>CM059189.1:61978767-62560695 GCA_030323885.1 Branchipolynoe longqiensis
GAATCGAATCAGCCCTAATCCGCATCAGACGCCCGTTCACACGAGAAATGTGAGGCGAACTAGGCAAGTCGCTTTCTACGAATCGATTTACATTGCCCATGTGAACACGGCTATAGACATGGTATGAGAGCAACTGGGCTTTGATGATGCTGTAACTGTAAGTTATACACAGCGGTGGAAATCCAAATTGGCAGAGGTGGAGGCATGGGGAATCGAACCACTGACCTTCAGATTAGGAGACCCACCTAGAAAAAAGTCAGACACTCTAACCACTCCGCCACAGAAAACACCACTGCACACGCCGCCCGACAATCAGCGCAGTGGCTTATGGGAGAAAGCATCTGATTGGCTGCTAACCATTCATACTCACTTTTCCGCAACATGACGCATGAAAGTGTGTATGTGCGCCTGTGTGAGGATAGCGTTTGGAGAGTGTATGTACGCATGTGTGTGAGTGTGTGTGTGAGTGTGTGTGAGTGTGTGTGTGAGTGCGTGAGTGAGTGTGTGGGCGAGTGTATGGTTGAGTGGGTGTGTGGGTGAGTGTGCTCATGTGTGCGAATAGTCTTTAGTGAGTGGTATGTGTGTGAGTGTTATTTGCGGGAGTGAGTGTGTGGGTGAGTGGGTGACTGTCAGTGCGTGTGGGGGAGTATGTGGGTGAGTGAGTGTGCGCATGTGTGGAAATAGCGTTTGGTGAGTGTTATGTGTAGGAGTGCCAGTGTGCGGGTGTGTGGGCGAGTGTGTGGATGCATGTGTGGGTGAGGGGACGTGTGAGTGAGTGTAGATGTGTGGGAATAGCACTTAGTGAGTGTTATGTGTGGGAGTGTGTGGGTGGGTGTGCTGGTGTGTGGGTGAGTGTGTGGGTGAGTGTGTGGGTGAGTGGGTCAGTGTGTGGGTGAGTGTGTGGATGAGTGAGTGGGTGAGTGTGTGCATGTGTCATAATAGCTTTTGGTGAGTGTTGTGTGGGTGTGTGGGTGAGTGAGTGGGTGAGTGAGTCAGTGTGTGGGTGAGTGTGTGGATGAGTGAGTGGGTGAGTGGGAGTGAAGAAGACCTGAATGCTACGTAGCAGAGTAAAGCGTAGACGGGGTCTCAGATGGGATCCCAGCTTCATCCCCACCACCCAACACCCACCCCTCACCCCAATCCTGATGTGTTTCTATTGGCTCTAAATAAGTAATTCTCCCCAGACCGGCTGTTCGTGCAGCGCCAAATGTCTGTCAGTGCTTAACCGTATAAACAGTTGTTACAGTGCACACTCATGGCAACTTTATAGTGCTGCCCCACTGGGAGACCAGGTCGCCAGCACCATGACCGGATATCCCACTCAGTCACATTATCCTGACACTGAGCCAACCAGCCCTAGCCCTATCCTATTAATGCTGAGTGCCAAGTTAGGAAGCAACAAGTATACATTTTTAAGTCATTGATTTGACTCGACCAGGGTTTGAATCCCACGATCTACCAAAAATGGAGACGGAGGCTCAACTCACTCGGCCATCCCGTCTGGTACACACACATGTAATACACACGTGTACACAATTATAACACATGTTCCACCCGATGGAGATCGTGAGGCAAGCACTGGGTCCAGGAGGAGGGGACTGGTAGGTGAAACGCATAACTGAGATGGTTGTCTGCTTCATCAGGCTTGCCGCACCCCCCCTTCCTTGACAGCTCCCTCCTTCCTAGAATCCTACCCTCCTCACCCACCCCATCCCCTAACAACCCAGGTGTGCACTAGTAGTATTAGATCAATAGGACTGCACCGACTGTTTACACAACCAGTTCCTCGTTAATTCCCGTTAGCATGACCTAAATCCTGCTCCATTAAAAATTTTATATTATATATATATATAGATATATATATAGATATATATATATATATATATATATATATATATATATATATATACGAATTTTCCCTCGGGGCAAGCTACACCCAACATTAGTTTTCGACATTGCCATCAGAGAGCATGCAGGTTGACGGTGGAAATCCTTTATGAAGACCTTTTCCCTCTACCCACTGAGCTGCTATCCACAATGGTAGTTTCTCCACTCACACCAGAAGCTATGAATGGTGGTGGAAATCTTATAGCTATCTATCTATCTATCTATCTATCTATCTATCTCCTTTGCAGAATCGCGGGCTGAAGGTAGCGAGTTCGGTTCTCGGTCGAGTCAAAGCAATGACTTTTAAATTGATACTTGTTGCTTCCTAGCCTGGCGCTCAGCATTAATAGGATAGGGCAAGGACTGGTTAGCTCAGTGACTGAGTGGGATATCGGGTCATGGTGCCATCAGACTGATTTCCCAGTGGGGCAGCACTATAAAGCCACCATGAGTGCACACTGTCAAAAGTCAGTACCCGTCCTCATATGACCTTGGATGTTGCCAGGACATGAAACTCCAACAACCAACCAACCGTTGCAGAATATCACAATGTTGATTCAATTTGTTGGCGGTATTTTTAGTAAGGGTAAGCTTGAAAAAAAAAGAGCAGAATATCACAATGTTGATTCAATTTGTTGGCGGTATTTTTAGTAAGGGTAAGCTTGGGGGAAAAAAACACTTAGGTCTTTTTTTTTTTTTTCAATTTCTCCCCGCCAATAGTGGCTCCATCGCGCGGCAATGACGTCACGTCACACTACATGGACCTCACCGGAAGTAGGTTTATACAAGTGATTGTAATCGATCTTGGCTACCAGGGGGCGCGCCGCTCCGCCCCCCCCCCCTGTAACCACCCCTAGCCCCCCACTCCTCCCCATGCGTGTCTCACCGCTATTAGTATTACCACCACCTCTTGCTCACACCATCTTTGCCTCCTCCCTGCATGTTTGTCTGTAATGGAAGATCAGTTTCACTAACAAGTCCACTTTTTTTTGCTCTATTTTATTTTCAATTTGTTAAAATATTTAAATTGATACGCCTCCAGTCAGTAATGGTCCTTATTTACTGGGACTTTAAATATATTCCGGAATAGAACTTACATGGGTGGATGCACAAGGTTTGGACTGTGGTGATATTCAGGTGGTGTGGATAATATGCATACAATTACCCAAATATAACGTATGTGGAGTGTAAGAATTATGCAAATATAAATACTAAAATAGTTGGAAGGTTCGAATTATCATGTTGTCCTCCTATCAGGTTAGTTCATGTATTAATCTATTCCAACATCTCCCATTCGGAACCAGCATCCTATATGATATATATCTGCTGTATAAGAATTATACGAGTATAATAACCTGGAATATCCCTCCTTTCCCTCATCACTCACTCAGCTGCATGGACTGATGGAGTCTGTCCGAGTCATAGACCGTTTCAGCCTCCACAACCCCAGCTCCGATGGTGGCACCACCACCACCCTTGCACACTGTAACCACCACTCACTATACCGCTGAAAAATCCTATGTAATATATATAGATATATATATGATATACACATTATGTAGAAATATATGATATATATATGACATATGATATACATACACATACGTATATATATATTATGGGTGATAATGTGATTATCATTCTGGTTATGCGATGTATAACGCATTATACCAGTATAAATGCTAGGGAAACATACACTTATTATTAGTATCCCTCCATAAGCGCCGTGGTGGAGTGCCCCCCCCCCCCCCAGCTGTCGGGGTAATGTATTCAAGCCCCCCCCCCCTTGCGCCGCAAACACTGGAGTCTAAGTATATATATATAATTGTTTCCAAAGACACGGCGGTCCTGATGGCACCTCTGGCTTAGCCAGGTGCTTGATGGTGTTTACTGGCCAGAGCACGATTTAGTGCATGGGTCACCATGTTGTGCACATAATTTCACTACATGTAATGACCGGACGGGGTGGCCTAATTGGTAGAGCGCAGGCAGGCTTCCAGTCCAGAAGGTCGGGAGTTCATATATATATACTATATAGTCTAAGTATATATATATATAAGTATATATATATATACTTAGACGTAGTGATAATTACATTACCGGTCATAATGCTTGTGTTTTAGCCGGCCGGGTTTTGGACGGGAAGCCTGCCTGCGCTCTACCGATTAGGCCACCCCGTCCGGTCATTACATGTAGTGGAATTACGTGCGCAACGTGGCGACCCATGCACTAACTCGTGATCAGGCCAGTAAACACCATCAAGCTCCTGGCTAAGCCAGAGGTGCCATCAGGACCGCCGTGTCTTTGGAAACAATTAGCCGAAGCAGCAGCTCGATTAGCGTCAGCCCGGAAGTGGCGGCCATGTTAGGAAAGTTTGCGAGAAGGCAATAAATGGCCGCCCACTTCCGGCCACGAACGCTGCTAGGCACAAGCTGCTGACTAGCCCTCTCACCAGTGCTAATTCTGGTTTGTTGTTGGGGTTTCTTTTTGGGGGGGGGGGGGTGTTTCTCCAGTTAATCACATCTAACTTTTTTTTTCCTTTTTTTTTTAAATTAAAAAGAATTTGTTGTCCGGTTAATCACTTGTACCATTTTTGTGTGTGTTTTTATTTATTAAAAAGATTTTTTTAAATTACGTTGGAATGGGTTCTTTTATTTGAATGACAATAGTCTGCTCTAAAAAAAAAATGCTGATAATAGATTATGTTTAAAAAAATGAATAAAATAGATTCTAGATATCATCCAAGAGAACTAGGTTTTTAATGCGTCATTAAAGCTGCATTATCAGATAATATCATCAACTTTTCGAAACCAAAACACTTGAGTAAGTTTGATCCTAAATATCCCACGTAGATAGTGTTACAATTATTAAACAATTGCTGCTACATAAATAGGAATGTTAGGTCAATTTAACAGAACCTACAGGGTCCAGCAAAAATTAATTCTGCATGTTTTCACTTCAAATATCGGTAAAGTTGGCCATTTATAATAAATATCACTTCAAGATAAAGTAAGGTAGATAATAGCCATCAACGTAATATATTTATCTATAAAAAAAAAGAATATATTACAAACTGGAAAGCATCGGACGACGTAACTTGATACACACATATTGGGCATTACTTTGCTAAAAAATGGGGGCGGGGGGTGGGGGGGTTCCTGTTGTTAATTAGACTTAAATTAAATTAGACAGCGCCTGCAGAATTAGCCAGACTAATGTACTTTGAGACGAAGCTTTCAAAAATTGCCTAAAGTAAAAACATAGCGACGTTACAACTGTGCAGCATTAAGGGGCACTTCATGGCCAGATTGGTGATTGACCTGTGGTTGATTTGAATAAGAAAATAACTGATTGATTGATTGGTGAAAATAGCACCACATTTTAATGTGTGTAAGATATACGCAAAAAAAGCTGTCTAAATTAGACTGGGTACAAAAAGAAAGAAAAAAGCAATAATTTATTTAATAGAAAGATTGCTACTGTGGAGTAAATACCTGAACAAACTTAAAGGTGCATAGTATGATTGTTTTGAGTTTCTGTCATTTTCAGAGATAAACATATTAGGTTTGTCGTTATAGTCTACCTTACTTTAGCGTGAAGTAACTTTTATTTTAAATAGCTAACTTTTGAGATATTTGAAGTGCAAACATGCTAAATTAATTTTGGCAAACATTCCACAACTCTTACTCCATAAGCTTCTGCAGTAACAGGTTCCATTAAATTGTTTCAGTATCCCCAACTATGTGGCGACAAATGTATCTAAGTTAGATATCTCAAATCAAATCTAGATAATTGCTTTGGCTTTGAAAATTTGATATTTTAATCGGACTATACAGCTTTAACTTAAAGATATTTGAAAAAATACGTATTCTAAATTAGATCATGTTGGCAACACACTGTTGTATAAATAATCTAGCACTCAATGTCTGGCATTACAGTGCTAGTCCTAGAACTTTCACTATAGAGTGCAATTAAAGATTCAAAATGGGATAAAATCGTAATTGGGTCACGGTGCCAGCGATCAGGGGCCATATGCAGGAGTCAGTGTTAGCGGGGTTTGGTGTTAGAACCTATTACCGTTTAGCTATCACCGATGTCGGGTAATGTGTCAAGTCGTATGCAGGAGCGCGTAACACTTACATTATAGCTAAACCTGAATTTATTTATAGATTTGGGAAATCCCTCTGCGTCTGTACCCATATATTAGGCTCAAATATATTAAATGCTGTCATATTTAACAGAATTACATACGCAATAAGTGAAATTTGATCAATTTAACCCTAAATTCGAAGCAATATTAACGCTGCCGCCGTAACGGCGGCGATATTAATAGTTATATTTTCGAATCGACGAACGTAAAGTAAACAAATCGCCGCAGCCGCCTCATCGACGTCCCTTTCCATACTGGCGGCTGCGGCCATTTGTTTACTTTACCTTCGTCGATTCGAAAATATAACTATTAATATCGCCGCCAATGCGGCGGTAACCTTAATAACGCTTCGGATTTAGGGTTAAATTGATCAAATTTCACTTATTGCGTATGTAATTTGGTGAATATATGGCACTTAGTAATTTGGGACTAAAAACTCGCTAACCTAATATTTTAGTAACGTAACGCCGGTTAAGCATTTGGTGTTAGGCCTAACACTGACTCGTGCATACCATTTTTCGCCGCTAAACCGGAATTCCTGCCAAACACCGTTTTTCCTCGCTAACACTGACTCCTGCATACGGCCCCAGGTATCTATGTAGGTCAGTAGTATAAAGACGTAATGAGTGAACACTGTCACAAGTCCTGATATGACATTAAATGTTACTACGATGTGAAATCCTAATAAACAAACAAAATAGCGAACAGAAAGCCAACATAATTGACCTTATTCCGCCCCATTTGTGAACACCTTTTTTGTTTGTTTGTTGTTTTACGTCCTAGCAACATCTAAGGTCATATCAGTGTTGGGTGAACACCTAGATCATTTCGATGAGTAATCGCCCTACCAGACCCACAGCCAAATACAAAGAAAACTTACCCAGTTTAATTTCAACCGAGCCAGTTCCAATTCCATTAATCGTTTAGGTTGGTTGGTTGTTGGAGTGTTACGTCCTGGCAACATCTAAGGTCATATCAAGACAGGTACAGACTTGTGACAGTGTGCTCTCATGGCGACTTTCATAGTCTTGCCCCACTGGGAGACCATACCGGTCCATGACCTGATATCCCACTCAGTCACATTATCCTGACACTGAGCCAACCAGTCCTTGCCCCATCAAAAAGATGCCGAGCGCCTGGCTAAGAGGTGACAAGTATAAATTTTTAAGTCATTGGTTTGACTCGACCAGGGTTAGAACCCATGCATCCGGCCATCCTGTCTGGTTTAAGCCCCAGTCAGACCTCACCTAATTGAGGAAACGGACAGAAACCGGACACTGTCCGGTGAAATATGGCAATGTATGGTTTATATACGGTACCCATCCGGCGTGTCCATTCTATCTCCGGTGGTGTCCGGTACACATTTTGAACATGCACAAAACTTGTACCGGACACCGCTGGACTGACGTGTACGGTTGATGTCCGTTTTAAGTCAGTTTTGTCCGTTTCATGTCCGGTACCCATCCATGCAGGGACAAATAGTTTTGCGCCTGTCTTGACATGTTCTTGCCGGTGTGAGACCTCTATTTGCTCCCCGAGAGAGTGTCGCTGGTAAGTTGCAAAAACCAGCAGCACTTCAACACTTTTGCAGGCAGCTTTCATGAAATGTACAGCCGCACAAAGAGCGACAGTCAAGTAATGAAAGCAGTCTTTGTCGCATCGCGACCGACAGCATGATGATGATGATGATGATGATGATGATGATGATGATGACCCATCCGGTACGCCTCCGGTTTGCTTCATGCAGTGTCCGTTGACGGTAGTTTAAAAAAAATATATAATTTTTTTGTTATTGTGGGAATTCGGTCAGTATATGTTTTCTGCGCGTCCGTGAACAATCTGTTACGTCCGTTTGACATTTGGTTTTCACCCAGTTATCGTCCGGTGGCTATTCGTTAATGTACGTTCCTTGTCCGTTTAGCGTTTGTTTCATCCGGTGGTGTCCGGTAAGGTCTGACTGGGCCTTAAAGCTTGCATGTGTGATGTAGATTTGAACGTCTTTGCCTGCTTGCGCAGTCCAACTTGTGACAGCGGACCTTTTAACGGCGCGTTAGGTGCTGCGTTTTGGTTTTCTTTTCTTCGTGTTTTATTTTGACGAAGTGGGATTGGAACTGAGTGCAGCGAGCAGATGTTCAGCGGCAAGAAAAGGCGGGTGATGAATCGGGAGGCCCAGCCTGGTTTTACCCCGCACTGGGATTCAATTAATTCAAACAAACAATTGGCATTCTGGCCTGCATGTTAGAACTGCAAAATGATGGGGAGTCTCCTGTCCCCTGCTGAATGAATGAATGAATGAATGAATGAAAGAAAGAATGAATGAAAGAATGAATGAAAGAAAGAATGAATGATTGGATGAATGAATGATTGGATGGATGAATGAATGATTGGATGAATGACTGAATGAAAGAATGAATGATTGGATGAATGAATGAATGAATGAATGAATGAATGAATGAATGAATGAATGAATGAATGAATGAATGGCGATGTGCACGGAGGGTGGTACTCCCATATTCGTAACAACAAAAAAGAAGAAAAGCTTGTTTTATTTAACGACGTCTGTAGAGCACATATATTTTTGTATCATCAGCTATTGGCTGTCAAACATATGGTCAATCTGACATATTTCTTTGGAGGAAATCTGCTGCCACCACATAGGCTATTCTTTCCGATAACCTGCAAGGGGTCTTTTATATTCACTTTCCCACAGACAGGACAGCACATACCACAGCCTTTGATGAACCAGTTGTGGAGCACTGGTTGCAATGGAAAATAACTCAAACTGCAAATGTGTTCACTGAGCAGGATCGATAGGATGACCAACACCTTCACAGGTGGACACGCTCCCGCTACGTCCCGCTCCACCATATTCATAAGCACCATTGAATAAAAATGACAAGTTTATGTAATGCACACATGTATTACATGAGTATAAATAATGGAAGATTATCTGTTGCTATCCGGTAGTCAACTAGCAAATGTACAGGACGCGGTAATCTAATCGGTAGAGCACAGGCTTCCCGTGCAAAAGGTCGGGAGTTCGAATCCCAGCTGAGTCAAACCAATGACTTATAAAATTGATACTTGTCGCTACCTAGCCTGGCTTTCAGCATTAATAGGATAGGACAAGGACTGGTTTTCACAATATCAGGATAATGTGACTGTGTGGGATATCGTGTCATGATGTCAGCGGTCTGATCTCCCAGTGGGGCAGCACTACAAAGTCATCATGAGTCACAAGAGGGTACCCATCTTGATATGACCATAGATGTTGCCAGGACGTCAAACAATAAACAAACAAACAAAAGCAAAAAGTATCAAATGTAACCTGACTACTATTATTAGTGGTGCCCCTATCGGCTCCTTTTAGTTATACATGCATTATACGAGTATAAATAATGGAACCTTATCTATTCATACCCTGTAGTCAACTAGCAAATGCAACCTGACTACTACTGGTGGCGCCCCCATCGGCTCCTTATTTAACTACCTACCTGCTGATAGTCGCCCTCACTCGATCCCGACAAAATTGTTGTGCGTGTCAGTGTGTGTGGGGGGGGGGGGGGGGAATCGCTTGTGATAAATTTGGGACATTTAAAGAATCACTTAAATGATGGAGTCTCAGTGGCCGTTCAAACCAGTCGGTTGCCAATTAAGACCTAGCCCTCCGCTGCCCTTATTTGGGGTTGGTTGTTGGTGTTTTACATCCTGGCATCATCTAAGGTCATACCAGGATGGGTACCGACTTGTGACAGTGTGCACTCATGGCAACTGTACAGTGCTGCCCCAGAGGGAGACCAGCCCACCAGCCCCATGACCTGATATCCCACTCAGTCACATTATCCTGACACTGACTCAACTGAGCCAACCAGTCCTTGCCTATCCTATTAATGTTGAGCGCCTGGCTAGGAAGCGACACATATCAATTTTTTAAGTCATTGATTTGACTCGACCAGAGTTCGAACCCGTGAGTTCCAATTCCGCGATCTACCAAAACGGGAGACGGACACTCAACTCATTCGGCCATCCCGTCTGGTCCGAGGTACAATGTAAGGCCCTGAGGAAACCTAGCGTCCACTCGGCCTTTTGGTTAGTTCATCCCCCGCCCGGGTAGCAGCTGGGGTCGGGCGTCGACCGGGCGGAGGCCGGCCGGCCGGCGGCCCGGGGTGAGGGGTTGGAAGGCGGCCCGGCGTGGCGGGGCGGAACACGACAGGCAGTTAGCGGAATGTACCGATAGGGGGCGCGTCGGGGAACGGAGGGGAACGGAGGGTGGACAGATCCCGGAGAGAGGGGCGGACATGACGTCACGTGGTGAGGCGGGAGACTGAGCGTAGGTTTGTGTTGGGGAGGGGGGAGGGAGGGGAGGGGGGAGGGGGGGGGGGGAGAAATTGGGATGGCCGAGCTGGGCAAGGCGGGGTGAAGGTGGAGTGAGGCGGGGTGAGATGGGAGGGGGGCCTGGTTGGGCGGAGTGGGAGGGTGGGACGGTGGGAGGGTGAAAGGATTTGCTTGTCTGTTTGTTTGCTTGTAGGGGTTCAAGTCCAAGCAACAGAACATATCAGGGTGGGTACCAACTTGTGATGATGCACACACACTCATGGTGAGTTTCATAGTGCTGCCCCACTGGGAGATCAGGCCACAGGCACCATGACCATATCCAACTCAGTCACATCATCCTGATACTCAGCAAACCAGTGTCTGCTTTATCCTACTAATGGCGAGTGCTAGGCGAGGTTGCGACAAGTATAAATTTGGTACGGGTTTGACTCGGTCGGGTTTTCAACTCATGACTTTCCACACGGGAAGTCTGAGCTCTACCGATTCGGCCATCACGTCCAGTTGTGTGAGCGGCTGGGGCGGAACAGGTGTGTGTGTGTGGTGTGAGTCGGGGCTGTTGCGGGGAGAGGCGAGGCGTGGCGGGGATAGGGTTGGGTGGGACATAGTGGATGTGGCAGGCGATCCCGTGTGAGGGTGGGGATGGCGGTGGTGTGGGGGTGGGGGTGGGGGTGGAGAGTGCTGGGAGGAAGCATTACGGCCGGTTAACGGCCACTCAGACCCACATTTGTCACCCTCCCTTATCACTCGGCCCGCAGCCATTAGAGGGTGGGCTATGGACGGCCAGCCACACCCGTGTCAAGCCGGGGTCCAGGTCGGGACGTCGGGGGGGGGGGGGGGGGGGGGGGGGGGGGGGGAAGGGTGCAGCGATATGGGGCCAGGGCTGGGACAATGTGAGACGGGGCGGAGCAGGGATGTGGGCCTGGAGCGTGGCGGGACAGGGTGGGTATATGGGGGCGGGGAGGGGTTAGATGGGGATGTGGGGCCAGGGGTGGGCCGGGGTGGAGGACAGGCCGGGGCGGGGAGCCAACACGGAGGGCATTGGAGTTGAAGGAATGCATTGTAATGGTGCTGTCACATTACGACGCTTCTCGCCGGCGCGCAGCCAAAGCGCAAAATCACTTTTAATCGTCGAGACACGTCAAACTTTTCGGCGTCAGCGCAACGTATTGGTAGCGTGCGGCCGACGTTGTGGTAAAAGTTTGGCGCGCCGTCCTGATATGACCTTAGATGTTGCTCGGAGGTAAAACAACAAAAAGCAACAGTTTGGCACAACATGTGGGAACGACCCTCACACGCGTGCGGCGTCTGCCTAGCGTTCGCATAACGTTATTCCAGCGACTCTAACGTATCTCGACACACCCCTAACGTAGCCATAATGTTGGCACCTGCGTGTTGGCGCACGTCGAAAGTTTTGTGCAAGCACAAAACTTTCGACGTGCGATGACACACACCGCCGACCCTCGTCGATCGTCCATCAACGAATACCAACGCACGCGTAACACACGCGTAGCGCTTCTTAACGTATCCCAGCGTTGTGCCAAAAAATCATATACGTCGATGCGCGTTGGCTAGAAGCGTCGTAATGTGACAGCACCATAACTGTGAGCAATGCAAAATGATTAAGATATGACATGGCAATGTCAAAGAATGTCATCAGTGAGCAATAACAGGTAACTAAATGCTTTCATGGCGAGCATCCAGAGAATGGGCCACACCTGCTATAAAGGCTTTGTGATTAATGTTGTTAGAGGAGACATACAAAGAGGCGAACAACATTTATCAATTTGTAAAGCATTGTGGCCCGCTCTATCTTTTGCACACTCACAATCACATATTGCGCTAGCCTATTCACCCAGGACCCATTAACGTTATGACAAAATCAGAGGTGTCAGGTCTCCCGATTTGGCTGGAGATCTCCCTAAAATATAGCAAAATTACTCAAATCTCCCGATTTCCATGAACTTTTTACTAAGGTAAAACAGGAAAACATTTTAGCCTTTTTTGAGGGCAGCTGGACTGTACCACCTCATATAGTTTACTAAATAGATTCTATCAATTATTAATCAAACTTTTCTTTTTCTATGGGAATTTGTTTCCCTTGACCACAAATATATGATTGTGAGCTTTCTAATTTAATGAGTGTCTATTGGCACATAATTGATTGACTGCTTTTACATGTAAAAGCGATGGTTTGAACAAAAAACAAACATTTCTCGCCATGAATATGGCCTATGCTGCCGACACGGCGTAAAGCAACCACCAATCAATCAATCAACCTGATTTCCCACTTTTCATTTGTAATCTCCCGAGTTTAGCTTTGTTTCAATTTTATTTTTACGCATATTCTTTCGTCAAAATGCAACAGAATGCGCCATTTTGAATCACTTAAAAAAATAAGTTCCCAGGGCCTCCCTGCCCTTCTGTGGGAGGGGTGACCCCCGCTCCCCCACGCCCTCCTGGACCCTCCCCCTTTTTGGCCATCCTATTTTACCCTATTTACTATTTGTGTATTTAGGGAGATCTCCCTACTCACACTCTTATCTACTTGGCACGTCTGCGAAATACAGCTTCTCGAAATCTATCACCTACTCACCCTTTCACCTTACCATCTAATCAAGTATGTATCTAAGGTTATCAGGTCACTTGATTGATCATTGATTGATTGTAATTTCACGCTGTCTTGGCAACAAAGACCACAATCACGGCGAGCAGTGTTTTTTTTATTATAGTAATTTTGTTTGGTACATTAGTTGATTAAGGAGGAGAAATTTCAATCACGTAAATGAAGTGACATATGGTGGTTGTAATGTAATTAGGAACATATAGAAAGTAGCGTAAATAAATAATACCTTACCTATCAAACACAAAAATGAAATATAAAAAAAAGTGAAAGTAAATAAGACTATCCCTACCAGAAAAATGAAATTTTCTCTATATATTATTATTGTTATTATTAAACATAGTAGAAGATAACACATTAGCTCCTAATAGATGTATAGTAAATACATGCATAATTTTCGACAATCAAAATATCTAAACTGTATATTAAAGCTACATAGTCTGATGAAAGCATTATAGTTTCCAGAACCAAAACACTTACCTAGATTTACTTCTAATATATCCAATTTAGATTTTGGTGCACTCACTAATGTTCGGGCACTGCATAGAAGGAATGATAAATGAATTCGTGAGAATATTTTGTTTGTTTGTTGTTGCTTTACGTCCTAGCAACATCTAAGGTCATATCAGGACGGGTACTGACTTGTGACAGTGCATACTCATGGCGACTTTATAGTGCTGCCCCACTGGGAGAGCAGGCCCCCAGCACCATGACCTGATATGCCACTCAGTCACATTATCCTAACACTGAGCCAGTCCTTGCCATATCCTAATAATGCCGAGCGCCAGGCTAGGAAGCGACAAGCATCAATTTTTAAGTCTTTGGTTTGACTCGACCAGGGTTCGACCCCACAAACCCATGGGTTCGGATCCCCCGATCTCCCAAAACATGAGAATATGCCTTCGCATTACAACTGTGAGGAAGCTTTACAGCAGGGAAGCTGCTAAAAAACGAATTAGGTTAATCTCGTAACTGCTGATTAGTTTGACCCTAATTCCAAGCACCACCTGTAGGTACCTACATTAATAGGTCAGTCTAACATGCAACAATGGCGAGCTGGGATTCTGGGTCACAACTCGGAGGAAGCCTTGATATGCGGATCCAAAATATTGTGCATGGTTTCACTTCAAGTATCAGCAAAGTTAGTCATTTGTAAAATATTTTACTCCAATATACACTAGAGTAGACCACAACATCAAATCTCAGGGTCCATACAGATGTGAAGCTATGAATTAAAGGTTATTTCAACGCTTTTCAAGGCTGTTTTTAAAAATAGGAATTCAAGACTATTTTCATTTGGATTTCAGGGGAGGAGGGGGGGGGGGAGAAACAATGGTGAATGGCAATTTCGGACTAATTTAAATCAGTGGGGACACTTTAATGGAATTTAAGGCTTTTGAAGACTAATTACCCAAAATAGGTTAAATTCAAGGCTTTTCAAGGCCTTGAAATGGAGCAAACGAAGTTGAAGACTTTTTCAAGACTTTCCAGGCCCCATACAGACCATCAGGATGTGACTGAGTTGGAAACGGGGTGAGTCACGGTGAAAGTGGCCTGGTCTCCCAGTCAGACAGCACTATAAAGTAACCATGATTGCGCACAGTCACAAGTCAGTACCCGTCCTGATAAGTGATATGACCTTAGATGTTACCAGGATGTAAAATTCCTAAAAACAAACAAACATTCACTCGGCCATCATGTCCTGACACAAACTATAAGTGAGGAAGCCGAAGCATCCAGTGTGTATGTGTGTGTGTATGTGTATGAGTGTGTGTGTGTGTGTGTGTGTATGAGTGTGTGTGTGTGTATGAGTGTGTGTGGGTGTGTGTGCGTGTATGAGTGTGTGTGTGCGTGTGCGTGTGTGTGTCAAGCATCAGTGAAAGGATGCTGTCCACTACTAGTGCTACTGCGTTCCACCATCAGACTCACCCAAAGTACCCGACGAGGCCCCAGGGTCTAGGGGCGGATTGCAACTCACCATCAACACTCTCCCAGCGTAGTCACTGCGGCAGTTGACATTGCCACAGCTGCGATGCACCCGGAGAGTGGAGGCCATTGGGAAAGCCACGAGTGGACACAAAACAAACTGTCTACATTAACTAGCAAGCGCGCCACTCTGCGGAGAGAGTTGGATGCTCACTGGTGGAGCAGTACCAGCAGCGCGCCCCCCCCCCCCCCCCCCCCTTGCAAAGTGGTCCTTTGGTGCTGGGGCACGGGGCACGGGGCACGGGGCACTGGACACAAAGAGCAGCTTATAGCCAGTGGTGGCTTAGATTTAGAGGGACAGAATTTGGTCGCGGGGTAAAGTTGTGTAGTCTGATGGTTTTGCGATTATGCTGCCATCTTTACATATGTTCAAGAAAAAATCCTCTGGTGCAACTGACACTGGTCAAAATCCAGTAGAGCAAGTCGGGCTGAAGGTGGCGCCACTGGTAGTGTTGGGTATTACAGAGTATAACAATATAATAATAATTCCTTTCCCTATCTTTATCCTCGCGTAATATGTTATACAGTATATATAAATATATTTTATTATATATATATTATATATATATATATATATAATATATATATATATAATAATAGGTTGCATATATATATATAAATATATATATAGATATTTATATATATGTTTAATATAAGTATTATTATTCCTCCTTTCTACGCTAATATATATTTATATGCTTATATATATATATCTATATATCTTAATCTGGGTCAAAAGCAGGATATATATATATATATATATTTTATATATATTAAATATATAGATTAGATTAAAACGACAAATAGTACCTGCATCATAGATGATGGATAACTATTGTTTTACCGAGGTAGAAGCCTCGGTTAGACGTGGGCGAGGGAGAAGGAAGCACATCCGGGTCCAGCAATCTTTACCTACTAATTCAGGATAAAAATGATTCTAAAAAACAACCTAAGGTCAAGTGACCTCATGCTAAATTGAGTGATTGACTAGACGTGGCAGGGCGTGGTGGGTGGGCCCTCGCGCACGTCTAACCGAGGCTTCTACCTCGGTAAAACAATAGTTATCCATCATCTATACCCAGGTAAGATTCGTCTATTTTACCTCGGTATGCCGCCTCTGGCTAGCCGCAGGCTAGGGAGACCTTTACGTAAAAGCATTTTTATCCTGATATTCTTGTTTTGTTATTATTCTTTAGTGATTATGTCTTATGTATGCAACAATGGAAAAGCGATTTGTATGGCAAAAAAGAGGAAAAACGAATGTTTTTCTTACCTCTCTCTTTCAGTTGGTGAGTAGCCTGTGCGCTATCGGCTGAGGCTTCTCTAGTCGTTTGTGGTAATGTCTAGCAAACGAAGTAGCGGTTTTCCATCCCGCGTGAGCTAGGATCCGTTTAACGGAGATGCCTAGCAATCTTGCCTTGGACACCATTGCACCACGTGTAGAGTGCGATGAGTACCTGTCTGTATTTACTCCCGCCAGTTTTAACACATTCATTGTCCATCGGGCGAGGGTATCCCTGGAAATGGCCTTGTGTGGCTTAATAAAGCTGACCAATAGCTGTCTTGAGTTTCTTATTAATCTTGTCTTGGATATATAATTTCGTATCGCAGATACGACACATAACTTGCGATCCTGAGTGAAACTGGACACCCCTATCGTAGAAAGGGGGTCACCTAATCGGTTTGATTTTAATAAAGTTGATAAATCAAACGTGGCCTCTTTACTGTCAATTTCTAGACCATTCAGCGACAGGGCAACTATAGTTTGGCCTCTGTGTCCAGTGACCAGGAGAAGCAAAACTGCGACTTTGAAACCTAAAAGTTTAACGTCCAGAAACTTATTTTCTGGCCATTTCTTGAAGAGGTTGAACACTAGAGAAACATCCCAAAACCTATTATATTTGGGTTTAGGCGGATTCCTCTGATAAATTGATCGTATGATCCAACAAATAACATGGTGTTTACCCATTGTTTGTCCATTAACCCGCGGTAGGATTATCGACAGAGCACATCTGGCAGCGTTAATAGCGCCATATCCTAGGCCTTCGTCCTCTAGGTAACGTAGGAAGAGTCCTACCTGGGATACTGTGGGAGTCATTGGCTTGACTTTCTTAAGCAGGCAATAAATACCCCATTTCTTTAAATACGTAGTATACATTTTCACCGTTCCTTTTCTCCACGCATCATCAACCAAACGCTGTTGTGTAATTTTGTCTAAGCCAAACTGTTCTAAATATTTATTTAAAAAAGGAATGCCACTAACGGAGTTGTCGACACGTTTCCGTGGCGTTCTAGTGGTCCCTGATGTTTGAGGTTTCCTCGGAATCTTGGGAAGCGAAGGCTGCTTTTGGCTGTGGCTAGTAACGTCGGTAGCCACGGTTGCGTGTGCCACTCGGGGACGATGAGTATGGCGTGTGTCCCCTCCATTTGAATCTTTCTGGCGACTTTGCTAATGATAGTAAAGGGGGGGAAAATGTAAAAGAAATGATGTCGCCACTTTAGGGAGAAGGCATCAATGTGCCAAGCATTGGGTTCCGGGTGCCACGAAACATATTTTGGAATTTTAAAGTTATTACGCGAAGCGAACAAATCGATCTGAGGTGAACCCCATGTGTGACAAATGTGTTTGAAAATGGATGGATTAAGTGACCACTCTAAGTGATCATGGAACTGGCGACTCATCTTGTCAGCTAGACAATTTTGTGTGCCTGGAATGTGATTAACAGTTAACCAGACATCAAAGGTTTGAGCCCAGTTCCAAATGAGAAGTGCCATTGCATTACATTTAATCGATTTTGTACCTCCCATATTTCTGACATAAGCCATAGCTGTGGTGTTATCCGTGAGGATACGTACATTATTTTTGGGTATTTTTACTAGACTGGTTAATCCCAAGTAAATGGCCCTTAGTTCTAGAACGTTAATATGATCGGGGAGTTCCGATTCTAGCCATCTTCCTCCCGTTGCTACATCATTTTGATGTGCTCCCCACCCTTGGAGAGACGCGTCAGTGGTAACGGTAGTGTCAGGCTCTCCCATTCTAATGGGATTGGGGGAATGGTCAAAGTGGTTTAGCCACCAATCAATGTCGGCTAGGCCGTTCTCCGAAATAAACATGGTCTTTTCAAAGTTTCCCTTTGCGCGGGCCAGCGCCAAATTTTTATCAATTTCGAGGGATTTTATGTGTGCCGCTCCGTATAGAATAGCGGGACTATACGAAACCATGACCCCGATAAGGACCGCGACCTGTCTAATCTTTGGCCTAGAAGTGTCTAACAGCTGTATCGCTGTGCGGTAAAGCTTATCTTTCTTTTGGCGTGTAAGCGAAACGGTCATAGCCGTGGTGTTCAGAATGAACCCGAGACACTTAAGCTCCTGAGTAGGAGAAAAAACTGATTTCTTGTTATGTATGAAGAAACCCAATTTGGTGAAAATTTTGCATAAATCTTTAACAGCGAGTTCACATTGCGTGAAAGATTGGCCCATAATAAAAGAATCATCTATGTATGGAAACATACAATGCCCCAATTTTGCCATGTGTGCAAAAATTGGTTTCAACAACTTAGTAAACAGACGCGGTGCGCAGGCCAAACCATTAGGTAAACATGTAAATTCAAAAAGTTGGCCATTCCAGAGAAAACGTAGGTATTTCCGATCTGTCTGGTGAATAGGAACGGTGTAGTACGCATCCCTTAAATCAACACTCGCTAGCCAACACCCTGGGGTAATTAAATCACGAGCTGTTTCTAAAGAAAACATTTTGAAATGTTTGTATTCAATGATTTCATTCAACTGAGTTAAATCTAAAATCATTCGGATTGAACCATCAGGTTTAGGAGTAGAGAAGATATTGGAAATATATTCCCCTTCAGTATGTTCAACTCTGTTGACAATGCCCTTAGACTCAAACAGTAGAACCTGCTGATCTAGCTGAGATTTTTCTAGTGAATTAAACTGATACGGAAAAGGCGCTCTCTTTTGTATAGGCAATTGTGTGAAAGGGATGTGAATGCCTTTAACAATATTCAGGACCTCTGGATTAGTGGTTAACTGTTGCCATTGATGTAAACAATTAGAAACATTCCCTGCTTGAAAAAGGCTTACTTCAGTTTGAGTTTCCTCCGTGACCATTGTAGGGTCAGGAGGCTGCACTGTTTGTGTGGAAATCTCTACTTGTTCCCTTGTTTCGGGAACTGGGGCTTGGGAACGAAATCCCTCTTGTAGCCGCGGTTGTCGTTCCAGTTTGAGGCCGGCCTGTCGCCTCGGCCCCTTCCTCGCTGGTTGAACTGGAAGGACGGTCCGCCCCTGAACGGCCTTCCTCCTCTGCGGAATCGAAAATCCGTCCTAGACTTTCTGAACCCTGCTGGGTTTTGGAAGCGACGACTCTTTGCTTCAGTGTTTTTAGCACTCTTGTAGTCGACCTCTACCTGTTTGTACAGGTAAGCTAGCTGACCCCCAAACATCTTGGATTTATCAAGCGGTTTGCTCTTGATAGGGGTAGGTCCGGAATACACGGTGTATTCCTTACCATCATGGTCCGTTACCTTGTTAGAGCGGGCAACCTCTTTTCCGGCATCTGTGGTGACCGATTTGAAAACGTTTTCAAATCTCCGATGGGTCATGTAGTTACTAGCGGCTGCTAACAAAGCTATGCCCCGGTCCATAACCCGCGCCAAAGACGAGAACTTGTTCTCTGTCTGCATTCTGTTAGCCACAGGGATAACAGACGTCAAGGCACCCAAAACTGCCTTATGGATCAGGCAGAGGGAAGTTTCATAACGACGGCGTTCGTCGGAAAGATGAATGCCGGAATCCATCTCTTTGGAAACCGAAGCAGGAATGCCCTTAACTCCTGAAATCTGCTCAGTCAACTTGTTGATGACTTCGATCGGTTTAAACGTAGTGAAATGGCCATTCACCGTTTTGCGCATCATGGTAGTGGTGCGCACTTTCTGAGCTTTCTTCTTGACAATCTTCTTGCCAACTTTAGCGCCTATTTTGGCGTAGACTCCCGCTCGTTCCGTGTCGGAATCCGACTCGGTGGAAGAAGAGTCGGACGACGAGTCTGAAGAGGAGTCCTTCTTCTTCTTCTTCTTCTTCTTTTTGGACTTTTTGGAGCGCTTAGAGTTCGCTTTCTTTGTGAACTCGTCACCAGAACTGCTCACTGGGCGGCGTTTCTTGCCCCGCGCTTTCGGTTTCGGAACCTCAGGTGCCGAAAGCGTGTCCTCTTCGTCCTCAGAAAAGTCTTCCCAATCCTCATCAGGGATTTGGGAAGGATCTGGAAAGGTCTGCGCCTGGAAATGGCGCATCTTCTCCTCCATCATCGCCGCCATTTTCGCCTCCCACCCCACTGGTTGAGGGGCGTGATCACTGTCTTGATCCGAGGCATGAGCCCCAGGATGTGGGGACGGCGGAGCCGTAGCCGGTGGAGACGAATCGTAATCCGTCGGGGGGACACCCACCGCTGCAGCGGGCGGCTTATTCCGGCGAGTGGCCATCGGGAACTGTAACGAAACCAAAGCGTTACTAACCCGGAATCATCTCAACTACACAAGTGTAAGCCAGTAAACTGGGTTGAGGAACATGGTACAGAGAACGTGTTTTGCAACGTGTCAGTACAGGCGTGAAGCTAAATTTGCCGTAGGTGTGTGGTAACGAAACCAACCAAACGGAGGGCATCGATCGTGAGATCGGCCCCTCTCTCTGTTCCGTACACTTCTCCCACCTGTGGCTACAGCGCCAACAAGTTGGAGAAAATATTACGAAACTCGGAGGTTCGCCTTAAACCGGTCAGGGGTGTTTATAAAAAACACCCAGAAGCATCCCCAACATCATCCTCTATTAGGATCCGGGAGACTTTTCTTAGGAAATGAGCAACTCGGGTTGCCATTTCTCCCTGTCTGAAAAACAGGTGTCGATAGAACTCAGTATCGGTTTCGTTTGTGCCAGCGGCACGCAATGTTCTATCCGTAAGTTAAAAAACGTACAAAGTCCAAACAGGACTGAAGAAAGTTCTGAACTTTCATAAAAAGATGCTATAGAGCATGATAAACAAAGTTATCGAAGAAAACAGTACTTACTTTTGGATAAAAGCAGTAGTAGTAGATAAATCCTGTGGAGCAACTCACAAACGTCCTCCCGTTGTGAGTTACTTATGCTAATTGCTGGACCCGGATGTGCTTCCTTCTCCCTAGCCTGCGGCTAGCCAGAGGCGGCATACCGAGGTAAAATATATATATATATAGCGTCGAAGTTGGATATGTACCACCACCACCACGTCAACCATCATCCACATCCACCATCACTAGCATCACCACCTCCAATACCCTCTCTACCATCACTTCCCACCTTCATCATCTCTACCACCACCCGACCATCACCAACACCACCTCTATCACCACCACCACCATCACCACCACCACCACCACCACCACCACCTCCAGCATTAGGACGCGTTAAGTAGAATAAGATGAGTACAGCCTACATTAATGATAAGCACGTTGCTGATCCAAATACATTTCTTATTTTCCCAAGGCACTGCATTTGGTTGCACTAACTATTATGAGCCTGCAGAATTACACTGGCACATACTAGGCCCAATGGCACTATTGAGGGATCTCTTTGGTACCACTAACAAACATCACAACATACATTTGAAAAAGAAAGCATGATGGGTGCTTTATAGTGGCATTACCCCCACGGATGTAGATTTCACTCCCCTCCTCAAATCTTTATTCCAATTCTATAAGATATCTAAGACCAGAAGACCATCGCGTAGGTGTTGGGAAAAGGGAATTGACACACAATAAGTTGGTATTGGCGCGCCTCCCACACAATCTTTTTAAACTCATGCCTCCTGGGGCCGTATGCACCAATCGGTGATAGGCTTAGCCGGAGCTAAGGCACTAGCCGCGGGTAGCTCCCTCGGGGTAGCGGCGGGTTGGAGAAATGTGTGAATCGGTATGCACCAATGTTTTAGCCACTGCGGATAGCTAACCGTGAGTTTATTTATAAATTTGGGAATTCCCTCAATTTGACAATATGAATAACACCGCCAATGTGGCGCGGGCATTAATATCGGTTCGAATTTAGGGTTAAATTGATAAGATTTCACTTATTGCATCGGTATGCACCAATGTTTTAGCCACTGCGGATAGCTAACCGTGAGTTTATTTATAAATTTGGGAATTCCCTCAATTTGACAATATGAATAACACCGCCAATGTGGCGCGGGCATTAATATCGGTTCGAATTTAGGGTTAAATTGATAAGATTTCACTTATTGCATATGTAATTCTGTTAAATATGACAGCATTGAATAGATTTGGCGGCGGCCATTTTTAGTTGACGTTGGACAGTATGGATATCGACGTCGCTGCGGCGGCGGCGATTTGATTACTTTACATTCGTCGATTTGAAAATATTAATATCTCCACCGATGTAGCGGCGGCGTGAATTTCGCTTCAGATTTAGGGTTAAATTGATAAAATTTCACTTATTGCATATTTAATTCTGTCAAATATGATCGCATTGAATAGATTGAGACCCATACACGCACACTAACCGCACCGGGTAGGCCCTTACCCCACATCAACAAGTGGTTTAGCTTAGCCTAGATTCCGCGGTTAGCGCTAACTCCGACTAGTGCATACCGAATTTTCACATTTAGCTGTGTGGGGATACCTTAGCCGCGGTTAAGGCCCTAACACCGATTGGTGCATACGGGCCCAGGTGACCAACCTTGGTAGGATTCGGGTCATGTGTTTGTTGCTAATGTAATTTGAAGTCTGATTGTCCTAGCAAATATTTTGAATCACATGAAATACCACTTCCTGTACCATACACTGGACACGGTGGCCGAATCGGTAGAAACTAGAACGCAGGGCTCCCGTGTGGGAGATCAGGAGGTTGATTCCTGGTCGAGTCAAACTCGATACTTAAAATTGATACTTCTCCCTTCCTAAATTGGCGCTCTGCATTAATAGGATAGGGCAAGGACCGGTTTGCTCACTGTCAGGATAATCTGACTGAGTGGGATATTGGGTCATGACTCGACCAGGAACTGAACTCCCGACCTTCCGCACGCGAGGCCCGCGCTCTACCGATTCGGCCATAGCGCCAGGTGGAGGGCTTTAGGAGGCAGTGTGCTGCCACCTGTCGTCATGAGTCAGCACTTTTAATGTGACTGTCAATCGGCAACGACCCAGTGCGCATGCGCAGAGGTAACGCGCCAGCTGATTCGCTGATACCCAACGGCACCATTCGCTCGTTTCAATCGAAGCGTTTTACTCGCAAAACTCCGACCAGAAATGAAAATATTCAAAACATCTTTAACGTTGCACAAAGCGATGAAACGATAGAATTGTTTTTAATGAAAGCACTTGACTATATATATAGCCAACTTAAAACTGGTGCACTTATTAACGAGATGGCATTTATTGGCTAGATAGAGGGGAATATTAAGTCAGTTTAATATAACCTGTCATAGCTGCTACTCGTATAAAAGTATATGATATTAGGGCATCCACAGCGCTAAGACTAAAGCAGGCATACCTTACAAACGGTATGCGGTATGCGAATGGCATGATTCCTTACACGCGGTATGCGGTATGCGGCACACGACTGGCTATATTTAAAAAATAAAAATAAACAATTATTCTCCATACTGCTCTGCATATGACCAAATATTGCATTTATATCTATGTAACTTTTTCTACATCACATGGGGGTTCCTACCTTTATTATAACCAAATTATAGATAAGTATTCATATTTCTGTGCATATGGTAGCATTTTTAGCTTTCCACTAACCGTATGTCTCCCGGGTGCCCAGCTCACCATGTGTTTCCAATCAGCACCCCTATGTGTGACTGTTCCGTAATGCTCAGTCGCCTCTCCTGGTGTTAAACTAATGAACACATCGGACTCAGGTTTCTATTCGCACCCAGCTTGACGCATGCCGCACCGATCGCTACATGGACCAATCGGAAAAACGCATTCGCATTCGCATACCGCATGTAAGGAATGTAGCTCATAGGTTTCAAGGCGTTTCGATTTTTTGTCACATTCGCATTCGCATACTGCATAAGGCGTGTAAGGAATGCGCCCTTAAAACCTGGGGAGGAAATGATCGATGAGCTGTTGAAAAGACAGGATTAATCAGGTCTCACAATAGGGAGGGCTGCTGGGATAATGACTGTGAGGCGAGGAGCTCTGATAGGCAATTTGGGCTCGGAATCCTCACAGCTGCACCCGGCTGTCAACCGAGCAAAGCAGCAGGCTGCCCAGGTGACAGCCGAGCAGAGCCGGCAGGCTGCCCCGGTGACAGTTGGGCAGAGCCGTCAGGCTGCCCTGGTGACAGCCAAGCAGAGTTGGCAGTCTGACTTGGTGACAGCCGGGCAGAGCCGGCAGGCTTCCTTGGGTGACTGCCGAGCAGAGCGGGGGCTGCCCCAGTGACAGTTGGGCAGAGCCGTCAGGCTGCCCTGGTGACAGCCAAGCAGAGTTGGCAGTCTGACTTGGTGACAGCCGGGCAGAGCCGGCAGGCTTCCTTGGGTGACTGCCGAGCAGAGCGGGGGCTGCCCCAGTGACAGTTGGGCAGAGCCGGAAGGCTGACCATGGTGACAGCCGAGCAGAGCCGGCAGGCTGCCCCGGTGACAGCCGAGCAGAGCCGGCAGGCTGCCCTGGTTACAGCCGAGCATGCGGGCAGAAGGAGCTAATGTAGCAGGTTGGTAGAAGGGTGTCGGGATGCATGATGTTAAGACCACAAAACCACAACATATACATAATATGTATATAATATATATAATACATACAACATGTATAATATATATCAAATATATAATATATATAATAGGAGTGAGAAAACGACACACACAAAATATAAACACATTTAAAATATAATATGAATATATAGTTGGTTGGTTGTTGGAATTTTACACCCTGGCAACATCTAAGGTGATATCAGGACGGGTACCGACTTGTGACAGTGCGCACTCATGGCAACTTTATAGTGCTGTCCCATGAATTGGGAAATCAGGCTGCCAGCACCATTATATCCGACTGAGTCACATTATCCTGACACTGAGCCAAAAGGTCCTTGCCTATCCTAATAGTGCCAAGCACCTGGCTAGGAAGCGACAAGTGGCAATTTTAAAGTCATTGGTACCAGCGCTCTCACCAAATCGGCCATCGCGTCTGGTTGCAGAGTACAAGAAGTTCAGTTCGAGACACGGTGAACCACACCAAAATCAGACTGGATCTATGCTGTATTGATCTATACTATATTGATCTACGTTCAACTGATGTTACACAAACAGGTTCGATTGCCTTACATAATCTGCAAAGAAGATTAGACTGCAAAGAACATTAAGAATGGCAGTATGACTCTCCGTCTACCGTATATACATGAATTTAAGTCGACTTTGAGTATAAGTTGAGGGCTATTTTTTAAGGAAATATCCGGAATTAGGCCTAACCTGACTATAGATCAAACTTCATATTATTTACTGACAAATTAAGCTTCATTCATACACGTGCACAAGTATTCAACAAGATGGCAACACCACTGGTCACTCAAAAACCCTCATAGTCAGACTCGTCATCAGACTCCTCCAGTAACTCATGACTAAGAGATTCACTGTAATATTCATCACCAATGTTAATGTCGATGTCCTCAGAGTCATCATAACTGACTGAATCAGACTCACCTCGCCACAAAATGTCATCCCTGGTGCAGTCCTCAGGGTGTATCGTAAGTATAAGACGACCTCAGAAAAGGAGATTTTGTGTGTGCTAAATTTCCTCAACTTATATTCGAGTATATACGGTACAGAAAGTATCGGTGAAACTGACTAAATGACTAAGGAGGCTGAGGTGTGCTGCTTACTTCCAACTGTTTAGAGACATCAATACCACACATCATCACCCGCATAAGCTCGGCACGGATCGATGGAGTGCCCCAGATTACTGCACCTGGCCAAACATTCGAGTTTTGTTCTACAAGTATCGAGGAGACGGGACGGCTGGATGAGTTCAGCGTCCGTCTGCCGTTTTGATAGATTGTGGGATGCGAACCCATGGGCTAACCCCCCCCCCCCCCCCCCCCCCCCCCCCCCCCCCCACCACCACCAAATGACTTAAGCATCCGTCTCATACTGTGGTAGATCATTTTCTGGTCAAGTGAAACCAATGACGTAAAAAATTATACTTGTCGCTTACTAGCCAGGAGCTCGGCATTATTAGGATAAGGCAAGGACTGGTTCAACAGTGGTTGGCTCAGTGTCAGGATAATGTGACTCAGTGGGATATCAGGTCATGGTGCTGTCATGGTGCTGGCATGGTGCTGGTCTCCCAGTAGGGCGGCACTATATATATAATATATATATAGTATAGTTATATGAGTCTTAGCTGGTACAGATGATGGATAACTGGTGTTTTCCCGAGGTACTAGCCTCGGATAGTCGTGAGTCAGGGAGAAGGAAGCACATCCGGGTCCAGCAATCTTTTACATACTTTATAGGATAAAAAATGATCTCAATATTATATGGATACTTTAGTGTTTTCGTTTTGGCACAAGCAAACGTGATAGTCATGGTATGGTAGGGTGGGCGGACCCTGGCCCATGACTATCCGAGGCTAGTACCTCGGGAAAACACCATTTAGCCATCATCTGTACCAGGTAAGACTCATATAACTATAATATTTTACCTCAGTACTACCCTCTGGCTACTCGTAGTCCAGGGAGAATTTTACGTAACCTCATTTTTTATCCGTTTTATTCTGTTTGTTGTTGTTTTACGTCCTAGCAACATCTAAGGTCATATCAGGACGGGTACCGACTTGTGACAGTGCGCACTCATGGCGACTTTATAGTGCTGTCCCACTGGGAAACCAGGCTGCTGGCACCATGACCTGGTATCCCACTCAGTCACATTATCCTGACACTGAGCACACCAGTCCTTGCCCTATCCTAATAATGCCGAGCGCCTGGCTAGGAAGCGACAAGTATCAATTTTAAAGTCATTGGTTTGACTCGACCGGGACTCGAACCCATGACCCCACGATCTACCAGCACGGGAGACGGACGCTCTAACTCATTCGGCCATCCTGTCTGTCTGGTCTCCGTTTTATTCTTAATATTGTAATCATACCATAATGTTTGTAGTGCAAATATATTAATAATACTTTGTTTCTCACCCTTTTTTAGTTGGTGAGTAGGGGATTCGTCAGGCCCCCTGCTTATCTAGTTGTTTGTTGTAATGTTTTGCAAACGATCTAGCCATCTTCCAACCCACGTGTGCGAGGATTCACTTAACTGAGATTCCTAACTGTCTTGCCTTGGAGACGATGGGTCCATGCGTTGAGTATTGACGCCCGCCTCTTTAAGCACCTGAATGGTCCATCGTGCGAGTGTGTCTCTCGAGATAGCTTTATGTGGTTAAATAAAGCTGACCAGAAGCTGTCTGGAATTCCTTATTCCATGTGACTTGGATATATAAGCCCTAATGGCTGAAACTACACAAATCCGTTTATATTCCGGAAAACTATTTACATGCACCGTGGACAATGGGTCCCCTGTGCGATTCAACTTTAGTAATGTTTCTAAATCGAATGTTGCCTCATCCGTATCTATCACTAGTCCATCCAGAGAGAGTGCCACAATCATTTGGCCGCTGTGTCCCATCACTAGCAGTAATAGCACCGCTAACTTGAAACCTAATTCCTTCATTGATAAATGTCTATGACTAGGCCATGACTTGAATAACTTAAGGACTACCGACACATCCCAAAACCTATTATATTTGGGTTTGGGTTGGTTTCTTTCATACACCGATCTAATGAACCAGTATACTAACTGATGCTTTCCAATTGTTTGTCGATCTATTCTTGGTAGAATAATTGAAAGTGCACATCTAGTATTAATTGCACCAAATCCTAAGCCTTCATCCTCTAGTATCCTTAGAAATCTTACAATTTGGGTACCTATTTTAGGTTTTAATGGTTTGACTCCTTTACTTAGACAATGAAGTCCCCATTTCTTTAAATAACTTGTGTATATTTTCACGGTTCCTTTCCTCCAGGCATGTGAAATGAGTCTCTTTTGTGTAATCTTGTTTAAACCATATTGTTCCAAATGTTTTCTTAAAAAAGGAATGCCAAAAGGGGTGTCGTTGACACGTCTCTGTGAACTGTTAGTGGTCCTTGATGTTGGAGGTTGTTCCTTTCTCGTGGAAACCTGAGCATGTGCTTTGCCTGTAACGTTACTGCCGCTAGCTATGGTTGCGTGTCCCATGCTGGTACTATCAGTACTGCATGTGCGCGATCCATCTTGATCCTCATGGCCTATCTGCTAATAATGCTGAATGGTGGAAATATGTAACTTACATCAGCATATACGTTGGTATATATATATATATATATATAATATATAATATATATATATATAATATATATATATATATATATATGTACCCACACACAACACGAATATGTAATCTAGCTCAAAAGCTGGATAATCCGCTGACATCCAAAATCCCTAAGTGACAAACACTCCTAATCCTGGCTACGTGCCAACATCCCCCCTGCCCCCCCCCCCCCCCCCCCCCCCCACACACAGCTCCAGCCTCTCTGTACTGCACTGCACTGCACTGCACTGGTTGCGTCAGTGGTTGTTCTGGTTGAAGTTGCTACCTCAGGTATGAGATCTTGACCCACCACAGTAGACCACACCACTCGCACATCGATACCTTTTATCTGGCAAGCGTCTCTTCTCGCCCAAGATGGAAGATTCTCAAACACCCCGAGACCTGTATATATATATTTTTATATATATATCTATATATATATATATATATATATATATATATATATATAAAAACACACACACACACACACTGGTGGCCGAATCGGTAGAGTGCAGGCTTCCCGTGCGGAAGGTCGGGATTTCGAATCGAAGCTGAGTGAAAGCAATGACTTATAAAATTGATTCTTGTCGCTACCTAGCCTGATGCTTGGTAATAATAGGATAGGGCAAGGATTGGTTAGCCTAGTGTAAGGAAAATGTGACCATGTGGGATATCGGGTCATGGTGCCAGCACCCTGGTCTCCAGGTGGGGCTGCACTATAAAGTCACCGTGAATGCACACTGTCATATGTCGGTATCGAACCAAGCCAAACCAATGACTGCAAATTAATACTTGTCGACACCTTGTCCGGTGCTCGGCATTACTAGGATAAGGCAAGGAGCGATATAATGAGGAAGTTCAATTGTCAGCGATTGAAGTTTTCCCTGCTTAAATCACCAAATGTAGCTCACTGAAAAGAACATGGTGGCGCTATTATGCAATATGGGTAGTCTGAGTTCTACTGGTCCCTCAGTATGGACTGAGGCTGTGACCCAGCACGTCGGGTCACAGCCACCACTTACACAGCGGAAGGTGGGGGATGATGCCCCTCCCGTCCATATCCTTCACTTTAGAATCTGCACATTAAACTCACTTTGCATGTATAACCACATGCTTTCTGGTGACCAAACTTAATGGGAGTGTTGCCATACATTTGTTTCTCATGTAGATTGTGGTGAAATTGCCGTAGCAAATATTTTACATGAGACAAAATACCACTTCCTGTATCATAGTGTATGTGTATTCACAACCCCCCCTCCCCTACTGAAGTAGATTAGATTACAATTGACAACCTGTTTTTTTAACTCAAGATATGAAAAGGTAAAAAAATAAAACAAAAAACCGATAGATTATGCAACTTTAAACAGATTCAGCTGTAAATAGACTTATCTTAGGTTCGCCGGTAATGTAACGGGGAGCGAAGGATAGCCCCGGGGACCAGTGTACCTTCACATCGAGAACGTAAAGGGGCTGTCACACTACGACGTATGGCCTTAGCGTATGCTGATGTATGCGATTTTCGATGATCATGTCGACATACGGCGTCATACGTTACGTATACGTTGGGCATAGGTCGGGTATGCTCGGATATGGCATCATAGGTCGTCTTACGGCGGCGTGCGTTGAGCCACTCAAAAATGTTTGTGCATGTTCAAAATTGTCAGTGCATGTTCAAAATTGTCAATGTATGTCAACGTATGGCTCATACGTTCTTCATACACTGTGTGTACTCTAGGCGTATGTCGGCGTACATTATGAATAAGTATGGGGTAGGTCGGAATATGTTGGGACACGTTAGCGGTATGTTCAACCGACGCCCTCCGCGTATCTTTGACGTATATAGCATATGCCTAACGTTCCGGTAATGTGTGCAAGCGTGCCCCTAGCGTGTGCTGGCGTACCCCTATCATATTGTGAGCGTACGGCGAATGTATGCCCAGTGTGTTGGCTGTCGGCGGCGGCGACCGATCAGTGACCGGGACGTGACCTAAAGGTGATTGCATACGTCACGCATACGCTTTGCACACGTTACGCATAAGTTTTGAATACGTTTTTCACACACTACTCATAAGTTGCTATACGCCAGGCATACGGTAGTCATACGCTCCGCGTACGCTTCATACTTTGCTGAGACCGCCCACAGCGCAAAACGTTTGCCGTAGGCCGACCTATTTTGATTTAAAATTTATTTCAACACGTTACACACACCCGCCGCCATACGTCGTAGTGGGACAGGGCCTTGACCGAACACTGGCGCTTTGCACACACACACACACACACACACACACACGTGCACACAGGGTGCCAACTAGGTCTCTTATCATCCCTGTGATGGTACTGCACGTTCACACCTATCAGTTCCTTCATAGAACCGTGAGCAGCTCACGCCCCTACCCGCACCCCTCCCCCCACCCCCCAACACAGCCCCTCCCTCACCCCCACCCCCAGCGTCGCAGGGTTCAGACAAAGTGCACCTGAGCAAACACAGCCTCCGGAACCTCGGTACAAAACAGTACGGTAGTGTTTTCAACCTAGTTGAAGGTAGGTTCAAATCACTACTGTGGCCACACTGAAAACACTAACCGGAAGTGGGTTTCGACACATACTATTCGGATGTGTGTTGGTTGCTCCACCCACAAGGTCATGTGGTGTATTGTTTTTTGTTGTGTTTTTTTTATTTGAGGCTGTATTTATTCTGTCCATAGCATGAAAGCCTGGGTACCCAGGCTTGTTTTCAATGCTGCTCAGCTGTAGTGTTGGTGTTGTCTTACCAAACAGTAGCTGCTGATAAGGTATTTGATTGTCTGCATTTCAGTAGCAGATAGATCTGTTGAAATTAACCAGACCAGATGAAAAAATGTAGAGGTAAATATGTGCGTATGTAGGTTTGAGTAAGTAACAACAAAGGGGGTGGGGGCATCCGGGTTAGTTTTCTTTCGTTTTTTGTGTGTGCTTGTCAACGGTGTCCAAGACAAACTGCGCGATGCAGCACCTTCAGCATAGGAGAGTACATGTACTATGCTGCACCACCCCACAACACTGTCAGTGTCAGCATAGGTAATTACCAATTGCACCATACAGCACCATCAGCGTAGGTCATTACTAACTCCCCATGCAAGGTTGAGAGAACAAAGTATGATGCTTGAGCCAAATATTGGTATGCTGACCATGCACAGCACGGTCACCAGGTTACATTTTGCGGCATTACAGCCCCCACTGCAGTGTTATGATAGTCTGTTGAACTTGGGTAGTGTTTTGGACGTACGTAGGGTTAGTGTTTTGAATTGAACAGTAGTGTTTTCAACGGGGTAGTGTTTCGAACGTCCTACACCGGTCCCAGGTGAAACGGTGATTCTTCTAGTCCCTGACTGGACGCGGTGGCAGAATCGGTAAGGCCTGGAATTCGAATCCCGGCCGAGTCAAACCAATGACATCCACAATCTATACTTGCCGCTACCTAAACTAGTGCTCGTTATTACTAGGAGGAATGGGAAAGGACTGGTCAGCTTACTATCAGGGATAATGTGATATTTGGTCATGGTGCCACTGGCCTGGTCTGCCAGTGGGGCAACACTATAATCAGGGATGAAAGTGGTCTCCGGGAAAAAAAGCGGAAATGCTGATATTCTCCCATAGGCTTAGCATTGTCAGGGAATCGCGGAAAATTTCCGGAAGTCGGGTTTCATACATATTGGTATACGGTGCTAGTGTTGTGTCATTTGCACCACATATTAGTATACGCTGATGGTGCTGCAGCGTGAAACAACGTATTGGTTGGTTGGTTGTTGGAGTTTTATGCCCTGGCAACATCTAAGGTCATATCAGGACTGGCGCAACGTATTAGTATACACTTATAGCTCTACAGGAAAAATCCCGGAAATCCGCGAAATCGCGGAGATCTTTCATCCCTGATAATAAAGTCACCATGAGTGTGCACTGTCACAGGTAAAATACACATCTTGATATAGCCTAGGATGTTTCCAGGACATAAAACCCCAAACAAACAAAACAAAACATCGAAATACTTAAACCAGGAGCCTGTTAATATATACACTGCTGGGGCATTCCCCTTCTCCTCCCTCCCTTCTCTTTCCCACCCACCTTCCCCCTTCCCACCCACCTTCCTCCTTCTCACCCACCTTCCTCCTTCTCACCCGCCTTCCTCCTTCCCACCCGCCTTCCTCCTTCCCACCCGCCTTCCTCCTTCTCACCCGCCTTCCTCCTTCTCACCCGCCTTCCTCCTTCTCACCCGCCTTCCTCCTTCTCACCCGCCTTCCTCCTTCTCACCCGCCTTCCTCCTTCTCACCCGCCTTCCTCCTTCTCACCCGCCTTCCTCCTTCCCACCCGCCTTCCTCCTTCTCACCCGGCCTTCCTCCTTCTCACACCCGCCTTCCTCCTTCTCACCCGCCTTCCTCCTTCTCACCCGCCTTCCTCCTTCTCACTCCACCCGCCTTCCTCCTTCCCACCCGCCTTCCTCCTTCTCAACCCGCCTTCCTCCTTCCCACCCGCCTTCCTCCTTCTCACCCGCCTTCCTCCTTCCCACCCGCCTTCCTCCTTCTCACCCCCGCCTTCCCCCTTCCCACCCGCCTTCCTCCCTTCCCACCCGCCTTCCTCCTTCCCACCCGCCTTCCTCCTCCCCCCCCCGCCTCCCCCTCCCCACCCGCCCCCTCCCTCCCCCCCCCCTCCCCCCCTCCCCCCCCCCTCCCCCCCCCCCCCCCCCCTCCCCCCCCCCCCCTCCTCCCCCCCCGCCCTCCCCCCTCCCCCCCGCCTCCCCCCTCCCCCCCCCCTCCCCCCCCTCCCCCCCCTCCCCCCCCCCCCCCCCCTCCCTCCCCCTCCCCCCCCTCCCCCCCCCCCCTCCCCCCCTCCCACCCGCCTCCCCTCCCCCCCCCTCCCCCCCCCCCCCCCTCCCCCCTCCCCCCCCGCCCTCCCCCCTCCCCCCCCCCCCCCCCTCCCCACCCCCCCCCCCCTCCCCCCCCCCCCCCCCCCTCCCCCCCCCCTCCCCCTCCCCCCCCCCCCCCCCTCCCCCCCCCCCCCCCCCTCCCCCCCCCCCCCTCCCCCCCCTCCCCCCCCCCCCTCCCCCTCCCCCCCCCCCTCCCCCTCCCCCCGCCTCCTCCTCCCCCCCCCCCCCTCCCTCCCCCCCCCCCCCTCCCCCCCCCCCCCCCCCCCTCCCCCCCCCCCCCCTCCCCCCTCCCCCCCCCCCCCCCTCCCCCCCCCTCCTCCCCCCCCCCCCCCCCCCCCCCTCCCCCCCCCCCCCCCCCCTCCCCCCCCCCCCTCCCCCCCCCCCCCCCCCCTCCCCCCCCCCCCTCCCCACCCGCCTCCCCCCCTCCCCCCCCCCTCCCCCCCCCCACCCCCCTCCTCCCCCCCCCCCCCCTCCCCCCCCCCCCGCCTCCCTCCCCCCCCCCCTCCCCCCCCCTCCCCCTCCCCCCCTCCCCCCTCCCCCCCCCCCCCTCCCCCCCCACCCCCCCCCTCCTCCCCCCCCCCTCCCCCTCCCCCCCCCCTCCCCCCTCCCCCCCCCTCCCTCCCCCCACCCCCCCTCCCCCCCTCCCTCCCTCCCCCCCTCCCCCCCCCCCTTCCCCCTCCCCCCCGCCCTCCCCCTCCCACCCGCCTTCCTCCTTCTCACCCGCCTTCCTCCTTCCCCACCCGCCTTCCTCCTTCCCACCCACCTTCCTCCTTCTCACCCCGCCTTCCCCCTTCTCACCCGCCTTCCTCCTTCTCACCCGCCTTCCTCCTTCTCACCCGCCTTCCCCCTTCTCACCCGCCTTCCTCCTTCTCACCCGCCTTCCTCCTTCTCACACGCCTTCCCCCTTCTCACCCGCCTTCCTCCTTCTCACCCGCCTTCCTCCTTCTCACTCACCTTCTCCTCCCCCCCCCTTCCCCCCCTGCTCACCCCCTTATCCCTTCTCCCTCCCCCTTCCCACCCCTTCTCCATTCTCCCCTCTCCACCCCCCCCCCCCCTTCCTCCCTCCACCCTCCGCCCCATCCCACCCATCTGCTCCCAGGAGGTCCCGTATCACACAATCCACCCTAAACTGATCCTGTCTCAAAATCTTACCGGGAGATCTCCTACCCGGCTATCTGGGGCCGGCGCCGGTCCGTGAAAGTAATGGAAGCCTCAGCCGTCCCGACCACCGCGGTCTAGACGGCTGATACTGAGACAACATTGATTGGTTGTTGGGGTTTTATGTCCTGGCAACATCTAAGGTCATATCAGGATGGGTACTGACTTGAAACAGTGCGTACTCATGGTGACTTTATAATTATAGTGCGGCTCCACTGGGCTGCCAGCTCCATCACCTGATGTCACACTCAGTCACATTATCGTGACACTGAGCTAGCCAGTCCTTGCGGTATCCTAATAATGCCGAGCGCCTGGCTAGGGAACAACAATTATCAACTTTTAAGTCATTGGTTTGACTCGACCAGGGGCCGTATGCAGGAGTCAGTGGTATTCGGTGGTAGCGAGCCAAAACGGTGGTAGGAGGGAATTTCCCGGGATGGGGCGAAAAGTGGTATGCACGAGTCGGTGATAGGCCTAACACCAAAAGCTTAACCGGTGTTACCCTACCCCTGAAAAATAGGAGGTATAGCGAGTTCATTAGGCCCAAATCTATTCAATGCTGTCATATTTAACAGAATTACATACACAATAAGTGAAATTTTATTAAATTAACCGTCAAATCGAAGCGAGATTAACGCTGCCGCTGCAAAGGCGGCGATATTAATATTGTCGAACCGACGAATGCAAGCAACCGCCGCCGCCACCGCTAGTATGGAAATCGACGTCCATGCGGCGGCGATTTGTTTACTTTACATTCGTCGATTCGAACATATTAATATCGCCGCCGTTGCAGCAGCAGCATTAATATTGCTTCGAATTTAGGGTTAATTTCATGAAATTTCACTTATTGCGTATTTAATTCTTTAAAATATGATAGCATTTAATACATTTGAGCCTAATATATGCCTACAAATGCAGAGGGATTTCCCAAATCTATAAATAACTTCATGTGTAGCTATAATCAAAGTGTTACGCGCTCCTGCATACCACTTGACACAGTTCCCGACGTCGGCGATAGCTAACCGGTAATAGGCTGTAACACCAAAAGCCGCTACCACCGACTCCTGCATACAGGCCCAGGGTTCCAACTTGTGAGTTTGAATACCACGATCTACCAAAACAAGAGACGGACACTGAACTCATTTGGTCACCCCGTCTGGTCTCGTACACTTAAAGTTGCATAGTCCGATGGTTTTGAGTTTCCTGGGATAAATATATTAGGTTGATCTACCTTACTTTAGTTTGAAATAACTTTTATTTTAAAGCACATTCCACATCTGTTGATGAACCAGTTGTGGACCACTGGTTGGAACGGAAAATAACCCAAACTACAGATGGATCCACTGAGAAGGATCGATCTGATGACCGACGGCTTCAAAGGTGGACACTCTAATGCCCGGCGCACACCTCCCGTTTACGACGTAAAACTGCCCGTTTACGACGTAAAACTGGGTTTTAGTCGTTAGGTGTGCGACCCCCTAGCACACCAGAGCCTCGCGATTCGCGACTTAAAACTCAGTTTTAGGCCTTAAAACTGGAATCGCAAGGGATTCGAAAAACGAATCGGGCCGTTCAAGAAACGGTAGGTGTGAGCGGTCAGTCGTATCGTAAACGGTATATGTGTGATACCCAACGTCCGTTTGCGATCCAAGTCCTCTGTGTCTCTGTGTGTCTCTTTGTGTGTGTGTGTCTGTGTGTGTCTCTGTGTGTGTCTCTGTATGTGTCTCTGTGTGTGTGTCTGTGTGTGTGTCTCTGTGTGTGTCTCTGTGTCTGTGTGTGTCTCTGTGTCTGTATGGGTGTCTGTGTGCCTATGTGTGTGTCTGTGTGTGTGTCTCTGTGTCTGTGTGTGTGTCTGTGTGTGTATGTGTGTGTCTCTGTGTGTGTCTCTGTGTATGTATGTGTGTCTCTGTGTATATGTGTGTGTCTCTGTGTGTGTCTGTGTGTGTCTCTATGTCTCTGTGTGTGTCTCTGTGTATGTATGTGTGTCTCTGTGTCTATGTGTGTGTCTCTGTGTGTGTCTGTGTGTGTGTGTCTCTGTGTCTGTGTGTGTGTCTCTGTGTATGTATGTGTGTCTCTCTGTGTGTGCCTCTGTGTCTGTGTGTGTGTGTCTCTGTGTATGTGTGTGTGTCTTTATGTGTGTATCTGTGTCTGTGTGTGTTTCTCTGTGTCTGTGTGTGTGTCTCTGTGTCTGTGTGTGTGTCTGTGTGTGTCTCTGTGTATGTGTTTCTCTGTGTCTGTGTGTCTCTGTGTCTGTGTGTGTGTCTCTGTGTATGTGTGTGTCTCTGTGTGTGTCTCTGTGTGTGTCTCTGTGTGTGTCTCTGGGTGTCTCTTTGTCTGTGTGTGTCTCGGTGTGTCTGTGTGTGTCTCTGTGCGTGTGTCTCTGTGTGTGTCTCTGTGTGTGTCTGTGTGTGTCCCTGTGTCTGTCTGTGTCTCTGTGAGTCAGACTGAGAGTGAGAGTGAGAGTCAGACTGAGAGTGAGAGTGAGAGTCAGACTGAGAGTGAGAGTGAGAGTCAGACTGAGAGTGAGAGTCAGACTGAGAGTGAGAGTCAGACTGAGAGTGAGAGTCAGACTGAGAGTGAGAGTCAGACTGAGAGTGAGAGTCAAACTGAGAGTGAGAGTCAGACTGAGAGTGAGAGTCAGACTGAGAGTGAGAGTGAGAGTCAGACTGAGAGTGAGAGTCAGACTGAGAGTGAGAGTCAGACTGAGAGTGAGAGTGAGAGTCAGACTGAGAGTGAGAGTCAGACTGAGAGTGAGAGTCAGACTGAGAGTGAGAGTGAGAGTCAGACTGAGAGTGAGAGTCAGACTGAGAGTGAGAGTGAGGCACACACAGAGACACACACACACAGACACACACAGACACACACAGAGACACACACACAGACACACAGAGACACACACACACAGAGACACACACATAGAGACACACACACAGACACACACAGAGACACACACAGACACAGAGACACACACAGAGACACACACAGAGACACACACAGACACACACAGAGACACACACAGAGGCACACACAGAGACACACAGAGACACACACACAGAGGCACAGAGTAACACACACACAGACACACACACAGACACACACACAGAAACACACACACAGAGGCACACACACATACACACAGAAACACAGAGACACACACAGAGACACACACACACAGAGACACACACACACAGACACACACACACAGAAACACAGAGACACACACAAAACGCTAGGAGGCGCTCGGGTAGCTAGGGTAGTTCGTGCTAAAGACACCAGGTGCGTGGATCGCAGTCACGAAAACGGACGGTATATGTGAGCGCTCCAATCGGGAAACGGGTCGGGTCGGGTCGGGTCGGGTCGTCAGTTTTAGTGCGCGAATCGTAAACGGTAGGTGGGTGCGGACAAACGGTAGGTGTGTGCCAGCCATAACGCCGGAGCTACGTCCCGCTCCCCACATACATGCATACATATATATCCGTACATACATATATATCCGTACATACTGGACATAGACATACATACAGAGATATACATGCATACACATATACATTCATACACATACGTAGATATAGCATCACAGGGATGGTAAGAGACCTGGCTGTCACCGGGCGTGTGTGAACGCTTGTATGTGTGTGTGTGTGTGTGTGTGTGTGTGTGTGTGTGTGTGTGTGTGTGTGTGTGGATGTGTGTGTGTGTTTAACGCGCCAGTGTTTGGTCACGTTCTCGGTGTGAAGGTATACTGGTCCCGGTGGCTGCATACATACAGACATATCGGCATATACATTATATATATACATAATACATATATCCATACACATGTATACATACACCTATATATATATATATATATATATATACACTGGTCCCTGTGGCTACATACATAGATACATACATAATACATATATTCATACACACATACATACACACACACATATACCTATACATTCACTGGTCCCTGAGGCTACATACATACAGGCATACATAACATAATACATACATAATACATATATACCTACATAATACATATATCCATACATACACACATACATACATACCCTTTTCTTTACCCTTACACCCAGTCACACACATACACACACAATCACACACGGCCCATCACCGGGCTCCTTACGCTGTCCTCCCGTGGCCCCTGCCTTACTTGCTTGGGGGGTGTGGGGGGGGGGGGGGGTGTTCGTAACCTTACGATGGTTACTGGCTGCAGAACTGCAATATAGAAAGGCCTGATAAATTGGTCCAATCTTTGGTTGAAGATTAATCTTCAGTTTGGGACGGTTGTAGAACGGCGAAGCGTTGGGGCGGCCCCAAATCTCTCTGGTCCGGCTGTAGCAGAGCACTCGTATCCAGTCAACAGCAGCAAGGGTTTAGGAGGAAGGGACGGGTAAAGGTGGGTCCAGCAGTTCCAGCAACAAGAACAAAGTGAGAGAAACGATAAGGTAAAGGGCCCCACCCAAGCAAACAACTCGCTTGATATGGGGGAGAAGTAAGCCTGGGAGAAAAAAAAAGGGTAGAGAATAGGAAAGAGAAATGAGGAGAGTTGAGTCAAAGGACTGTGTCTATTTGCTCTATGGTGACCAGCGGCGAGCCAAAGACATGGACAGAGTAAGAGTAGAAAGTGAAATGCTGGTGGGCTCCCCCTCCTGGAACTCTTTTTAGACATAATCAAGGAAGAGCATGGCCAGCAGAGAGGAGATAGCGAGAGGTGTGGACGAAGCGCGGTCCGGATAGCAAGTGTCTGATGACCCCCCCCCCCCCTGCCTCGCCCACAGGCCCTTTTATTGGTAGACCACACCCCCTGCCGGCCCACACTGCTCTCCCGAGTGTTCCACCCCCTCCCCCACCCACCACCACCTCCCCCTGCGCCGACACGCGGTGGGGGCTTTTGTGGCGATCTCTGTGATTAAATGTCCGCCCGCACCCCGATCTAAGTGCACGGGCCGCGGGCGGGATTCTGTGGGCGCCAACACGGTGAAAGGGCCATCGGGGGAGCAGCACTCGGAACTGGTGCTTCTACTTCTAATGAGCACTTCCATTTCCACGCGAGTAACTCGCACCGCACTAGTTTAGGTCTTAATATTGGTCATCGACTGTCGCTGTGTACCCACCCCGGCCAGACCAGACGGCATGGCCGAATGAGTTGAACGGCCATCTCCCGTTTTGGTAGGTCATGTGATTCGAAGCCATAGGTTCAAACCCTAGTCGAGTCAAACCAATGATGTAACAATTTATACTCGTTGGTTCCTAGCCAGGTGCTCGGCATTATTAGGATAGGACAAGGACTGGTTGGCTCAGTGTAAGGATAACGTGACTGAGTGGGATATCAGGATATGGTGCTGGCAGCCCAGTCTCCCTATGTGCCACAAGTCGGTACCCGTCCTGATATGACCTTAGATGTTTCCAGGACTTAAAACTCCAGCAACCAACCAACCAACCCCACCCTGACGTGATGACTTACTAGATAGATAGCTGCCACTTCTGGTGCGTTGCGCGAGAGGTTTGTGGGATCGCTCCCCGGCCAAATTAAAATGCAGACTTTGAAAAATGTATACTTGTCGCTACCGTATCTGGTACTCGGTATAACTATGATAGGGCAAGGACTGGTTGGTTCAGTGACATGATAATGTGACTGAGTGAAATATCATCGCATGGTACTGGCGGTGAGGAATCCCAGTGGGGGAGCACTAGAATTCGGAGTTCTGACACTCTCCTTCCACATCCTTCGGTCAAACCCAATGGGAGTTCATTCAAAGATTTGCCACAGAGCTTTTCCAGGAATCCAAACTGATTGCAGTAGTCCATATCCAAGACCTTTCAAAGCCGGTGACTTCTACCACCCACTGGTAGGGATTGCCTTCAGACACGCAATACAATGGGTGCTAATATGACTGGTCACACACAGGACTGTATGACTTTGGTGGAGCTGATATGGCTGATAGGCGCCCTCTGGTGGTGCTAATATAACTGGTAGCATAGAGGCACCCTTTGGTGGTGATAATATAACTGGTAGCATAGAGGCGCCCTGTGGTGGTACTAACGTGACTGGTAGCATAGAGGCACCCTGTGGTGGTGCTCATATAACTGGTAGTATAGAGGACCCCTGTGGCGGTGTTCATATAACTGGTAGTATAGAGGTGCCCTCTGGTGGTGCTAATATAACTGGTAGCATAGAGGCGCCCTGTGGTGGTGCTAATATAACTGGTAGCATAGAGGCGCCCTGTGGTGATGATAATATAACTGGTAGTATAGAGGTGCTCTGTGGTAGTGCTAATATAACTGGTCGTATACAGGCACCCTGTGGTGCTCATATAACTGTTAGTATAGAGACGACCTGTGGTGGTGATAATAATTAATATAACTGGTAGTATAGAGGCGCCTTCTGTTGGTGCTAATGTGACTGGTAGAAGTGAGGCGCCCTGTCATCATATAACTGGTAGTATAGAGGCGCCTTATGGTGGTGCTAATATGACTGCTAATCAATGAATGCTCTCTAGAGGGGTTGTTAAATAAAATGAATTTTACTTTAGAGGCGCCCTCTCGTGGTGCTAATGTGACTGGTAGTATAGATGCGCCCTCTGGTGGTGTTAATGTGACTCACAGCATAGAGGTGCCCTCTGGTGGTGCTAATGTGACTGGTAGCATAGAGGCGCCCTGTGGTGGTGCTAATATAACTGGTAGTATAGAGGCGCCCTGTGGTGGTGCTAATATAACTGGTAGTATAGAGGCGTCATCTGTTGGTGCTAATGTGACTGGTAGAAGAGAGGTGCCCTGTCGTCATATAACTGGTAGTATAGAGGCGCCCTATGGTGGTGCTAATGTGACTGGTAGTATAGAGGTGCCCTGTGGTAGCGCTAATATAACTGGTAGCATAGAGGCGCCCTGTGGTGATGATAATATAACTGGTAGTATAGAGGTGCTCTGTGGTACTGCTAATATAACTGGTCGTATACAGGCGCCCTGTGGTGCTCATATAACTGTTAGTATAGAGACGCCTGTGGTGGTGATAATAATTAATATAACTGGTAGTATAGAGGCGCTCTGTGGTGGTGCTAATGTGACTGGTAGAAGAGAGGCGCCCTGTCATCATATAACTGGTAGTATAGAGGCGCCCTGTGGTGGTGCTAATATAACTGGTAGTATAGAGGCGCCCTCTGTTGGTGCTAATGTGACTGGTAGAAGAGAGATGCCCTGTCATCATATAACTGGTAGTCTAGAGGCGCCCTATGGTGGTACTAATATGACTGCTAATCAATGCTGGAGGCGTTGTTAAATAAAACGAACTTTAGAGGTGCCCTCTGGTGGTGCTAATGTGACTGGTAGTATAGAGGCGCCCTCTGGTGGTGTTAATGTGACTGGTAGAACAGAGGTGCCCTCTGGTGGTGTTAATATGACTGGTAGCATATAGGCGCCCTCTGGTGCTGCTAATATGATTGGTAGCGCAGACGTTGGCGGTACTAATAACGGAGAGGCGTCATCTAGCGTGTTAATACGTCGGTGGCACAGACTGAGGGAAGCCCCCTGGTGGTCATCCTAAGCGACACAGAATCCCACCGGCCCGCTATCAATATCCATAACGGCATAACTGGTTCCGGCGCGATCTACCATAACTCCTTGACACTAATAGGCGTCCATATACGATGGTCGAGTCACCCAGATTTATTACTGGTCCAGATGACTATAAACTACTTACCAGACCACGCCACCACCGGTAGGTAGCGCAACGAGCTCCGTACAGGCTTCTTTACTGGGTGCGGTGGCCGAATCGGTAGAGCGCACGCCTCGCGTGCGGCAGATCGACAGTTTGGTTCTCGGTCGAGTCAAATCAATGACATATGAAATTGATACTTGTCGCTTCCTAGCCAGGCACTCGGCATTATTAGGATAGGACAAGGACTGGTTGGCTCAGTGTCTGGATAATGTGACTGAGTGGGATATCAGGTCATGGTGCTGGTGGCCTGGTCTCCCAGTTGAGCAGCACTATAAAGTCGCCATGAGTGCACACTGCTACAAGTTGGTACCCGTCCTGATATGACCTTAGATGTTGCTAGGATGTAAAACAACAAATAAACAAACCGTACAGGCTGCCACTGATCCTGGTGCTCGCCATATACCAAACGACAATTTGTTGAGAATCCAGTCGATCCGCTATCGCCAACTCTATATTACGATATAGCGAAATAGCGAATGGTAGCCAGGAAGTGTGAACACATATTTGTCTCTCATTTTTGCTTGAGTGCAAGTAAATAAGCAACACAAGGAATAATTAGTAGCATGTGGTGAATAAGGGGTCAAATTTCCCTGGATCATCAGCCCATGCTTTTTCTAAATCTGTTCTTGAATGAATTTATTGACTCGGCATCAATAACATTTTGTGGGAGACTGTTCCATATATTTATGATCCTGTTTGAGAAACTGTGTTGCCTGAACTTTGAAATGGCTCTGGGTTTTACTAGTTTGAGAGTATGGCCCCGACTGCCTTCTCTTTTATTCAAGGTGAATAATTGGTTCATATCTATTTCATCAATACAGCGTCTGCGGCTTCCACGACCTTTCACCAACTTACCGACTTGTTAACGGCAGAATGCGATGACCTACCAAACAGATAGCGAGCCGTCAAATGTCTCATTATGGCTATGACACTGTCGAAATCTGACAATCGTGAATGTTGTAGACACGTGAACCCAGTAGTGTGTGCGGTTCAAAGTGTAATTGCGAGCCTGGCAACAATCGGGAATGTTGTGTAGTATGCAGCAGACATGGAGACAGATAGCAATAAGCTTATAGTTATAGGGCAGGAGGAGTTTGTTTGTGTGTTTGTGTGTGTGTGTGTGTTCTTAGAAGAGCGTAAACTAATTGGAATTTCTACAGAGCTCAAATATATCCGAATTTTCTATTATTATTAGTTCAAAGGAAAGAAATTAACACTTATGTTGATGTTTTAAAAGGCAGACATTGACACAGAGGCATGGAGAAAGAAAGCTTATAGGGCAGGCAGACTGCGGGACAGGGTGGTTGTGTGTGTGTGTGTGTGTGTGTGTGTGTGTGTGTGTGTGTGTGTGTGTGTGTGTGTGTGTGTGTGTGTGTGTGTGTGTGCGTGCGTGTGTGTGCGTGTGTGTGTGTGTGTAGGTGGGGGTTCTTAGAAGAGCTAAACTGATTGGAATTTCTACAGAGCTTAAATATATCAGAATTTGTTATTATTAGTTCAAAGGAAAGAAATTAACACTTGTGTTGATGCTGTAAAAGGTGAAGACCATAGCCAAACCTCAACGGTGAATAACAGCTTGGGCGGGTTGGGGGTGGGGGCTGACACTGTGTGATAGGGTAAATTATGACAATCCACAGGCCTGTTTTGACGGGAACTATGGGATTGCAAAGTAACAGATAAACACGAATGTGTGTCGTGTCAGGTCCACATTGATCCATTTTTCCCCGATGGATTTTTTGTGTTTCTTGTTGTTTTTACGTCCTAGCAACATCTAAGGTCATATTATGCCGATACTGTGCTAACCAGTCCTTTTTTATTAATGTTGTTCTATCCTATTAATGTTGAGCGCAAGGCTAGGTAGCGACAAGTATAAATTTTACAAGTCATTCGCTTGACTCGGCTGGGATTCCAATTCCAGGGTCCGCACACATGTGAAGATATGGCATTCAAGGCTATTTCGAGGCATTTCGAGGTTGTTTTTGATAGGAATTCAAGACTATTTTCAATTGGATTTCAGGAATAAAACAACAATAGCAAAAGGCCTTGAAATGGGGCAAATGAAGTTCAAGACTTTCCACGCCGCGTACGGACCATGGAACTCCCGACCTTCCACACGGGAAGCCTGTGGCTCTACCGATTCAGTCACCGAGTCCGGTTTGCCCGAATGAACGCCAGTGATTGGAACAGATACGCCACATGCCGGCGGCCTCGTTCTGGATTGCGATGGGATAATATGCAATAAAGTGGTCAACTGGCACAGCCTGATGCAGGCGATCCCCCCTCTCTGTCTGACCTTAAAGGGACACGGTGCCGGTCAGCTGAAATACAACAGCTATGGAATGGGAATTCAATAGTGATCATTACAGCATCACCTGGGAGATGAGTTCAATAATAAAACATGCAAAATTACTCTTATACATATTTGTTTCTTTCTTAAAGATGCACAGTCCGATGGTTTCGAGGTTGTCATTTTTCAGAGATAGTTAATTGGTTGTTGGAGTTTTATGTTCTGGCAACATCTAAGGTCATATCAGGACAGGTACCGACTTATGACAGTGCACACTCATGGCGACTTTATAGTGCTGCCCCACTTGGAAATCAGGCCACTGGCACCATGACCTACTCAGTCACATTATCCTGATACTGAGCCAACCATTCCTTGCCTTATCCTAATAATGCTGAGCGCCCAGCTAGGAAGTGACAAGTATCAACTATTAAGTCATTGATTTGAATCGAACCCATGGATTCGAATCCCACGATCTTCCAAAACGGGAGACGGACGCTCAACTCATTCGGCCATCCTGTCTGGTCATTAGGCCTACTTAGGCGGGTGGGGGGATGGGGAGGGTCGGTGGGGAATGGGGAGGGGGGGTTCTACCATCTTTGGTTAGCCTGACGCAGTGTCGACTGGACACATAGATTTCTACACTTAGCCCTGCACTAAATCATGCCCCTAGACCAGGTAGCATTTGTAGGACGGCACTATGCACCATTACCCTCCCCGTCGCCATGGTTACCAAACGCACAGCAGCGCGCGAGCTGTCTCCTTGACGGTGATATACGATGACGATCGTGGCAAGCAGGTGGATCCGGACCTATAGAGCCAGAACTATTAAACCTGGTCCCGTGACCAGGATGAATCCAAATAGACGAGCCAATAGCACGCATGCGCTTCACTAACAGAAAAACTCCCATTATTATTAGACTCTCCGTGAGACATAACGAAACACGAATATTTGGTTGAGATGATACCTCGGCTGGCCAACAATTTAGCGTACCGTTTATTAGCTTGGTAAAAATATCCAATGGGACTGAGGGTGATAGTAGTGCTCGCGCCAGCTCAGCGGCGACTTGTCTGTCTGAGTGCAAATCCAAGTTGCCCAGGCCGTTGTAGCTCCGGCGGGACTGGGAAAAGGGTAGCGTTATCAGGGTGACACACCAGTGGCACTACGCTAAATAATATTCATATAATGTATTTTATATGGCACAGCACTTACTAGTAATACTACTAATAGTAATAGTATCAATAATTCTTTATTTGGCGTCCTGGTTACAAGCACTATAAAGTCGCCATGAGTGAGCACTTGTCACAATTCGGTACCCGTCCTGATATGACCGTAGATGTTGCCAGGAGGTAAAACTACAACCAACCAACAAGCAATACGCTTTGAGTATGTTTTAATGCATTCATCTCGATTTGTGAATTTCTGGGTTTCTACTTTCACAGCGCGCGTATACTTGGCGGAAATGACGTCGTCTGCTGCGCGCGGTTTTCCCACCGCCGATATCCTGGTTCTCTGGCCGTCTCTGCCACAGACTGTGAGTATTGAACCGGACCACATCAATCCATTACACCCAATGTCCTGGTTCCCGGGTCCTCCACCCCAGATCTATCTCCAGTGTCCTGTGTCCCGGTGTAGTAGGAAATCGCAAACCCCTGGACATCGCACACCACAGGGTTTGCGATTTCCTAGGAAATCACAAACCCCCCTCTGGAAATTGCAAACCCCCCCTGCTTTGTAGCATTTATCACCCCAAGTATGGCAGCTATATGTTGATTTTGAACTTCTACCAGATCTGGGGGGATAAACTGGATTCAAGGAGGATCAGGATGGATTAATCCCAATGAAAACATCTTTGCAAGAGTCCAGTTCGTAATTCCGACCGCTCATGCACTGAAAACGGTAGCCTGGTCCCGTCATGTAGGATAATGATACAGATAGTTGTACTGGCTTTTCTTAATGACATAGTCTAGTATCTTTGACAAAAATGGACTTGTTCCCCTATCCTTCTTGTGAGTGATCATAGTGAATATGGCCCTTGCTGTGACAGGCATGAAATTAAAAATAATCACTTAATCCATCTTGTGAGGGATGCCCCTTATATAAAAATAAATGCGGCTTAATCATGCTTACATAAATTCAATTTTTACAATAGACCAGTTCGTAATTCCAGCGTCACGGTGCATTGTGGGAATTTTAAAAGCAAAACAAACCTGCACAAAGCACATGTGCTTGCTTTAAGATTACCAAACATGAGGGGGGGTGGGGTTGCGATGTCCGGGGGGGGGGGGGATATGTGATTTCCCATGAAATCGCAAACCCCCCATGCCCATATATGGTATGTGGGTTTGCGATTTCCTAGGAAATCACAAGTGGGGGTTTGCGATTTACAGTGTTTGCGATTTCCTGCTACACCGGGTCCTCCGCCACACATCTACATCCACACACAACAGCACGTACACGCACACACACACACACCACAAACACACAAACACCACTCTCGTTGCGACATCTATTTCTCAACAGCAAACACCAGTGCTATCACACACATTAAACTGTGTTTATTTTATGGTCTTCCATCAACATTTTTACAATGCAAACATGATGTAGGATGTTTTTACCAATGTAAAACAAGAAAGTATAGCATTCTAGAGAACGGCAGGATGATGCCATCTCACATATCTTAGTAAACTAATTTAAAATAAATACTCTAAAAAATGAAACTATTTAATTTTACCTCAGATTTTGTTTTATTTTGATACACTTGTGGTTCTGTTTTACCATATTATAAGTATCGTTTAATATTCATTAATTGTATGCTTTTACATGTTGTGTAAACGCGATGGCTATATAATAATACAACATAATTAAGGTTTAACACTTCTCACCATGAATATGGCCTTTGCTGCTGACAAGGTATAAAACAACCACCAATCAATCAATTAAGCTATCGCACATTAACCCAGTTGCTACCCAAGAAATTCCACACTTTTAATGATCTAGTCACCTGATTACAAAATATATTCCTTTTGTGAATATTAGCTATATCTTAACAAGATATTCACATTCTAGAAATATATACTGCATTGCACTTAGCCATACTAAGAATATATATGGCATATTTGTGCTAATGGTCCTCAATTAATGAGTTATTGGGTTGAAGCACATATAGTTCAGCTGTGACGTCATGCAGGGAAGGGATAAGTGATTCAATTCTATTTTATTGGGAAAGCCTATCCAACTGAGTTCTAAGATGTACAAGCTCTGATTAGTCATAATCAATCATGATAATTGTGAATAAATAAAGTTATGTTGGTCATGTTTAAAGCTCACAGAAGTTAAAACCAAAACCAATAATTAAACAATTGCAACGTCCTGGCAACATCTAAAGTCACAACAGGATGGGCACTCACAGTGACTTTATAGTGCTGCCCCACTGAGACCAGGCCACCAGCACCATCACCTCATATGCCACTCATTCACATTATAATGACACTGAGCCAACCAGCCCTTGCCCTATCCTATTAATACCAAGCGCCTGGCTAGATACAGAGCGACAAGTATAAATCTTTAAGTCATCGGTTTGACTTGACCAGGAATCGAAACCCGTGGTTTTGAAACCCACGATCTACCAAAGTGGGAGACGGGCACTCAACTCATTCGGCCATCCCGTCTGGTCGATGAACTGCAGTGCCACAGAGCCTGCCGGTAACCATCTCTGTAAACACTACGACAGTACCAGTAAATACCTGCCGCATCAACCCGCAGGCCGAGCCTCAATAATAGACTTAGACGATGCTTTCCCGCCTTCACTAAATCTAATAACGTCACTTTTGTGGGGTAGTCGCACAAAAATAGGGTGTTTTTGTTGCTTTGGATGCCATGAGGTTTGGGAGGATTTTGGATGTATAGTTTTTACCCGTGGTTTTGAAAATGAACTAATTTCTTTTCCCATTCTCTGTTTTACTCGTAACAACAAAAATCAATTGTCCTGACTAACACTGTTAACAAAAAAAGATTTCGCGTACGCTAGGGACAGACAGGGAAATACAAGCGGACGGCATGTGGTTCTCACGTGGAAATAGCGAACACACTGGACGCGGGCAGCACGCGGCAAAAACTATATATATATATAATACCCAACCTCGCTCTACCCGACCTCACTCTCACCGACCTGAATTTACATGACTTGACTTTACCAGACTTGACTTTACCCGACCCGACTTTACCCGACCCGACTTTACCTGACCGGACTTTACCCAACCAGACTTTACCCAACCGGACTTTACCCAACCGGACTTTACCCAACCGGACTTTACCCAACCGGACTTTACCCAACCAGACTTTACCCAACTGGACTTTACCCGACTGGACTTTACCCAACCGGACTTTACCCAACCAGACTTTACCCAACAACACCATAAAGTTGTTGTGTAAAGTCAAGTCTTGTAAAGTCAATTCGTGTAAAGTCAGGTCGGGTAAAGTCAGGTCGGGTAAAGTCAAGTCGGGTAAAGTCAAGTCGGGTAAAGTCAAGTCGGGAAAAGTCGAGTATAGTTGGGTATAGTCGGGCAAAGTCGGGTAAAGTCAGTCAAAAGTCAAGCGGCCCCAAGCGTCAAGCTGCAAAAATCGCCCCAAAAGCGATCCTATCCTGCCGCGCGAGAACCGCCTGCGCCAATGTGTTCGGCTTCTCTTTGTTACATACATTTCAAATTTTGCCACGTGACGTTCACGCGAAAACCGCGTGACGTCCACGTCCAGTGTGTTCGCAGCTTTAGTCTTACGTCACTGCCAAGGACAAATACTATTGTGAATAATAGCAAACTGCACAGCATGCCCAGTGTGAAAAGGTCATATCGAGGATTTCCACCATCATAATGCCCTCTGACGTCAGTGGCAAGAACCTGGCCAGTACGCTGTGTGGAAAAGGTATTATAGAGGATTTCCACCACCACCCTGTCCTCTGACGTCAGTGGCAAGAACTAATATTGTGCATACCAGCACACTGGCCAGTATACTGTGTGGAAAAGGTATTGTAGAGGATTTCCACTATCACCTTGCCCTCTGACGTCAGTGTCAAGAACTAATATTGTAGATAGCACACAACGCAGCATGCCCTGTGTGAAAAGGTAATATTGAGGATTTTGACTGTTAACCTGTCCTCTGACATCAGTTGCAAGAACTAATACTGTGCATACCAGAGCACTGGCCAGTATCCTGTGAGGGGAAAATGTATTGTCGAGGATTTCCTCCACCTCTGACGTCAGTGGCAAGAACTTATATTGTGAATAGCACCTCACTGCGTGGCAAGCTCTGTGGAAAATGTATTATAGAGAATTTCCATCACCAACCTTCCCTCTGATGGCAATGGCAAGAACTAATATTGCAGACAGCACTGCACTGATAAGTATGCTGTGTGGAAAATGTATTATAGAGGATTTCCACCTCCAACTTTCCCATTGACATCAATGGCAAGAACTAATATCACCGGCCGTCAGCTCAAGTGTGCATGATCTGTGTGGAAAGGGTTTATTTCACAGCCGAGTCAACAGAAAAGCCGGGAAGGTTCACCTGAAGCAGTAGCACTTGATTACCATCATTTGGGTATGTCAGTGGGTTGTCTACGTCACATGACACGTGACCTGGTCGCGGTCCGTCCCTATGGCTCAATGCTGACCTAATTGGCGTCGTGTGTCGTCACGTGACATTAATCCTACCTTCGCAATACTCCAGGTCGTAGGAAGGTTGACAGCGCTGCGCTTACTTGTGTTGTTGTCCTGGTGATAAATGGGTCAGACTCTCACCGGGGCGATATTAGATCTACTGTCAAAATGCTGGCCGAGTATGGATGGAATACACCAGTTGGCTTTCAGTTATTTAATATAGTCTTGCTGGTTGACCAATATGGTTTGTTGGTTGGTTGTTGGAGCTTTACGTTCTGGCAACATCTAATGTCATATCAGGATGGCTACCGACTTGTGATAGTGCGCACTCATGGCGACTTCATAGTGCTGCCCCACTGGGAGATCAGGTCACCAGCAGCATGATCCGATATCCCACTCAGTCACATTATTCTGACACTGAGCTAACCAGTTCTTGCCCTATTCTATTAATGCCAAGTGCCAAGCTAGGAAGCGACACGTATACATGTTAAGTCATTAGCTTGACTCGACCAGGTTTAGAACCCATGGGTTCGAATCCCATTATCTACCATTATCTACCAAAACGGTGGGCTTATGACCGCAGTGTGGTACACCATTAGTGACAATTACACCACCACATCAACAACTGCCACCCTAACCTGCTACTTAAAAACCCATATATATATATATATATATATATATTATATATATATATATATATATATATATATATATATATATGTGAATACAGTAAAACCTCTCTAAGTCGACCGACCATGGGACCCACTTTAAGTGGTCCATTTAGGGAGGTGGTCGGTTTAGAGAGTTAGAATATCCTTACAATGGTATTGTTGGGACCCAAATAAAGCGATCGATATAGGGGAGTGGTCGATCTGTGGAGGGGTCGGTATAGAGAGGTTTTACTGTAGTTTGCATTACAGTCGCTGCATAACCCTAGTGAGGAACATGCTAGCATATCAACTGTCACCCTTATACTACTTGAATGCAAATGTGAAAAGTTACGGCAGCAGCATGACCTGGCCTTAATAACAAACATTCCAAAGCATCAACTGTCACCCTCATCTACTATTTAAATGCATATGTGAATAGTTTGCCTTACAGCCGCAGTGTGGCATGGCCTTAATAACAAACGTTCCAAAGCATCAACTGTCACCCTCATCTACTATTAAATGCATATGTGAATAGTTTGCCTTACAGCCGCAGTGTGGCGTGGCCTTAATAACAAACATTCCAAAGCATCAACTGTCACCCTTATCTACTATTTAAATGCATATGTGAATAGTTTGCCTCACGGCCGCAGCGTGGCGTGGCCTTAATAACAAACATTCCAAAGCATCAACTGTCACCTTCATCTACTATTAAAATGCATATGTCAATAGTTTGCCTTACAGCCGCAGTGTGGCGTGGCCTTATTAACAAACGTTCCAAAGCATCAACTGTCACCCTCATCTACTATTTAAATGCATATGTGAATAGTTTGCCTTACAGCCGCAGTGTGGCGTGGCCTTAATAACACACATTCCAAAGCATCAACTGTCACCCTTATCTACTATTTAAATGCATATGTGAATAGTTTGCCTCACGGCCGCAGCGTGGTGCGGCGCTAGTGACGAATACTGCAATCAGTTGAGGTAAACAGCCTCATTACGGCCACCCACGTCACGCGCCGCCCTCAGATGACGCCGTGACGGGCGCCGGTTGTGACGTCACGCGGCTCCCGCCGTACCCCTCGCCCTGTCATTTCCTGAACACGTCGCCTGGATGATAGGCCCTCTCTAATGGTCGTCTGACCTCGGCCGACAAGACTCTCCGACCACGGGAGGCGGGCACGCCGGTGACGGGTCGGCCACGTTGTAACCATAACAATTCACACAACCTGCCTGACTGCCTGCCTGCCTGCCTGCCCTCCCGCCTGCCTGCCATCCCGTCCGCATGTCTCACTGCCCGCCCGCCTTCCCGCCTGCATGCCTGTCTCCCTGCCCGCCTGCCTGTCTCCCTGCCTGCCTGCCTGCCTGTCTCCCTGTCCGCCTTCCTGCCTGTCTCCCTGCCCGCCTGCCTGCCTCTCTCTCTGCCCGCCTTGCCTGCCTGTCTCCCTGTCCGCCTGCCTGCCTGCCTGCCTGCCTTCCTGCCTGCCTGCCTGCTTGTCTCCATGCCCACCTGCCTCCCTGTCTCCCTGCCTGCTGTACCTGCCTCTTTCCCTGTCCGCCTGCCTGCCTGCCTGTCTCCCTGCCTGCCTGTCTAGCTGCCCACCTGCCTGCCTGTCTGTCTGTCTGCCTGCCTGCCCGCCCGCCTGCCTGCCTGCCTGCCTCGTCGTGCAGCATGGTGGTGAGTTTGGTGTGGTTTGTGAGTTACCGTTTTTACTAGAAATGCCCGGAACAAAACTAAAAATTGCTTTAAATTATTATAAAAATATTATATATACATTATATATCAAATATATAAATTGTGCATATAAAATTTAAAAAATAAATTACATATATATATATACAATTTATCTTATTCGTGTAATGGTGAAGAGTCGGTCATGTGAGCACACATACATATACATATGCATATATTATATATACCATATGCATGTGCATATATAAAGGTCTCCAATGGGGAGGCGACATTTCCTTTGTTTATACTCCAATAATTCATTATAGATCACACACATAATTATATATAGATTAGTTAGACGAATCTTACCTGGGTATAGATGATGGATAAATGTTGTTTTACCGAGGTATAAGCCTCGGATAGACGTGGGCTAGGGAGAGGTAAGCACATCCGGTCCAGCAATCTTTACCTACTTAATCAGGATAAATGAAACAAATAATCTAAAAGTACATCAATGGTGACAATGGTACTAAACTGCGAAGTTTTCTTGGTATAAGCAAACGAATAGACGTGGAAGGGTGTGGCGGGAGGGCCCTAGCCCACGTCTATCCGAGGCTTATACCTTGGTAAAACAACAGTTATCCATCATCTATACCCAGGTAAGATTCGTCTAACTAATCTATTTTACCTCGGTATACAGCCTCAGGCTAGCCTCAGGCTAGGGAGAGGTTTACGTAATCTCATTTATCCTGTATTCTTATGTCACAAGTCAATAATAATTGTTAAACATACATTATCATCAATCAGCAAGATAACATTTTTGGTGAAATCGAAGTGTATTCTCACCTAATGCCGATCTAGTCTTGTAGCAGCTGTCGGGCTAGTGTGCTCGACTTTTCTAATCGTTTGTTGTAGTGGGTTGCAAACGATCGTGCTGTTTTCCATCCTGCATGGGCCAGGATCCGCTTGACAGAGATGCCAAGCAGTCGCGCCTTAGACACCATAGCACCTCTTGTTGAGTGTGAGGCATATTTGTCCGTGTCAACGCCTGCCAATTTCAACATACTAATTGTCCATCTCGCTAGAGTATCTCGCGAAATGCCCTCGTGTGGCTTAATAAAGCTCACTAACAACTGTCTTGAAGTTCTCAAGTCCTTGGTCTTGGATATATAGGCCCTAATGGCTGATACAACACAAAGTTTTGGGTCTTCTTTGAAACTACTTACACTAATAGTAGACAAAGGGTCACCTAATCTGTTAGATTTTAACAGCTTTGACAAATCAAATGTGGCCTTATTTCTATCTATCTCTAGGCCTCTAGTGATAGGGCAACAATAGTTTGTCCCCTATGTCCTGGTTACTAATAATAAGAGCAAACGCTACCTTAAACCCTAATTGTTTGAGATCTAAAAGCCTATTATGAGGCCACTGTCTTAGCAAATCAAACACTACCGAAACATCCCAGAAGCGACTGTACTTCGGTTTGGGTGGGTTTCGTTGATAAATCGATCTTACAATCCAATGAATAACATGGTGTTTCCCAAATGTCTCATTATTTATCCGTGGAAGGATGACGGATAAAGCACAGCGAGCAGCATTAATAGATCCAAACCCTAAGCCTTGGTCCTCTAACCCTCGGAGAAATTTACCAACTTGGGAAATAGTAGGATTCATGGGTTTGACTTTGTTAATTAAACATGCTTATTATTTATTATTGTTATTATTATGTCATTGCTTGAATTCTCATATCTATCTAATTATTGTGTTTGACTCGTCCCACTCTTCATAATTTTCCTTCTACGGTACGGGTATGCCTGAGCCATTGGTCGATATATTGATATATAAAAGTTGCCAACCCATTATTCTCTTGTTTCCCTTTGTCATTTGTAGCCAGAACCTATATATATGTATATATATATATATATATATATATATATATATATATAGAGAGAGAGAGAGAGAGTAGAGAGAGAGAGAGAGAGAGAGAGAGAGAGAGAGAGAGCGCGCGATAGAACAGGGCCGTGTTCAGGGTCCGTCTCGGAGGCGGCTCGGCGACGTCTCGGCGATGCTTTTTGGCCTATTACCGTTCAGGGTGCGTCTCGGAGACGTCTCGGAGACGCCTCCCTTTTCAGGTGGAGACAAAACAGCGCCTCGAAATGGCCGCCGCCTGCAGTGGTTTCATCAATCAGAGCGCAGCATTTCGATTGCAAATGGCCGCCGCCTATGGAGGCCGCCATTTTCGAGGCGGCCAACAGCTAAATCCGTTCAGACTAGCCTGACGTCACGGGCGCCTCCGAGGCGCCTCCGAGACGGACCCTGAACGCGGCCCAGGACTGAAGGGCGGTAGTACCGGAAGTAGGCTCCATGTGGAGGCAGGAGTGAGGTTTACCGGAACGGGAGATTTGGTGAAATAGGAAATCACGATTACGTTTGTTATTTATATTCACATAATGGATTATATAGCAGACACACACATAACACTTAAAACTGTGTATTAAAACTGTGTATTAAACAATGTTTGTAAGTCATTGGTTTGACTCGACCCGTATGAGAACTCCCGACCTTCCGCGCGGGAACACTGCGCTCTACCGATTAGGCCACCGCGTCCGGTGCGTGTGCTCAGAACCAGTTCACGCGATGAAAATGAGTGAAACAATAAACCGAGTAAATAAACGGATACAAAATATTTTGACAGCACATGACGCCCCATACTGGATGTGGTGCCAGACGTCATTACGAACCCGCCTTCTTAACGCAGTCATCGGTTTACAAACATGTCACCGTCCAGTTCCACAAATTGATGTTGCCCCGCCGAAACACAATTTCATATCGATCGTTCTCAGAAAATGTGTATCACATATTTGGTTTCCATGTTACGTTGTTAATGAATAAGGTGGTTCAGCGGGTACTTAGGTAGGGCACATTAGTAGATTGTGAAGGAGGTTAGTGGGTTAGTGGGTTAGCCTTAATAAGTTCAAGATTATGTGCTAAGATGGTGAGACGCTGCAAAAACTGTGCTACTATTATGGGTACGGTGTACGTGATGGGGGTGGGTGAGAGAATACTACACATATTAAAGCTCTCCCACAAAATGTTTTCAAAATATGTTTATATGATGTTGTGCTAAAGTGAAAATGTGAAAATTTGCAAATCAACACTAGGCATCTATCTACCGACAGTTTTTTTCCAATTTTTGTCTTGAAAGACATACCTATTTTGCTTAACTGTAATCATTCAAATCTTGTTTGAAATTGTTGTGCATGTTAAAATGATGTCATGGATGTATGCAAAGGTGATGTTATGGATGGATGCTAGATTGTTAATTTTAATATTTTTATCAATGTTTATAAGATCAAAATCAAAAGGTGATTTTTTTTAAACTCAGACATATGCACAACATATAACCCTTCAAATGAACATTGATTCTGTTATTATATGGAATGTTGTTACTACTATTTGGAATGTTTTCACGTTTGGTTAGTTACCACATGTGGTACAGTTTCTAAGAACGACCCCCCCGTACGCATTTCTATTACTATAGTATTAGTCACCGGTGTCAGCGTCTCACCTCCCACAAGTCTCACTTCCCAAACATCGCTTCTGCGCATGCGTCAGAATCCAACAGCGTCGTATGCGCAGGCGTAAAAAATGAGCCAGTCTGGTTCTCCACAAGAAATATGTATCCTCCTGTTTAACTCCAATAAATTCTTTAATATATGCGTCAATATTCTAAAAGTCAGAGAATATTGTTCTCCACAAGCAATACGTATTCTCCTGTATTCTTGGGTTTTAAACTCATAAGAATAACCGCTAAAAAACAAATAGCGATAATCAGGTCGAGCAACCGACCAGAAGTAAACAACACGGCGACCGAATCGGTTTTTTCGCCAATAACTTCTTTAATATATTCACCAATATTCTCAAACTCGTAGAGAATATTGTTGTACACGTTTCCTCCAGTATTCTTGGGTTTAAAGTCATAAAGCCAACCAAAGTACCCCCCTCCCCCTAGCGATATTTGGGAAATGAGATTTGTGGGAAATGAGACTCTGACAATCTGCAGTTTGCATTCGTCACTCGAATCCGCGCATGCGCAGAAGCGATATTTGGGAAATGAGACTTGTGGGAAATAAGACGCTGACACCGGGAATGGTGGCTGAAACGGTAAAGCGCAGGCCTCCTGTGCGGGAGATGTGGGAGTTCAATTCCCCGGCGAGTCAAAGACTCAAACCAATGACTTACAAAATTTATACTTGTCGGTTCCTAGCTGGGCACTCGGCATTAATAGGATAAGGCAAGGACTGGTTAGTTCAGTGTCCGGATGATCTGACTGAGTGAGATACTGGGTCATGGTGCTGGTGGCCTGATTTCCCAGTGGGGCAGCACTATAAAGTCGCCATGAGTGTGCACTGTCACAAGTCAGTACCTGTCCTGATATGACCTTCGATATTACCAGGATGTAAAACTCCAACAAACAAACTTTCTATTTGTCTACACTATCCATTTGTGGCATCGATTCTTAGAACAATCAATCTGAATTGTGTTCTGCAAAAGGGCTCGTGGAATCTCAACTTGGCCGGCAAATGTTAGCAAACTTGGGCCAGTAGTTTGCTACGACCGACGTATGGGGGCGCTATCCGCGACCTGAATACAGATAGCAACAAATTCCCAATTTCCATGTGATATATTCATTACAGTTCCTTAATTAAGAAGGCCCGCGTTGGGATGGGGTGTGTGTGTGGGTGGGGGGGGGGTCAGAGGTCAACCATCATAGTTGGGAGATAATGAAATTGAAGCCGGTGGTGATGAGATTATGAACATAGCACCCAATGTACATTTGACCAGCTCCTGAATTTCATCCTTGTTACACTTACAGACTTTAAATGCATCCAGGTATACTTTATTACAGTTATTGTATCAAGTTATCTTATATAAATTGGTTTATTGGTTTTTTTTAGTCCAACTAACACCTGAGGTCAAATCATTATCAGGATGAATACCGTCTTGTTACAGTGCGCACTCATGGCGCCTTTATTTTTAGTGCTGCTCCACCGGCATTAGGTCAGCACCACGATTACGATATCCCACTCAGTCACATAATCCAAACACTTAGTTAACCAGTCCTTGCCCTGTCTTGGTAATGTAGGCCCCATGAAAGTTAGTGACACATATTAATTTGGTAAGTGCTTAGCTTGACATTGGCATGATGCAATGATCTCCCGCGTGGTTAACTGGCGTTCGAGCCACCGGGCTATTCCATCCGGTTTTAATTATACAAAGGGGCTTGTTCTTATTTCGTGTATGTCTGTTTGCTTGTTGGGGCTTTACGTCCTAGCAACACCTATGGTCATATCAGGACGGTTTCCCCGATGTTGTTGACATGAAACCATACCAATAATTTGCTATTACTCACCAACTAAATCATAGTAAATGCCTGCCTGGGAATATCTCAGAAATAAAAACACATAGACAGTCAGATGAAATGAAATGAAATAAAATATTGTGTTTATTGAAAACTCATTTATTTCCCAAACTTTCAATTTGAAAATGCATTCCCGTTCATAGTCCATCATTGAACACAGATCCTCCATACTGCCTTCGCGACAGGAGATTTCAGTCTCCCTTTTGTTAAAGTTGCATAGTCCGATGCTTTTGATTTTCTGCATATATATATATAGTTCGTCAGTTTTATCTACTTTACGTTGGTTTAAAGCATTTATAAAATTTAAATACCTGATTTTCGAGATATTCTAAGTGAAATCAAGGCGAATTAATGTTGGAATGCACGTCAAAATGTTGACACCATCGGCTTCAGCAGCAACGGGTTCAACAACATTGAGTTTGTATTCCTTACTAAAAAAGTTTGTATTATTTAATGACGCCTCTAGAGCGCATTGATTTTTATCATCGGCTATTGTAAGTCAAACATATGGTCATTCTGACATATTTCTTTGGAGGAAACCCGCTGCAGCCACATACTCTTTCCGATAAGCAGTAAAGGGTCTTTTATATGCACTTTCCCACATATGGGACAGCATATAACACAGCCTTTGATGAACCTGTTGTGGACCACTGGTTGTGCATTCCTTACTATGCAGCAACAAATGATTAATTAATAAGTTTACCGGTATCTAATGTAGGAGCAAATCTAGGTGAGTGTTTTGGTTTAGAAATGTTGAAACTTTCATTGGACTATGCACATTTAACCCAAGTACCAAACGCAAATGCTCCACCATTCGGATCAGCTTTCCTCTATGGTGACTTTTGTGTCAGTAGTAATTGGAGTAGGGTCTCTGTCTCAGGTCAATTGTAATCAATGCCAAAAAATACAGCGGCTCTAATTTAAGGTTGCATACGCCGATGGCTTTGAGTCTTTGTCATTTTCTTATATAAATATATTAGATCGATCGTCATAGTTTATCCTATTTTAGTTTGAAGTAACTTTTAGTTTAAATGGCTACCATTTGGGATATTTGAAGAGCAAACATGGCAAATTAATTTTGCAAAGCATGCCAAAACAGAGAGAGAACGTGAGAGTGAAAGAGAGAGAAAAGAGAGAGAGAGAGGAGGGAGGAGATGGGAGGGGGGGGGGGAATGTTATGGATGGGCTTTACTCAGAGATACCAATGGGAAATAATTAATTCCACCAAATGGACAATCGGAATCGGGCCGGTGAACTCGAGTCGTGGTCAGCGATGTGTGCCCACAACAGATTCTCCACTATTGATTTGTGTGCACAACAAACCGCCACAAGACTGCAAATTGGTGATCTGTGTGCACAGTCAGCTCAGGTGGAAATAGGGGTAGACTATCTACATGCACAACACGCCCCAGATTATGCATAACATATTAGTAGTAGTAGTAATAGCAGTAGTAATAACACTGGTAATAGTAGTAGTAATATGAGTAGTACTAATAGCAGTAGTAGTAATATCAGTAGCAGTAATAGCAGTAGTAGTAATATCAGTAATAGTAATAGTAGTTGTAGTAATAGATGTAGTAGTAGCAATAGTAGTAATATCAGTAATAGTAATAGCGGTAGCAGTAATAGCAGTAGCAGTAATAGCAGTAGTATTAACAGTAGTAGTAACAGCAGTAATAGTAATAGCGATAGTACTAGGAGTACTAGCAGCAACAGTAGTAGTTTTATTCTTATTAGATTACTATTATTATTGCTATTATTATTATATTACTATTATTTACTCTTCAAAAACAACTAAAACTTCACATTTGAACCATGAGATCCTTACACCTTCTGCTAGGCTAAGGATAGTTAAGTTATCTGTAACTTTATTCCATTCCGAAAGACAGTTATTGAGGTTACCGGCTTGAAAGGTATTGCTTATTGTTACGGTTGCTATTGTTTGAGTCGCCACTTCTATTTGTTCCCTTGGCGGGGGAATGGCTTCTGAGTGTTGAACTCCCTCTTGAAGGGCCTGTTCCCTTCGTTCCAGCCCAACGACTGCCGCTGGCCCCTTCCTCTGGCTTGGAAGCTGAAGTTGGTTCCGAACCGGCCTCCTCGTTGGCCGCTACTTCGGTTTCGAAAATCCTGCCTCAGATTCTTGAAGCAGTTGGAGTACATCGGTCAGCCGATTTCTTTTTGTCAGTTTCCATGTGTTTTCTGCACTTGGAGCTGGTCTCCACTTGTTTGAACAAGTATTGTAGTTGTCCGCCGAACATCTTACCCTTATACAGCAGCTTGCCTCTAATAGGCTTTGGTGCTAGGAATAGTGTGTATTCATTTCCATCATTGTCCGTAATCTTTTTGGGCCACCTCTTTTCAAGCGGCTGTGCAGACCACTTTAATTTAAAGACATTTTCAAACCGTCTGTAAGAGAGGAAGTTGCTCGTCGCAATTCCTCTGTTCTTATCGTCACAGAGTGACAAGAACTTATTCTGTCCCATCATCCTGTTGGTAATGGGTGCAATGGATGTAAGAGCCGAGAGTACCCCTTTGTGTACCATGTAGAGAGCTGTCTGAAACATTTTCCTCTCTTCACTGACTTTAACCTCAGGATCCATCTCTTTGAAATTGCTGGACTCGGATGTGCTTCCTTCTCCCTGAGATACGGGTAGCCAGAGGCGTAGTAACGAGGTAAATATATATATTATATATATATAATATAATAATATATATATATATATATATATATATATATATAAATATATATATATTATATATATCAAGCTTCCGGGCGAGTCGAGTCGAGTATCCCGCCCCACGCAGGGGAGGAAAGCGATGTGCATGCTGGGATCCACCACCTCCAGAGAGGGTGAAGATGACACCTATAGACCTTTCACATGCGATAAAGGGTTTATCACTATCCATATATATATATATATATAATATATATATAGATTAGTTAGACGAATCTTACCTGGGTATAGATGATGGATAACTATTGTTTTACCGAGGTAGAAGCCTCGGTTAGACGTGGGCGAGGGAGAAGGAAGCACATCCGGGTCCAGCAATCTTTACCTACTAATTCAGGATAAAAATGATTCTAAAAAACAACCTAAGGTCAAGTGACCTCATGCTAAATTGAGTGATTGACTAGACGTGGCAGGGCGTGGTGGGTGGGCCCTCGCCCACGTCTAACCGAGGCTTCTACCTCGGTAAAACAATAGTTATCCATCATCTATACCCAGGTAAGATTCGTCTAACTAATCTATTTTACCTCGGTATGCCGCCTCTGGCTAGCCTCTGGCTAGCCGTAGGCTAGGGAGACCTTTACGTAAAATAATTTTTATCCTGATATTCTTGTTTTGTTATTATTCTTTAGTGATTATGTCTTATGTATGCAACAATGGAAAAGCGATTTGTATGGCAAAAAAGAGGAAAAACCAATGTTTTTCTTACCTCTCTCTTTCAGTTGGTGAGTAGCCTGTGCGCTATCGGCTGAGGCTTCTCTAGTCGTTTGTGGTAATGTCTAGCAAACGAAGTAGCGGTTTTCCATCCCGCGTGAGCTAGGATCCGTTTAACGGAGATGCCTAGCAATCTTGCCTTGGACACCATTGCACCACGTGTAGAGTGCGATGAGTACCTGTCTGTATTTACTCCCGCCAGTTTTAACACATTCATTGTCCATCGGGCGAGGGTATCCCTGGAAATGGCCTTGTGTGGCTTAATAAAGCTGACCAATAGCTGTCTTGAGTTTCTTATTAATCTTGTCTTGGATATATAATTTCGTATCGCAGATACGACACATAACTTGCGATCCTGAGTGAAACTGGACACCCCTATCGTAGAAAGGGGGTCACCTAATCGGTTTGATTTTAATAAAGTTGATAAATCAAACGTGGCCTCTTTACTGTCAATTTCTAGACCATTCAGCGACAGGGCAACTATAGTTTGGCCTCTGTGTCCAGTGACCAGGAGAAGCAAAACTGCGACTTTGAAACCTAAAAGTTTAACGTCCAGAAACTTATTTTCTGGCCATTTCTTGAAGAGGTTGAACACTAGAGAAACATCCCAAAACCTATTATATTTGGGTTTAGGCGGATTCCTCTGATAAATTGATCGTATGATCCAACAAATAACATGGTGTTTACCCATTGTTTGTCCATTAACCCGCGGTAGGATTATCGACAGAGCACATCTGGCAGCGTTAATAGCGCCATATCCTAGGCCTTCGTCCTCTAGGTAACGTAGGAAGAGTCCTACCTGGGATACTGTGGGAGTCATTGGCTTGACTTTCTTAAGCAAGCAATAAATACCCCATTTCTTTAAATACGTAGTATACATTTTCACCGTTCCTTTTCTCCACGCATCATCAACCAAACGCTGTTGTGTAATTTTGTCTAAGCCAAACTGTTCTAAATATTTATTTAAAAAAGGAATGCCACTAACGGAGTTGTCGACACGTTTCCGTGGCGTTCTAGTGGTCCCTGATGTTTGAGGTTTCCTCGGAATCTTGGGAAGCGAAGGCTGCTTTTGGCTGTGGCTAGTAACGTCGGTAGCCACGGTTGCGTGTGCCACTCGGGGACGATGAGTATGGCGTGTGTCCCCTCCATTTGAATCTTTCTGGCGACTTTGCTAATGATAGTAAAGGGGGGGAAAATGTAAAAGAAATGATGTCGCCACTTTAGGGAGAAGGCATCAATGTGCCAAGCATTGGGTTCCGGGTGCCACGAAACATATTTTGGAATTTTAAAGTTATTACGCGAAGCGAACAAATCGATCTGAGGTGAACCCCATGTGTGACAAATGTGTTTGAAAATGGATGGATTAAGTGACCACTCTAAGTGATCATGGAACTGGCGACTCATCTTGTCAGCTAGACAATTTTGTGTGCCTGGAATGTGATTAACAGTTAACCAGACATCAAAGGTTTGAGCCCAGTTCCAAATGAGAAGTGCCATTGCATTACATTTAATCGATTTTGTACCTCCCATATTTCTGACATAAGCCATAGCTGTGGTGTTATCCGTGAGGATACGTACATTATTTTTGGGTATTTTTACTAGACTGGTTAATCCCAAGTAAATGGCCCTTAGTTCTAGAACGTTAATATGATCGGGGAGTTCCGATTCTAGCCATCTTCCTCCCGTTGCTACATCATTTTGATGTGCTCCCCACCCTTGGAGAGACGCGTCAGTGGTAACGGTAGTGTCAGGCTCTCCCATTCTAATGGGATTGGGGGAATGGTCAAAGTGGTTTAGCCACCAATCAATGTCGGCTAGGCCGTTCTCCGAAATAAACATGGTCTTTTCAAAGTTTCCCTTTGCGCGGGCCAGCGCCAAATTTTTATCAATTTCGAGGGATTTTATGTGTGCCGCTCCGTATAGAATAGCTGGACTATACGAAACCATGACCCCGATAAGGACCGCGACCTGTCTAATCTTTGGCCTAGAAGTGTCTAACAGCTGTATCGCTGTGCGGTAAAGCTTATCTTTCTTTTGGCGTGTAAGCGAAACGGTCATAGCCGTGGTGTTCAGAATGAACCCGAGACACTTAAGCTCCTGAGTAGGAGAAAAAACCGATTTCTTGTTATGTATGAAGAAACCCAATTTGGTGAAAATGTTGCATAAATCTTTAACAGCGAGTTCACATTGCGTGAAAGATTGGCCCATAATAAAAGAATCATCTATGTATGGAAACATACAATGCCCCAATTTTGCCATGTGTGCAAAAATTGGTTTCAACAACTTAGTAAACAGACGCGGTGCGCAGGCCAAACCATTAGGTAAACATGTAAATTCAAAAAGTTGGCCATTCCAGAGAAAACGTAGGTATTTCCGATCTGTCTGGTGAATAGGAACGGTGTAGTACGCATCCCTTAAATCAACACTCGCTAGCCAACACCCTGGGGTAATTAAATCACGAGCTGTTTCTAAAGAAAACATTTTGAAATGTTTGTATTCAATGATTTCATTCAACTGAGTTAAATCTAAAATCATTCGGATTGAACCATCAGGTTTAGGAGTAGAGAAGATATTGGAAATATATTCCCCTTCAGTATGTTCAACTCTGTTGACAATGCCCTTAGACTCAAACAGTAGAACCTGGTGATCTAGCTGAGATTTTTCTAGTGAATTAAACTGATACGGAAAAGGCGCTCTCTTTTGTATAGGCAATTGTGTGAAAGGGATGTGAATGCCTTTAACAATATTCAGGACCTCTGGATTAGTGGTTAACTGTTGCCATTGATGTAAACAATTAGAAACATTCCCTGCTTGAAAAAGGCTTACTTCAGTTTGAGTTTCCTCCGTGACCATTGTAGGGTCAGGAGGCTGCACTGTTTGTGTGGAAATCTCTACTTGTTCCCTTGTTTCGGGAACTGGGGCTTGGGAACGAAATCCCTCTTGTAGCCGCGGTTGTCGTTCCAGTTTGAGGCCGGCCTGTCGCCTCGGCCCCTTCCTCGCTGGTTGAACTGGAAGGACGGTCCGCCCCTGAACGGCCTTCCTCCTCTGCGGAATCGAAAATCCGTCCTAGACTTTCTGAACCCTGCTGGGTTTTGGAAGCGACGACTCTTTGCTTCAGTGTTTTTAGCACTCTTGTAGTCGACCTCTACCTGTTTGTACAGGTAAGCTAGCTGACCCCCAAACATCTTGGATTTATCTAGCGGTTTGCTCTTGATAGGGGTAGATCCGGAAACAACAAACCACACCCACACAAAACAAACACAAAAAAACCCCACACAACCACCCAAGATTTGAAAACGTTTTCAAATCTCCGATGGGTCATGTAGTTACTAGCGGCTGCTAACAAAGCTATGCCCCGGTCCATAACCCGCGCCAAAGACGAGAACTTGTTCTCTGTCTGCATCCTGTTAGCCACAGGGATAACAGACGTCAAGGCACCCAAAACTGCCTTATGGATAAGGCAGAGGGAAGTTTCATAACGACGGCGTTCGTCGGAAAGATGAATGCCGGAATCCATCTCTTTGAAAACCGAAGCAGGAATGCCCTTAACTCCTGAAATCTGCTCAGTCAACTTGTTGATGACTTCGATCGGTTTAAACGTAGTGAAATGGCTATTCACCGTTTTGCGCATCATGGTAGTGGTGCGCACTTTCTGAGCTTTCTTTTTGACAATTTTCTTGCCAGCTTTAACGCCTATTTTGGCGTAGACACCCGCTCGTTCCGTGTCGGAATCCGACTCGGTGGAAGAAGAGTCGGACGACGAGTCTGAAGAAGAGTCCTTCTTCTTCTTCTTCTTCTTCTTTTTGGACTTTTTGGAGCGCTTAGAGTTCGCTTTCTTTGTGAACTCGTCACCAGAACTGCTCACTGGGCGGCGTTTCTTGCCCCGCGCTTTCGGTTTCGGAACCTCAGGTGCCGAAAGCATGTCCTCTTCGTCCTCAGAAAAGTCTTCCCAATCCTCATCATGGATTTGGGAAGGATCTGGAAAGGTCTGCGCCTGGAAAAGGCGCATCTTCTCCTCCATCATCTCCGCCATTTTCGCCTCCCACCCCACTGGTTGAGGGGCGTGATCACTGTCTTGATCCGAGGCATGAGCCCCAGGATGTGGGGACGGCGGAGCCGTAGCCGGTGGAGACGAATCGTAATCCGTCGGGGGGACACCCACCGCTGCAGCGGGCGGCTTATTCCGGCGAGTGGCCATCGGGAACTGTAACGAAACCAAAGCGTTACTAACCCGGAATCATCTCAACTACACAAGTGTAAGCCAGTAAACTGGGTTGAGGAACATGGTACAGAGAACGTGTTTTGCAACGTGTCAGTACAGGCGTGAAGCTAAATTTGCCGTAGGTGTGTGGTAACGAAACCAACCAAACGGAGGGCATCGATCGTGAGATCGGCCCCTCTCTCTGTTCCGTACACTTCTCCCACCTGTGGCTACAGCGCCAACAAGTTGGAGAAAATATTACGAAACTCGGAGGTTCGCCTTAAACCGGTCAGGGGTGTTTATAAAAAACACCCAGAAGCATCCCCAACATCATCCTCTATTAGGATCCGGGAGACTTTTCTTAGGAAATGAGCAACTCGGGTTGCCATTTCTCCCTGTCTGAAAAACAGGTGTCGATAGAACTCAGTATCGGTTTCGTTTGTGCCAGCGGCACGCAATGTTCTATCCGTAAGTTAAAAAACGTACAAAGTCCAAACAGGACTGAAGAAAGTTCTGAACTTTCATAAAAGGATGCTATAGAGCATGATAAACAAAGTTATCGAAGAAAAACAGTACTTACTTTTGGATAAAAGCAGTAGTAGTAGATAAATCCTGTGGAGCAACTCACAAACGTCCTCCCGTTGTGAGTTACTTATGCTAATTGCTGGACCCGGATGTGCTTCCTTCTCCCTAGCCTACGGCTAGCCAGAGGCGGCATACCGAGGTAAAATATATATATAAATAATAAAAATATAAAATATATATATATATATAGATATAGTATACAATTCTATATATATATATATATAGTAAAACCTCTCTATACTGACCCCTCCACATATCGACCACTCCCCTATATCGATCGCTTTATTTGGGTCCCAACAATACCATTGTAAGGATATTTTAACTCTAAACCGACCACCTCCCTAAATGGACCACTTAAAGTCGGTCCCATGATCGGTCGATCTAGAGAGGTTTTACTGTATGTGTATATATATATATATATATATATATATAGAGAGAGAGAGAGAGAGGGAGGGAGAGAGAGATAGAGAGAGAGATAGAGAGAGAGTGTGCGCTATTGAGAGAATCAGAGAGATGGAGAATCAACGAGAGAGAATAAGAGAGAATGAGAGAGAGGCAAAGAGACAGAGAGATAGCAGAGATGTGTGTGTACAATGGTTTAATCGGTCAGTGGTCCTTGTGTACAACACGGCTCCTGACCAAAGGTTAAATACCCATCTTCCGTTACCAAGGGAACTAAGACTCAATCCCTCAGCGCAAACAAAGTTAAGATGGCCGCGCGTCGCAGTGCCGCCGGATATTTCCTCGTCATTTCTGCACGCCAGATCTCCAAAGCAGAATCCATTTCGACGAATTCGATAAAGACACCTACAGTGCCCGTCCTTATTGTTTCTCGCCCACCCGGGGATTACAGACACAGTGCAAACTTTCTGTTTGCCTGCGTTCTGAGATTGGGGCATGGTCAATAGACCATTTCCGCCACCAACCTAGGAACTATACTACAGTAAAACCTCTCTATACCGACCCCTACACAGATCGACCACTTCCCTATATCAATCGCTTTATTTGGGTCCCAACTATACCATTGTAAGGATATTCCAACTCTCTAAACCGACCACCTCCCTAAATGGACCACTTAAAGTCGGTCACATGGTCGGTCGATTTAGAGAGGTTTTACTTTAGTTGTAATACTACATTACTGTATGACTACATTATTGTATAATACACAGTGGTGCGGTGCTATGGAAGAGCATGGGAACGACATTCCCTTACTTTGTTTGGGAGGGTGAAGAGCGTTTGTTCTCGGACTATTTAAAATAAATCCAAAACTGCGTTCCTTCACTTCTCTTTGTAGCACCTTATACCTCAGTCACACGAGAGGCAGTGTTCGCCGCCAACCTCCCTACGCCCAAAAGGACGCCAACCACCCAGCGTCCCATTCGATACATTGATTCAAATACGTTTTAGGCACCATGTCGGCGCCATGTCGGTGCCATGTCGGAGCCGACCACATGGTGACTGCAGCATCGCATGTGTTGGCACCAACCCAGGGCGGCGCCAGGGCGCCAACCATTTTGAATGGTGCCGCCGGAACAGGGCGTAAGGAGGTTGCACGTGCAACAGCAGCAACCTCCTTGCGTCCAAAATTCCCGAAATGGACGCCGGGAGGTTGGCGTCCTCGCGGCGACAGCACTGAATCAGGGCGTAAGGAGGGCGCAAGGAGGAGGTTTTGACGTCGTGAATCGATCGTTAGCGAATGCAGGCCTCGTGTGACTGGGGTATTACCAGATGACAATAGGATATACAACTAATCGTAAATGCAGTCACATGTGGTAGTTGTAATGTACACAGTAAATAGGAATAAATAGAAAGTAGCGTAAGTAAATTATAAGACTACCCCTGTCATAATAATGAAATTCTCTCTAAAAGAACCGGACGCGGTGGCCATTTTCAATTTTGGTAGAGCGGAGGCTTCCCGTGAAGAAGGTCGGGAGTTCGATTTCTATCGAGTCAAACCAATGACATACAAAATTTATACTTGTCACTTCCTAGCCAGTCACTCGGCATTATTAGGATAGGGGAAGGACTGGTTAGCTCAGTGTCTCTATAATGTGAATGAGTGGGATATCAGGTCATGGTGCTGGTGGCCTGGTCTCCCAGTGGGGCAGCACTATAAAGTCGCCATGAGTGTGCAATCTTACAAGTCGGTAACCGTCCTGATATGACCGTTGATGTTGCCAAGATTTAAAACTCCAATATCCAACCAACCATTAAAAGTAGTGTTAACTCCCAGCTCTCCCCCCCCCCACCCCAACACACACACACACCAGCCATTGCTCACCCGCACATTAAAAGAGATTTGGATGTCAATTATGTATTGGTTCTAAATAATGCATATTGACAAGGATGGAGATTAAAGACAATGCACATTTAAACCATGTCTTAATGTGTCTTTTCTTTACCACCGCTGCCGCCAAATCTCTCTCCCACTATCCCCAGCTTTCTTTTCTTTCTCTCTTTTTCTTTCTTTCGTTCTTTCTTTCTTTCTTTCTTTCTTTCTTTCTATACGTGTTTCGTCCTCTCTCTCGCTCTGTGCCTGTCTCTGCCAATATGTCTCTTTGTTTGTGTATGTGTCTCCATCTCTCTCACTGACTCTTTTTGTTATGTGCCTCTCCCTCTCTATATCTATATTTGTGTATCCGGCTCTCTGACTCTCTCTCTCTCTCTCTCTGCTTATGTATATCTCCGTCTTTCTCCGCACTCTGTCTGTTCATGTATCTGTCTCTCGCTCCGTCTCTCTCTATTTGTCTCTTTCTCATACACACACATGGACATGGTGCAAAGTTGATTATTTGTGAGATTTATTTTCTTCTTTCAAAAATGAATAAATTCCAGGGCGAAAATACTGATAAACGAGGAAATATGGTACTTGTGATATATCATATCGAGATAGATAGATAGAGATACAGATAGATATATAGATCGATAGATAGATTGATCGATAGATAGATATTTCTATTTTATTTTACAAGGACATATACCGTATGTCCCAATAGACGTGCACTGCGCGAGTTCAGACACATGGATGCGCGTTTATTCAAAGTTAAAGAATTTCATGGATTTGTTTTTGTTGTGCCTCTGAAATAAAGTGGGATTATCTTATTTTATGTGCATTCAGTCTGAATATGATGGTAAATTTTTATTTGTTTTTACCGTGCCTCTGAAATAAAGTGGGATTAAAAGTCTTATTTTATGTGCATTCAGCCTGAATATGATCGTAAATTTGTGCGTGCTTTCAATCTTGAAATGGGGGATGTGCTTCTATTGGGTAGCGTGCTTCTATTGGGACATATACGGTATATATTTTTTAATCCAGTCTTTTGTTTTGCTTAGTTTGTTGCTGTTGGACTTTCTTTCTAAAGGGTGAATACAATTTGCAGGGTGGGCCCGGGCATGCCCTGGTGGAGTTGCCCGGGGGGGGGGGGGGCGGTAATGCGGGCGGGGGAGTTTGGTGGGGGAGGGGGGGGGGGGGCAGCAGCGAGCCGCTAATGTGGATATTCCGCACTGATCCCGGCGCCACTTTGCTCAATCAGAGTGCGCCCAAACCCGATTCATGCAAGTTTTACTAGCCCAGTCCACCGCCCGCAAGGAACGCCGACAGCTCGGTAGTGTCCCCGCCCCGCCGTGCGTCCCCGCCGTGCGTCGCCGCCGTGCGTGCCCGCCCTCGTCCCGTCCCCATCGGGCACAGTCGCCTAATCGGTAGAACGCAGGCTTTGCGTGCGGAAGGTCAGGAGTTCGGTTTCCAGTCGAGTCAAACCAATGACTTAAAATTGATACTTGTCGTTTCCTAGCCTGGCCCTCGGCATTAATAGGATATGGCAAGGACTGGTTAGCTCGGTATCAGGATAATGTGACTGAGTAGGATATCAGGTCATGGTGCTGGTGGCCTGATTTCCCCATGGGGCAGCACTATGAAAAGTCACCATGAGTGCACACTGTCACAAGTCGGTACCCATCCTGATATGACCTTAGATGTTGACAGGATGTAAAACTCCAACAACCAACCAACCAAGCATGCCTTCCCGCCCCCCGTCCTGCCCGCATACCGGCACTACCCGGGTCCGCACCCGTCATTGGTTGCACACTCCAAAAAAAACTCACACTACCCCACCCCACACCCATTCCGTCCTGATGATATGACCATAGATGGTGCTAGGATGTAAATCCCAAACAAACAAACACGATCCCCTTCCCTTTGGTTGATTGGTTGGTTGTTGGAGTTTTACATCCTGGCAACATCTAAGCTTATATCAGGACGGGTACCGGCTTTTAACTGCGCACTAATGGCGACCGTATAGTGCTGCCCCACTGGGAGACCAAGCCACCAGCACCATTCCCTGATATCCCACTCAGTCACATTATCCTGACACTGAACCAACTAGTCCTTGCCCTATTGTAATAATGCCAAGCGCCTGGCTAGGAAGCAAGCATACATTTTTAAGTCATTGGTTTGAGACAGCCAGGGTTCGAAACCCAGTGGTTCGAATCCCACGATCTACCAAAATGGGAGACGGACGCTCAACTCATTCGGCCATCCCATCTGACGGTTGATTCGTGTTTTATGTCCTTTCAGTACATATAGTCATGCCAAGACAATGCACCAAAGTTGTGACAGCGCGCACTAATGGCGGTTTCATCCAGTATTGCTCCACTGGGACACTGCCACTCGAAATATCAAACTGTGGTCAAATTATCCACGACACTTGAGGCAACAAGTCTTAGTAACACCGAGCATCAGGCAAGGCGGTGACAAGTATAAATTGTGTAAGTTTTTAGTTCTGCCCAGCGATTGATTCCATCATCGCCTGCACAAAAAAGCGTGTGTTCTGCCCAGCGATTGATTCCATCATCGCCTGCACAAAAAAGCGAGTGTTCTGCCCAGCGATTGATTCCATCATCGCCTGCACAAAAAAGTGCATGTTCTGCCCAGCGATTGATTCCATCATCGCCTGCACAAAAAAGCGCGTGTTCTGCCCAGCGATTGATTCCATCATTGCCTGCACAAAAAAGCGTGTGTTCTGCCCAGCGATTGATTCCATCATCGCCTGCACAAAAAAGCGTGTGTTCTGCCCAGCGATTGATTCCATCATCGCCTGCACAAAAAAGCGCGTGTTCTGCCCAGCGATTGATTCCATCATCGCCTGCACAAAAAAGCGAGTGTTCTGCCCAGCGATTGATTCCATCATCGCCTGCACAAAAAAGCGCGTGTTCTGCCCAGCGATTGATTCCATCATCGCCTGCACAAAAAAGTGAGTGTTCTGCCCAGTCAGCCATCATGTCCGATCCTTCCGTTTGGAAATAATTTTAAAATGCATTTTTCTCCACCCAGGCAAGAGTGTCAGATGAATATTGGTGCCTTTTAATGAGTTTTATGTGTGGGGGGGGGGGGGGGGGGGGGGTTTGCCGTGTGTGTCCTGGCCAGTTTTTATGTTTCGATTGTATCAGCTTACAGACAGACGAGCTTCTCGTGAGTACTTTTAGGAGGTAGTACAGGTGGGGTTGGCTTCTTGCTGTTTTATGTCCTAGCAACATATAAGGTTATATCAGGACTTGTGACAGTGCACACTCATGGCGACTCAGTGCTGCCCCACTGGGAAATCAGGCCGCCAGCACTATGACCCGATATCCCATTCAGTCACATTATCCTGACACTGAACTAACCAATCCTTGCCGTATCCTAATAATGTCGAGTGCCTGGCTAGGAAGCAACAAGTGTCAATTTGATAAGTCATTGATTTGACTCGACCGGGAACCGAACTCCCAATCTCCCACACGCGAGGCCCACGCTCTACCGATTCGGCCACCGCGCCCGGTGAGGAGGTAGTCCATGAAAGGTTAGTTGATGGGTGGCGCCTGTCGGTGATGGGTAGGGAGGGGGCGGAGGTGGGGGGGGGGGGGGGGGGGGGCGTGGAACTCATCTACAGGTGCCTGGACAGGGGTCAGGGCTCTGATACACAAATCAGGTTAAGGCATTGGGCATCGCGTCCCACAAAAAAACAACCATTAAATAAGGCGACTTCCCATCTTGTTTCCAGTGTGCGTGTTGGTGGGTCGAGTTACCTCTCTGAAACGGAAAGCACCTTAGCTCTCACTGTCTCAGGGATTACATTGAATATATGTGTGTTTGGTGTGTGCGTGTGTGTGTGGGTGTAGGTGTTCACCACGGTTACATCTTTGAAACGGAAATCAGCTTAGCTCTCAGGAATTACAGTGCATATGTGTGGTGTATGTGTGTGTGGTGTATGTGTGTGTGGTGTGTGTTGTGTGTGTTGGTGTGTGTAGGAGGGTGCAGGTGTTTGTTGCCCACAGTTACCTCTCTGAAACAGAAGTTAGCTTAGCTCTCAGAGATTACATTGCATATGTGTGTGTTTGGTGTAGGTATGTTTGGTGGTTGTGATTTGTAGGTGTGTACAGGTGTGTGTAGGTGTGTGTGTGTAGGTGTTCCCTTCAGTTACCTCTTTGAAACGGAAATTAGGTTAGTTCTCAGGGATTCCATTGCACATATAGGTGTGTGCTGTGTGTGCATGTGTGCACGGTGTGTGTACGTGTGCATAAGTGTGTGTTTGTGTGTGTGTGTGTTCCCCACAGTTACCTCTCTGAAACGGAAGTCGGCATATATGGGTCGTTCTCAGAAACTGTGTACCAAATATGCAAGTTTACTCAATGTTTATGTTCTATTGCATCTGAAAATTTGAAGAAAGGACATATTCTGCAATATTTAACTTTTAAGTAGGTCGAGTGACAAGTCCTACCAATAATTAGCATTGTAACATGGAAACCAAACTTAGTCCAAAACAGAATATTTTCCTCACTTGACATGTTTAGGGCATATTACATGCCACTTGCTTTATAAGAAGCAAAAGTAACAAGTTGAAACCTAAAACTATATTTTGGTGTGTTATTTTTTCCGTTTTAAACTAGTGTTTTACATGACATTAAAAATATTGAGTTTGTTTGTGTGCAAAGTACAGTATTACAATTATATAGGACAAAATGGTGCCATGGATGTAAAAATATAATGAACATTTGATTTGTTTTGACCTTGAATAAATCCATTTTGTGATCTGATTAACCATTTAACATGGAAACTAAAGTACAAACTTACACAAATTGAATCAAACACACATAAAACATGAAAATCCAATTTCTTTTTTAGAATTTGTAGAATTTGTGCTAGACATAATAGGTTTTTAAAGAAATTATGTGATTTAAATGTATTTTGCCATCAGCATCATGATTTAAGCATTTGCAGAATCATGAAAATGTGTGTAAAATTAAGAAAAAAATTAAATATTAAAAAATACATAACTGAGGAACAAGTAGACACAATTACCGTTATTATACATATTCGTAATCAGAATGAAATTAAATGTCTTGTTGTTCAGCTTCATTAAGTTTGTGACACTTTATTTTCAATAATGTTGACAATGTCACAAATTGGTGGCATAATTCTCTATTGATTCAATCACATCCATCCCAATAATGTACATAATACACAATAGTGGCACTCAATTTTATCTTTATTATCTCTGACATCAATATTTATATTGCAATGAAAGGTTGCTTTGAAATACAGATTTCAAATAGACTACCCCAAGTGGTACACAGTTTATGAGAACGACCCATATGTGTGTAGTTGTGTGTAGGTGTCCCCGTCTCTTAAACGAAAATCAGTTTAGCTCCCGAGGATTGATTGGGTGTGTGTGTTGGGGGGGGGGGGGGGGGGGGGGCGGTGCGCGCGCACCTGTGTACGATGGCAGTGGTAGTAATGGTCGGAGCGAGCGATAAAAAGGGAAGATCGCTTGCAGAAGGTGTTAGTGTTAGTGGTGGTCCTGGTAGAGATGATGGTTTTCGGCCTAGTAGCTTCCAAATGGCTTTCACTACTGGGCGTCATACTTCCTACAGCTGTGGATCCATCCTCTTCCAGGGACTTAGTTACTTTTGAGTTTCTTGTTCGTGATTCTGTAACTTTGTTCTTTTTTCCGGGGTGGGGTTGTTGGCCCCATGCCCAACCTCCAACCTGGAAGACCAGTGGCTGCTCTTAGTCTGTCCTCTACCATGAGTCCTGCCCGGCTTGGTTAAACCTGCCAGGGGGCTAGCCCCCGCCGGTATAGCTCTCATGGTCAGGGAGGCACACAAGCCTCCCCACCACGACAAGGTAGCAACACATGGGGGGGGGGGGGAGGGAGCTTGCAGAAGGTGCATTAAATAATTGAATTATTCCACCGATCTTCATTCGGGGCAGTCTGTGTGAAGGGGCAACTGTGCCACAGACAAACACCGATGACAATTTTATCGACTTCAGCAGTATAAATATTTCAACATCTCCAAAAGAAAATTGCTCATATCCAAATACAATGTGATTACAAAACAGGTCCCACCTACTCCCCTTCAGCGCTAAACTGTCATGGTAGAGCTTGCAAGCAAACCCTTGACTTGTGACAGCGCGCACTCATGGCGACTTAATAGTTTTGCAGAATCAGGCCTCCAGCACCATGACCCGATATACCACTCAGTTACATTATCCTGGCACTGAGCTAATCAGTCCTTGCCCTATCCTATTCATGCCAAGCATCCAAGCTAGGAAAAGACGCGAATCAATTTTGTAAGTCATTGCTTTGACTCGAACGGGAATCGAACTCCCTATCTACTGCATAGGAGGCCTGCGCTTGACCGATTCGTCGACCGCGTCCGGAAACTGTTAGCTGGAAACGTTTGCACATGACCATTGTCAACTGAGCAACAACTACCATACAAAGCTGCATAACCTCGCCCCGTCCTGATATGACCTTAGATGTTGCTAGGACGTAAAACAACAAACAAACAAAGATAACCTCGCACCCACTCCAAACCTAAATAAGTTACTGAAATTATTATGTCGCCATTGCTAACATTGCCCTCCTCCCAACACCACATCTAAGTTAGATGTGTAGAATTCAATCTAGATAATTGTTTTGCTTTTGAAAATTTGACGTTTCCATCGGGCTATGCTGCTTTAAGATGCCACCTCCAGTGACCAATTTCATATGACGTCAGCACGTGTATTTAGGTCAGTGTGCGCGCTGCTTGGCTGCAGGACAACATCCGGTCACACTGCAAACTCAATGGCTATGAGCAATCTTCATAGAGAAAAAGTAACTTTCACTATTATCTCTGTTTTTAATACTTTCAGAGAAAATTGCCCTTAAGTTAAATTAAATACATCAGATCTTCCTCTTCAATCGTGCATTAAGATATTTGTAATCAACTCAATGAAAGCTTTTAAATTTATTTTGCAAAAATAAATGCTCTGCATAGACATAGCATTGCTGCAGCACAAATCAATGCGGTGTTTACCCTTCGCGGGCTAGTTTCCATATCAGCAAACTCAGTGCATTGTCAATGGCCGTAAGCAATCTTCTTACAGAAAAAGTGAAATATCTCTAAAACCACACCATCTAGAAACAAACCGCCTGGTACACATATAGAAAACACATTCAATGAATAGATTATATTAAATTTATACGGTTAGGGTTGTGCATTTCTATTAATTTTGAATAAAATAGACGTTTTTCACTGCGCATACCGGCAAACTCAATGCATTGTCAATGGCAGTGAGCAATCTTCATAGAGAAAAAGTTAAATATCTCTAAAACCACACCACCTAGAAACAAACTGATTGGAATACACATAGAAAACATGTTTACCAAAAAGATTATATTCAATTTATACGGTTAGGGTTCTGGATTTCTATTAATTTTGAATAAAACTGACGTTTTGCACTTCGTGTACGGCAAACTCAATGCATTGTCTATGGCGGTGAACAATCTTCATGCAGAAAAAGTGAAATATCTCTAAAACCACAACACATAGAAAGAAACTGCTTGGAAAACATATAGAAAACATATTCAACGAATAGATAATCTTAAATTTATATGGTTAGGGTTCTGGATTTCTATTAATTTTGAATAAAATAAACGTTTTGCACTGCGCGTACTGGCAAACTCAGTGGCAGTATGCATTCGTTATGCAGCCGAGCTGTGCGCGCATACACAATGTTTACAAACATTGAAATAGGTCTAGACACAACCAGCTAGTCCAGCACTGCTTATAAGTACACAGTGGTATCCCACAATACCCATGCTATCTGCTAGTATCTGGCCAGCCCAATTCCAGCACACTCCACGGTAGACACGGTCCTAGCCCCCATCCATTCGGTGGCCGAATCAGTAGAGCGCATGCCTCCCGTGCGGGAGATCAGGTGTTAAATTCCCGTTGGCGTCAAACCAATGACGTACAAAATTGATACCTGTTGCTTCCTAGCTTGACACTCAGCATTAATAGGATAGGGCAAGGACTGGTTGGCTCAGTGTCAGGATGATGTGACTGTGGGATATCAGGTCATGGTGCTGGCAGCCTGGTATCCTTGGTGCAGCACTATAAAGTCTCCATGAGTGCACACTGTCACAAGTCGGTACCCTTCCTGACAATGCCAGGATGTAAACCTCCAACAACCAACCTATCGCTTCTCTTCATACAAATGCAAATAATGCTGCCATCTGGAGGCTACGGCTAGAATTAATTCACCCAGTTTCACTATCAGGCCTGCTCCTCCCCTCTCACACAAATGCAAATAATGCCGCCATCTAGAGGCTACGACTAAAGTTAATCCACCTTGCGTCAGCCTAGAGAAGTTCATTTGGTTCCATGCCGTAGCAGGTATGGCTAAAATTATTTTAGTGTACGTCATAGCAACATCTAAGATCATATCAAATTAAAATCGATTTTCTTTTGACTCCTTAATATTGTCATTACAATCCCAAGGAATTACGATGGATAACCGATATGGCATGTCGCAGCGTATCTTAGCCGATGCAGTAGCTGAATCGGTATGATAGCTGGTTGGTTTTCCCTGTGGAAGGGCATTGGTTTGAATTCCAGTCGAGTCAAACCAATGACTTATAAAATGAACATTTTACACAACCTAACATCGTCCTATGCATTAGTAGGAAATTATAGGCACTGGTTAGCTCAATATGATGATAATCTGACAAAGTGGGGAATGGGGTCATGGTGCGGGTGACCTGGTCTCTCAATGGGGCATCACTATAAAGTTGCCATGAGTGAAAAATGAACCAACAAATCGGTAAAAGAACACAATGTAAGCACTTCCAAGCCTTTCATATGTAATCCAATATGGCCACTGGAAGTTGTCTCATGACATCATTACATCCCCTCTAGTAGGCACATGCATACAAATTTAGAATACTATTTTTTCCCTATCTGACTGGTCTAGAATTAAAGAGCTTAATTTACAGATAAAAACACTTCTTAGTTTTAAAAAAAATTCACAATGGAAAAAGTTATTGCGATTTGAAGTTGTAAATAATTATGGGTTTTTGTAGTTATTTTAGTAAGACAAGTGAAGTAAATAAGGGACCAATTATGCCAACTTATTCAGGTAAACTAGATGAAGCTATTTTATTTGTTATTCAAAACTTATGAAAATTAGCACATTTATGCTTTCAAGGGTGCTGATTTCAGATCTGGTCTCAGTTTTAGAATTTAAGGATTCCCCCTTGAATAAAATAATGATTTCTATGGCAACCAGCATGACAGATCGTACTAAAATCTACAAAACCAGTAGTCTCCAGGGTTAACCCCTTATTTTGTATGTGTACAACCTGCAATATGTGTATAATCATTTGATTTACATGTAGGGTTTAACTACTTCTTGCAATTTGTAGGAAAAAGATGGTTGCCATGGCAACATGTGATGAACTTTAAAGTGCCTTCATCCAAAAGTAGCGAAGTCTAAGAAGTCATGTTCATTATGTTTTGTCTTTATATGTTCAGTAAAAATTCAATATTTTCCATATTTTTTAATATAATATTGATATACATAATATCTATTAGTCTTAGAGAATGGTTATTGTAATACTGTACCAAATATGAACAAGATTCAAAAGATTGTTTTGCTGCAATGTGCTTTCAAACATTGAAAAGTTGAAAAAAATTCACTTACATAAGCTGTTTAAATGCAAACAATTACACTTTTTGACATTTTAGGATACAAATATTTTTTTAATCTCTGCAGATCGAGTTCTGAAAAAAAATAGGCTGTTAGACTGTTATCAATAGGTGAACTATGTAGCATTTATTCAGTCTTGTTGCAGTTTTCCACAAAAAATACCATGCTTTGAAATTGGCTATTTGGTCAAATCAGAATGATTTTTTTGTTATGAATTGCTCTTTTTGACATTATCTTATTAAAAATCTGCTTGACTAATTGATTTAGAAATTGACAAGTTAAATTCTTTTATATATATAGAATGGAAAATGGTTAGCAGAACTCCCCTCACATCCTTCCACTTTTTATTATATTTGGTCAAATTTCCACTTTTAATTCAAAATTAATACATTTGATAAATTTAATCTTGAAAAATGATTATCTCAAGAACAATAATATATATAGCCTAACTGTTTTTGGATTTGGGCTTGTAATTTCAAAGTATACAGGAAGGAATACAAATATTGAACCCTATGGCTATGCATATTTTTTAATTTCACTGCAGGTACCTACTGCTAATGATGGCCAAACCACAACACTTTCGGCCATTCAAAACACACCGGCGATAGGTCCTGCTGGTTTGAACCATGATTATATGATTTAGAAATGTGTAAATTACACAGCTATACTAGTTTTACCTACTGCTATTGCCATTTACTTAGCTTTTCTGATGATGCAAAACTTCAGATCCTAAAAAAAAAGTGCTCAGAAGCAATTGTCAGGAGTGAAAAGGACATAATAATGAATGAAATTCTGTCCCAAATCTTTTGAATGTATTGGCACCATTGTGAAGCCTTCTGGGCATGCGCAAAACTGCCCGCTTTGCAACAATGGTAACTTTGATTTGGTCACCAAAATGGCAGTCAGAGATGTTGGCTATTTCAATATGCCACCTAGCGGAAATGCGGTTACCTACCTCTAGGCTATACACCTACTGATCTTAGCCGGTGTCGCGGTTTCAGCTGGCTGCCATTTTCAGCTGACTGTCAGTTTTATGCGCATGCGTCAAAATCTAACAGAATCGTCACTAACCTTATAAATTTAATATAATGTTTTTGGTAAAGATGTTTTCTATATGTGTACCAAGCGATTTGTTTCTAGGTGGTGTGGTTTTAGAGATATTTCACTTTTCCTGTATTTTCTATATGAAGATTGCTCACGACCATTGACAATGCCTTAAGTTTGATGGTACGCGCAGTGCAAAACATTAGTTTTATTCAAAATTAATAGAAATCAAGAACCCTAACCTTATAAATTTAATATAATCTTTTGGGTAAAGATGTTTTCTATATGTGTACCAAGCGATTTGTTAATAGGTGGTGTGGTTTTAGAGATATTTCACTTTTTCTGTATTTTCTGTATGAAGATTGCTCATGACCATTGACAGTCACAATGCCCTGAGTTTGAGTCTATGCAGTCAGCTGAAAACGGCAGTCAGCTGAAACGGCGACACCGGTGTGGCGGTTTCAGCGTGTTCCCATGCTCAGACGTGTACCTCGCTTCTGCGCACGCGTCAGAATCTAAAAACCATGGCCGTAATCGATTAACACTACCCGGGCGACTCGGGTCATCCCAGTCGTCAGAATTTCAAATAGAACACGGCGAGTGGAGTCGACAAATACACATGCCGTGTGCAAAAAAAGAATAACTTAGATTAATTAAATGGAAATATAGGTAAACTAAGCCATCATAAAATACTTTAAATCCTATTTTGCTGTAGTTTTATCGGTTATTAAAAAAAAAAAAAAAAATTGTCCACCCGAGCGCGGAGAAGCGTATTCGATTATTCTACCCGAGTTTGTAGGATGTGCGCATGCCTCAATAAGTGTCTCGGGTGACCCGAGTTGATGCGAAATCCGTGCATGCGCAGAAGCAACGGGACACGTCTGAGCACGGGAACACGCTGAAACCGCCACACCGGCTCTGCCCTCTGTCATTGCCAAACGAACAGTCGGAACACGTTGACGCGATTGTCAACAGTGTTATCAAATTATTATTAGTTCTAAACTACAACGACATACAATACAAAGACCAAATTTGACTTACTTGTTGCATATCCTCCCCGCTGAACACCGTGGTTTCTCCTTGGGCTTGGTACCATCGCGATCACTTATTGCTGAAGTTGTTGTTATCGGAGCCGATCCACATGTGCTTGAGGCCGCCATCTTGGATAAGAATTTGCAGCATAAAAATATCAACAATGCTGATTGGTTCCATGCAGCAGCTTCAACCAATCAGGTGTAATGTCACAGATTCATTTGGCTTTCCGGAAGTAGTTGCCTTGACCTCAACTGCAAGTGCCCGTATGTCAACAAGAGAGCACCTGCTGTCAAATAGATAATATATTGAAAGTAAAGATCGTAATTGCATTGCTGTCAATGTGATTGTGATGTACGATTAGAATAATGGTGGAACCCATATTTGATTACCAATTTAGACTCATTCTAATCGGCGACAGTACTGTCGGCAAGTCGTCCTTACTCAAATACTTCACAGATGGAAAGTTTTCAGAAGCATGCGATCCCACTGTGGGCGTAGACTTTTTCGCCAGATTGATAGAAGTCAAACCGGGGGTGCGTGTCAAGCTACAATTATGGGATACTGCGGGCCAAGAGAGATTTAGGTAAGTTTAATAAATCAGAAACCTATAATCTAGTTTATTGCTAATTCCATTCATGTCGACAAGATGGCTGACTGGTGGCTGGTGATTGGGCATTGACAGTGGCCTTCCTCGCCCTTATCGTCATCATGGGCGTGAATGTGACGATTCCATACCATAGATAAAGCATTGCCATTCGCCCATTGGAGTATTGTGCACGGTCATCTGCCTCGTACTGACTCAGTAACTGGGTCGATATTCTCACGCAAAATGTGGCATCGCCGATTTCCTAATACTGTGAGTGAGATATTGAATTAATAAATACCTGTTCGACATATGGTACTTTGGAAGGCTCTAGTCTAGAGATCTCGTATGCGCCCATCTGGCCATCACCTTCCCTGTGACTGTGACTGCTAGCCTAGTATATTACTAGGTTATTTACACTGTTTAGTCTATTATAGTGATCACGCACTGACACTAGTGACTAGTGTAGTGACAGTGACACAGTGTTGAAAGTCCGAAATTGGTAAAGAAAGGGTCGATGCTGATAAAATTGAGTAATATCACATGCACCACTCACATGATCAATCGATTTCCTGTTTCACATAAACATGATGTAACCCGCATAAGGCTAAGCGATTTGTTTAAATACATATTTGTTTTACGCCAGGCTTTAGCATCAACTTGATCAAGGACTATTGGCTAATAATACTTTAATACTGAAAAAACATAGATACCCGAAATATTATGTATATATGTGATGCATAAGCATTATGCGAGTATAAAGGAACGAAGTCGAAGGGGATGATATGTTTATTTCCTACCTTATTACTGATGGGGTGGCTTACTTGATGTATGGCCCCCTTCAACCACGTGACCAGTGGTGCCACCACCGACACACTATTCGGGGCGCTACAATGTTACTTGTGCCCAAACGTTTATATATGGGTCACTCTCCTGAAAACTGGTCAGCAGGGGATGGGATTTTAATACATCGATAAAAACCTTCCTACTTATTTTTTTCCTGATACTTTTCAGGTTCGTGTTCAGATTTGATGAAAGAAACAAGGGAAATGAAATAAACTGTGTGCAACTTTGGTCCTTTTAGTTATGAAGTGTTTTTGTACACAAAAAAAAACATTTTACAGTCAGCCACTTGTAACATGACATATGGGACGTGGTTGAATCCTTATTAACATCTTGTGTTGCATTGTTATATCAAACAAAACAGTTCCCAAATCAAAAAGGAAGTATTTATTAACATGTATGCATGCTTAAATTATTTTTAAAATTGATGTCTTCAGAAATAACATTACAAATTTCTGTCACGCGTGTAACCGTGGTGTCTGGATGCCACACAAATATATTGTACACTAATTATTTAGTGAATAAAGCATGGCTGGGAATTACTTGTTTTTAAAAAATCAATATAACCACTACATATTTCTGTATATTATGCCATTAATATGGTTCTAAGTATGAAATTATTTAATTCTGCTTAGATTTTTATTAAGCAGACTGTGGTATCCTAAACATGTGTTACATCTGAGCAACACATGTTATACTACCATAAGACATAGCTTAATCATGGACTACACCTTTATTTTTTATCTCATCAATTTATATTTTACATAGATGTAAAGGGGAGATTTCCAGCTTTCATTTCCAACCAAAAAATGTTAAAAATTCAAATATTTGATTTTAACTCTCCATGTGACACTTCTGGCCAGTTTTCAGGAGAGTGACCCATATATATTATATATAAATTTATATATATATATCAATTTATATATATATATATATAAATATATATATATATATATATGTATATATATATATACATATACAGTTGCTTATGTTATACACAGCCCGTTTGGGCAGGTCACTGAGAACTCCACCTGCCCGACCGCGTAAACTAGGTGCCCCGGACAACTGGGCTGTCCTTATTATCCTTATTATCCAAAACTATAATAGATATAGACATTCAGAACTATAATAGATGGAAATTCCAAGCCACCTCATGCTGTTCATGTATATTTAAACTATTACCGATGTGCTCCTGTAATACACATAACACTTCAGAACTACAATATATAGACATACTGTTTCTATTTCAACTATTGCCAATGTGCTCCTTTAATGCGCGTAACACTTCAGACCTGTGATACATGGAAATTCCACATCACCTCATGTTGTTCATTTCTATTTAAATTCTATTTATTACCGATGTGCTCCTGTAATACATATAATACTTCAGAACTATTATAAATGGACATTCTGCGCCGCCTCATGCTGTTCATTTCTATTTATTACTGATGCACTCCCGTAACACACCCAACACTTGACCGCTACTTTTACCCACCCTGCACCAGGTCCATCACTCGGTCTTACTACCGGAACTCAGTGGGCGCGCTACTCGTCTATGACATCACGAAGCGGGCAAGCTTCGAGCACCTGGAGGACTGGCTGGAAGAGGCCAAGGTGCACATCGAGCCGCACAAGGCCGTCTTCCTCGTCGTCGGCCACAAGGTGGACCGCGAGGCCGAGCGGGCCGTCACCACTAAGGAAGGCCGCCAGTTCGCCGATTTCCACGGCCTCAAGTTCATGGAGACGTCGGCGCTGACCGGCCAGAACGTCGAGGAGTCATTCGCCAGCATCACCAGGGACATCTACGCGCTGCTCGAGCAGGGCAAGATCCGCGTCGAGGACGGCTGGGATGGCATCAAGAACGGCTACGCGCAGCCGCGTCAGACCTTCACCATGATGGAGGGTAAGCCGCAGGGCGGGGGCTGCTGCTAGAGACGCCCGCCCGCTCTGTCCGCTGGCCCTGTTTGGTTTTGACGTCAAGTGTGTGGTTGTCTTAATGATAACCTCAGTGGACGACATCAAGAACGGCTACGCGCAGCCACGTCAGACTTTCACTATGATAGGGGGTAAGCCACATGGTGGGGGCTGCTGCTAGAGTCGCCTGCCCGGCCTGCCCATTGGCCCTGTTTGGTTTTGATGTCAAGTGCATGGTTGTCTTAATGGTAAGCCCCAGTGGAGGGCTTTTTAATGGTAATTTTTGTTGTTGTATGCCTCTATTGGCATGGTACCGTGTTGAGAGAAGGATATTCTAAAATCATGGTGCTGTGACAGCAGTGTCGCAGTCTAGCTTCACAGTACCGTGACAATAGTCGCTCCGATAGGGCGCCTCTATTGTCACGGTTCCGTGGCGACAGAAGGTTATTCTAAAATCACGGTACCGTGACAGCAGTGCAGCCGTCTTGCATCACAATACCATTGATATAGATTGCAGTCTAGTATCATTGAGGTGGGAAAATATATTAAAATATATATATATTTAATGAAAAGGTATACTTAAAAAAGGTATATTCAAAAAAGAGGTATTTGTTATGAGGTTCTAATGGTATTGAAATCGTATGGTATGGCCTAAATTTCACGGAAATTGTGTAAATCTTATAGAAAGACCTGAATTGTTTTGGGTTTGGGTATTGATGCCCGGATTCCATGGAAATTGTGTATTATTGCTTCATTTACATAGAAATTGTATGGTAATACCTGAATTGTATTGGAATTGGGTATTGATGCCTGAATTTCATGGAAATTGGGTATTAAGGACTGGATTGCATGGAAATTGTATTAGTCAGACCTGAATTACATTGAAGTTGTATATGTAATGGCTGAATTACATGGACATTGTGTATTAACATTCTAATTGAAGTGAAATTGTACATTACTACCTTAATGGTATTGTTATTGTATATTAAGGAAGGGATAAGCTTCCTCTTTCCCCCCTTGTTTTATTTATAATGAGAAAATGATCAGAAATGCTTTTTGTTTTTATAATTCTAAGAAAAATCGGCTATTCTTTATTTGGCTTTCTTGTTAGAATGATGCAAAGTCCCAATGAGTTGTGTATATATCTCGTGGTGATTATAAGTCTTTATAGTCGATCATTAATCATTGCCAGACAAGAAAAGTGGACATTTCATTTTAGTGGCGAGTGAGGGAGTATCCTCGCCGGTCGGTGTTAGTGTGGCGAAAAGCCCAATGGGGGCGCTACAAGGAGTGTCAATGAAAAGTGAGTCAATGAGTGGGAAGAGCAGGTTGGTCATAACTTCCGTAAATGTATACTCATATAATTCCAATACATCACATAATAGCGACACAGTTGTCGGCATATGGGTGTCTATTGGACGGAGCTTGGGGTGGTCAGCTTAAATTAATATCCATTCTAACCGTGGTCAATTTCAGGGTCCGTCTCGGAGGTGCCTCGGCAACGTCTCGGCAATGCTTTTTGGCTTATTTCCGTTCAGAGTGCATCTCGGCGACGTCTCGGAGACGCCTCTTTCCAGACTGGAGGTGAAAAGCGCCTCGAAAATGGCCGCCGTATTCACTGGTTTCAGGCAATCAATCACGGCACAGCTTTACCATTGCAAATGGCCGCCGCCTATGGAGGCGGCCTTTTCGAGACAACAAACTGCCTTTGCCGTTCAGACTAGCCTGACGTCAGGCCCGTCGCCGAGGCGCCTCCGAGACGGAGCCTGAACTCGGCCCAGGTGTTGAGCCTTGTGAGCGGTGTGGGGTGGCCATCTTGATTGGATCAGTAACCTGCAACTGTCGTGGCTTAGCATTGAGACAACTATTCGAGGAACTTGTATGGACTTAGTTAAGACTTAGCCAGAGGTGCAAAGTAGATGGGGAGATCTCCTTAATACACACATTGTAAATAGGGAGAAATGGCATGGGGCAATGGTGCAGGGGGGGGGGGGGGGTAAGTGGTACAAAATGGTGCGTTCTGGTGCATTTTGCCGAAAGAAATATGCGTAAATCTTTTTTTAAATAAGCTAAAATGATTCTTTGGTGGGAAATTACAAATTACAAGCATGAAATTGGGAGATTGTAGTTACCTTGCTATATTTTAGGGAGATCTCCCACCAAATCAGGAGACTTGGTGGGGTTATTTTGCTATATTTTAGGGAGATCTCCCACCAAATCGGGAGACTTGCTACTCTGCTTAACCGATTCGCAGTTATAGCCTAGGTCTGTGTGCCGCTGCCTTCTGTGGTTGTGCATATACATTATTATAATCATGATAACCCCACTGCAAGCAGTCCGACATGAATGGGCAGAGACAACATCGACAGATGTCACAGACTCCAAATGATCTCTAGTTATCAACACTTGTTAGATTTGTATACATATGATTGCACATCGAACGTGTTAGGCAACAAGAAACGGTGCTTAGATTATTTTACTCTGTTTATCTCCCCTTTTTTTTTTTTTTTTTTTTTTAATATTTAGTTTTAGGTGCTTAATTGTTGGTTCGATAATGTTCTTGGTTAATTGGCGTTATATATATATATATTTGTCATTTACTTGTTTAACATGAAGGGAATAAGAAAACTGGAAGGGAACAGTGTGTTTCAATGCAGTTGCTATAATTGTATGAATATTTAGCTATTTAAGGTAATCTACAGCGATATCTGTGTACGTCTGTACCATGTAAGTGCATATCAAGAGGGATAGGTTTTATACATGGTTTACTTAATAGCATTCCGCTTACTAAAAAAAATAGGTTTATATGCTCGGTTTGAATTTATTCCATTTTTCTTCAAATATATATGACCATAAAATTTATAGTAAACAAGCTTGAAGTCAGATTGCATTTTAGAGCCTATGTACAGAGCAATCAATCGTAGTTTCTGTCTTACATTATCTTTGTTTAGAAAATAAGCCTGAAGTCAGATTTCATTTTAGAGCCTATGTACAGAACAATCAATCGTAGTTTCTGTCTTGCTTTATCTTTGTTTAGAAAACAAGCCTGAAGTCAGATTTCATTTTAGAGCCTATGTACGGAACAATCATTAGTATTTTCTGTCTTGCTTTATCTTTGTTTAGAAAGCCCCTTTAAGTTGACGGAAGTATAAGCAAGCAATATCTACCGTGGCACGACGCTAGCCTCACTTGATCACTTGTATTGTGTCTGACATGGGTAACTAAGCAGTATTCATTTGACATTCCTAGTGCAAGCAAAGGTGTTCTAATCTTTGAGCAGTCTTACGTAGTCAGATAGGAGGAGGCATGTTCGCTGGGAGTCTGTGCTTCCACGAGTAACAGAATTACAATAAAACCTCTTTAACCGACCACCTCGACAGATCGACTACTCCCTTATATCGATCGCTTTATTTGGGTCCCAAACGATCACCCGTACAATACCATTGTAACGATTTTTAAAAACTCCCTAAACCGACCACCTCCCTAAACGGACCATTTAAAGTCGGTCCCATGGTAGGTTGATTTAGAGAGGTTATATTGTATTTTGGTTTATATGCATTTCATGAATAGTTCACAAAACTGTATTTGGATGTGTATCTTTCCCACGCCTCTGTTCTACTTAATAATCTCCCTCATTGAGTTTATTCCATAATGAGGAAAAAAGGGGTGGGCGGTGCAGGAGGGTCTTGTTCTTTCGTTTTCCAAGATGTGGATATACCGTATTCTCGCGGGTTAACACCCTGGGCATTTAAATTGGCAAATCACTGAAGTGGGGGGTGTCCGCTTACCCACATATGAGCATTTAAGGGGTGGACATTTATGAAATATTGGCCGAGTGGGGGGGGGGGGGGAGGTGGGCATTAACCCACACATGGGAATTAACCTGCGGGAATACCGTATATAAAGAATGACGGGTTAAATATGACAGATTATAGTAATGATAATAAATTTCCATCACAGATCTAACTTGGCTAAGTGAGTATTTGAGTTGCATAATCCTATGGGCTTGTGTCTCTGCTATTTTATTCAATTTTAGATGAATATGTTAGGTTGATAATTATAATCGACCTTACTTTAGTTGGAAGTTCACTTGCAGTTTTTTAAATGGCTAATTTTGGATGTATTTGCAGTGAAAGCATGCTCAATTAATTTGGGCGTGCACGTCGAAATATAGGACATTATGTGCTTCGAAACTGGGTGGTTCTATCAGATTGACTTAGACCCTTTTATGGAGCAATAAGTCTTTGGTATGTAGTCTCGAAGTTGGGTAGAGAGGATTAAATCGAAGTCAATATTTTAGTTTTGAAGATTTTGTGCTTTCATTGAAGTATGCAGCTTTGGAAATATTAATTTGTTTCTTTTTTTCCCAAACTTTGTTTAGTCGTTTTCGAGCATAAAAACTTTGGGCAATATCATCAAAGTACAATAAATGAGTTTATTGAATGCACCAGTATCTAAGTTTGATAATCTAGGATATCTAATTTGGATAATCTAGGATATCTAAGTTGGATAATCTAGAATATTTAAATTTGGATAATCTAGGATATCTAAATTGAATGATCTAGGATATATCCAAGTTGGATAATCTAAAATATCTAAGTTGGTTAGCGTTTTGGTTTCGAACATTTGATGCTTTCATCGGATTATGCAGCTTTAAAATAACAAATAGTACTCAAATATGAGAATAATGTAGATATGTTTATTGATATGATATGAACTTTCAAAGCAAGGAAGACAAACTTCATCTTAAAGTGAATATACTATCACAGCTTTCGTCTTACTAACAATGGCCATTATTTATGTATGGAGACTTTGTTGCATTTTACTTGTTGGATGCCATTAGAAAGCTTATTTATATGGTTTCTTGCATAAATTAGTGTTTATGTAAGTGGCAGACTTCATGAATGATTATGGGGATTATGAATATAGTTAATTATTATATGTTAACTCTTCGTTGAATGTGTTACATGGACATAGTGTCTTATATCGCAAACTTACAGCTTAATGTATTGCACGATGTTGATGCCTTTTATCATGTCATTGATCTATGTGTTTCATTATTTCCTTCATTATTTGTAAATACAGTTATGTTGGCATAAACATTAGCTCAGAGAAATATTCTGTTCAATGCTCAAAAGTATTCCAAAATCGCTTTTGTGTGTACATGAGTTCAGTAAGTCTTTGGACGTAGTGGTACACTGTATTTAGGGATTAGTTTCTATTCATTTATTTTGTTGTCATGGCAACATTTTCAGGAGTTCCTTTTTGTTTACAGTATTATGAATTTTCTCCTGTAATGCACTCAACACTTCACAGCTATAATAAATGGATATTACGCGCAGCCTCATGCTGTTCATTTCTATTTAAACTATTACCGATGTGGTCCTGTAATACACCTAACACTTCACAACTATAAATAAGAGATTGGAATTATGTGCTTCATGCTTGCAGATCATTTTATTTATAAGAGGCACATTTTTGTATTCCCAATTCAGCATTGGATGTCACTGAGATGGCACGGTTTCACGAACATGTTTTATGTTAATTTTTCCAACAGCTCATTGCAACAGTACGTCAAAACAAAGGTAATGAATGTACCCATGTCAGGGTCCGTAGGGGGCCTGGAAAGTCTTGAAAGGTTCTGAACTTCATTTGCCCCATTTCAAGGCCTTGAAAAGCCTTGAATTTAACCTATTTTGGAGAATTACAATTAGTCTCCAAAAGCCTAGAATTCCATTAAACTATCCCCACTGATCTAAATTAGTCCGAAATCGTCTTTCGCCATTTTTGTTCTTTTCCTGAAATCCGTATGAAAATAGTCTTGAATTCCTATCAAAAACAGCCTCGAAATAGCATTGAATTCCATATCTTCACATGTGTATGGACCCTGCCATGTGTTTTGCAGTCGCCTGTTCATGAGCAGCATGAGAAGGTAGATATCAGTGAGAGGAATAAAAGGAGTAGGATTAACCACACCTTGTAGTACGACTCATAAAAGATAAGGTGAGGTAATTTTACCGTGTGTTCCTTACATGAATATTTTATATCCCTCAAAATTGCATAGTCTGATGGTTTTGAGTTTCTGTCATTTTCTGAGAAAAATATATTTGGTTGATCGATATGATCTACCTTTCTTTAGTTTGAAGTCACTTTGATTTTAAATGGCTACCTTTTGAGATAATTGAACTGCAAAGATGCCAAATTAATTGTGGCAAGCACACCAAAACTCGGACACCATAATAGGCTTCTGAAGAAGTAGCTTCTATTAAATTGACTTGGTATTCCCTTCTATGTCGCAACAAATGCTTTATAAGTGCATCAGTATCTAAGTTAGATATGAAGAGTCAAATCTAGATCACTGTTTTGGTTTTGAAAATTTGATGTTTTCATCGGATTATGCAGCTTTAATGAAAGATTACACTGTTTGAGCTCGAACCCAGTAGTTAAGGTTTGGTCTGCCCAGCACAAATAAACTACTCCATGACTGTTATTAGTAGTTTTGCGACGGTACTACACAGAAGGGAATGGTGGCTTTACATAGGTTGTAAGGATTACTCAAAAACCTTCAAGTTTACGATTAATGATAGTATGGTTTGCACTACTTTCCAAGTGTGTAATATGCCCTAGATTAAGTCGCTGGGTACTGTCATTAGGGTTAAATGACACTAATGACAACAGCTTGATTACATATGTCATGGGACTGTAGTGGGAGCCATAAATACCTCTGAGCGAATAACTTGTTTGAAGCTGTACAAATTATGAGCCATATTTGATCATAATTGTGAATAAGTAGAGTTGTGTTGGTCGTGTTACATCACCTTTAAATAGGTCGTTAAGACGTTTAACTAGTAAAATAATTAGAGTAATGCAAGTATTATTAACAATGAAGTGCTGCCATTTGAGTTTAAAGTCGTCCGGTATACCTCACCCCGAGACAAGCGAATCTGGTATCAAAATCTCTCCATGGACACCTTTGCTGAGATTTTCAGTTTGTGCAACCGAACATGTGCGGGGAGAGCGCTCAGGTCTGTAATGTATGAATGGGATTCCCTCATCACATGACCAAGAGGGGTTCCCCACAGACAGGGGAAACCAGGGGAACTACCAAGATGGCAGCCACAGAAAGCTCTCAATTCAACTTTTAAAGCCTATTAATGTACATTAATTAATCAATTACCCACACCAAGAATATCTAATTATGATAAATAAGCATTTAAACTGTATATTTAGCATTTTAGATTGAAAATTCTGACATTTTTCTGTATATGGTTGTGTAGACAGTTCTGCTTGACTAACTACGATAGCAACGGACTTCAGCACTCTTACCCCATTGCATAAATTGAAAAACTAGGCCGGGGTGTGCTTGGAGAGCATTTGTTGAAGTACGTTTCCCGTCTGTGCGGCCGATACCGGGTCCCTGAAGGTTGCCCTAGTTAGCAATTTGATGGATGCCAAAAGAGGGACTGCTGTAGAATATGGCTCAGCGCAATTATCGCACCATGTGTGGACATAGTGTTAACATGTAGGAGTCTGGAACAGGTCGAAACCACTGTTGGCTTTTAAGAGCCTGTCCGCATTATCAGTATTCATTCACTCACCTTATTGTACCTGGCGAAGCGCGGCAAACTAACTGTGATGGTTTCCACAGTAACACAGGGCCTGACACTAAGAGCTGACTGCAGAGAGTAAGGCAGCATGTATGAATTAGGGGGAGCGGGGGGAGGTTGGTGATCGTACTTTTGATTACACAAAGCAGGGTTGGGCGGGCGGTTTTAATTATTATTTGTTATTTCTATGACATAGACGTAATACGTAACTATATTGCACAGATTGTGTGCTTGCGAAAGTTGAATTGCTGCTCGCCCGACATATTTTTAACAATTAACAACAAAAATTAAAAATCAGCGGCAGGTGTTTTTTCAGGCAGGGGGACAATCACCAATTTTTAAAAAAATTGGACACTTAGTTTTTTGGGGATTTTTATATCTGTATATCAGTGCGATGTAAAGGGTTTCGAAATACACTACATATATCGAGAAAGTCCTATGATCACAATCAGTGGTGTGCCTAAGGAAAATAGCGCAAATGGCAAGCACTGAAACTGCGCCTCTGCCCAAAACATCTGACACCCATTTAAAAGATGGGTATCTTTCAGATAGGTGTCAGATGGGTGTCAGCTCAAGTGGCGCCCTCTTGAAGAGGCGCCGGCGCCCAGGTCACGTGTCATACCCTAGGTACACCATTGATCACAATTAATTCATCAAATTAATAAACCAGTGTGTGGAGTTGGTGTTTTGAAGGAGAAAACTTCTGAAGTTTCGATCTGATGAACTATGGTAGGGAGCATCGAGGCTACTGGTGGACTGGCTTATACCCCAGTCACACGAGGCCTGCGTTCGCTAACGATCGATTCGCGACGTCAAAACTTCCTCCTTGCGCCCTCCCTACGCCCTGATTGAGTGCTGTCGCCGCGAGGATGCCAACCTCCCGGCGTCCATTTCGGAAATTTTGGACGCAAGGAGTTTGCTGCTGCTGCACGTGCAACCTCCTTACGCCCTGTTCCGGCGGCACCATTCAAAATGGTTGGCACCGCCCTGGCGCCGCCTTGGGTTGGTGGTAACACATGCGATGCTGCCGACATGGCGCCGACATGGCGCCTAAAACGTGTTTGAATCAATGTATCCAATGGAACGCTGGGTGGTTGGCGTCCTTGTGGGCGTAGGGAGGTTGGCAGCGAACGCTGTCTCTCGTGTGACTGGGGTATCATCGATTTGATTAATTAGGTTTTCGATTTAATGAGCTAGTTCCCTGATTGTTGAACTAGTTTATCACTCATTAAAAATAAAAGAGACCTGCTAAGAAATGCACTGAGGATTAGTAACTTGCCAAAGGCACTCATAATAGTATCAGTAGACCTTGTATTTTAAGGGGGTCCTTTGTGGAAACCAACTGCTGTGATGTGTTTATTAATAGTTTAAAATCCTGCGTGTAAGAAAATGTGAAGTTAAGAGGTGTGTGTTTAAATAACGAAGGCACATCTTTTCTCATACTCAGTCTCTGATAGATCAGAAGTGGGAAAGGCCGGGCACTAGCCAAGGTCATAGTTACTGTCAGAAAGTCTGGTTACCAGCCACGGTCACGGTTATCAGAACAAAGGCCGGGTACCAGCCAAGGTCAATATTACCCTACTGGGTACCAGCCAAGGTTATGGTTACCTCACATAGGATGGGTACCAGCCAAGGTGACGGTTACCATCACAAAATCTGAGTACCAGCTAAGGTCACGGTTACCCTCACAAAGTCTGGGTACCAGCCAAGGTCATGGTTACCAGCACAAAATTTGGGTACCAGCCGTGGTCATGGTTAGCACCATAAAGTCTGGGTATCAGCCACGGTTACGGTTACGCTCACAAGGGCTGTGTACCAGCCACCATCATGGTTATCAGAATGAAGGCCGGGTACCAGCCAAGGTAGCGGTTACCCTCACATAGGTCGGATACCAGCCAAGGACATGGTTACCATGACACTATATCAACCAGCTGCTTGCTACTGTCAGCTTTCTGTAATAAATGATGTGACTGTTGCTACAGAGAATACCTTGAGATTGAGAGAAAGACAGAGAGTCAAGAGAGGAATGAATGAGTAACATAAAAACGCTGGTTCGTCTCGCCTGTGTTGATGAATGTTGTACCAATCTGTATTTATTTTAAGCAACAAAATGCTGGTGTTATTTGTATGTATATATATGACTAGTAGAAGGTAGTGCGCTTTGTGGTTGTGACAAAAATCACCTAGTAATAATAATAATAATAAAAAGAAATGTCTCTGCGAGGATTAGTGAAACAAAATTACTTTGGCTCTAGTCCTTATAACCTCGGTGTGCACACGGTGTGCGGTGGCTTTAAGTGTCAGTGTTGAAATAAAGGCTGTATTGTTGCAGCTCTAGTAGAAAAATAGCGAGTACATTACCAGTGGTAGATGACAGTGATGAGAAATTTTCAATTTTCCGGATTTCTTTTCTTGGTATATTTAATTTCTGAGTATAATTTTAGTTTTGTTGTATATTTTTTTTCATTTTCTTAGTATATTGATTATGTCCTCGCGATCAAATTTACCGGAAGTCGGATTATCGTGTTTTGTTTGTTCTTTAAATATATTCTTTTTATATTAGTATTTTATGTATATATAATTATATTAAAATTTAATTTATATATATACTTATGTATATGGTTTATTTTAATAATAAATTATATATAATAAAAATTACATATAACATAAATTATGTAATATATATGAATTATGTAATATATAAAAATTATATATTACATAAATATATATAATAATATATATATAATAAAATCAATTATATACATAATTAGGTGGCACTCATCCCCAGTGTCACTAACACCTTTGACCCATCATGTTGCTGATTCCTTACACTTTAAAGCCATCCTCTTGTGTACTAATGTTCTAGTCAACAATCGTGCCGGACCCAGTGATCAACAGCGAGTTGGTGCCAACATTTGCTTTAGTTTATTTATAATAGCACTGGATTAGCTAACTAGCTGCCTTAACAGTTTATGCTGGCAATCAATGTTCTGTGTGAATATACACAAGCCTGGTCATATCGAGATGTATTATGAAGCTATATTATAGTAAAATGCCATTGCTCACAAATTGTTTCTGATAAACCCTAGATAAAAGGTTCACCCCATACTTCCCTGCAGTACGGGTGAAGAACAACCCATTAGAAAAAGTGCAGAAAGACTGGGTCAATGAAATGAGCACATCAATTCTTAATTTAAGAAATAAAATATAATCTTCACATATGTTTATATATTTACCCGCAACTTTTGAACTGATTAGTAGATCCAATAGATGAATTGACAGAGCTGACATGTCCACATGCTGGCCATTGGCAGGAAGTTGAAAGGTTCCTGGGTTATAATCCAATCTAGGTTAGGAAGCGAACGTTCATTCACTAAGGTGGTGAACCAGTTCATTCAAACGGGGCAGATTTACATCATGGTCTCTATCGATTCAAACTGATTTGGTGTCATTATGCCATGACATAATGTGATATCAACAATCTGGAGCATATTATGTTGAGGGAAAACACTATCGGATTGTAGCTATTGAATTTTGACCTAAAGGTAGGGATACCAAACTAAGACCATACAAAATTAAACACCGTTTTCGCCAACTTTTAGATAGGCTTGTCATTCACCCCTACTATAGGTACAGGGTGAATCTTTTATCTAGATAAGTCCTAGATAAAAGATTCACTCCGTACGTGCAGTAGGAGTGAATGAGAACGTAGTCTAAGTATAGGCGAAAATTGCTTTAGTATGGAAGAGGAAGTGGAATTCCTGGTTCCAGTATCCAATGGCTGCTCCTGATATGACGTTAGATGTTGCCAGAACGTAAAACTCCAACAACCGACCAACTTATATCGGAACAGAGTTGGTGAAATGGGAGAGAATGCAAAAAGAAAAGATGTAGACCACAGAATACGGTCGATTTGACTTTTAAATCTATTAAACTACATGTTTTATTATATTTTTCAAATCAAAAGTAGCGGGTAAATATTAAGATGTATGTGAAGAATATATTTTGCTTCTTAAATTATGAATTTATGTGCTCATTTCATTTACCAAGCATGATGTAGATCATTATCGCCATCTTTTGTTGTTCACCCTGCATTATGGGGTGAATCTTTTATCTACATAATCTAGATAAACCCATGACAAACTTAGGACCATAAATGTGTGGCAATGTCAACCAGTTATTTCCATAAGCATATTCAGCACTGAAAGGAAAGGGACAACCAGCCACGGTTGAACTTGTCTGAACCCATTTGAACTTGCCGGAAATGGACTTTCCTCTTCTCGTTTTCATGAGAACTCAGTGTCGGCCAATCAGAGCTGTTTTTTTCGATTGCAAATGGCTGCCCCCTATGGTGGCCGCCATTTACAATTAAAAAAACAGCTCTGAAATGAGCACATCCAATAAGAGCCATTCTTTTTTATTGCAAAAGGCAGCCCCATAGGGGGCAGCCATTTGCAATAGAAAAGAATGGCTCTGATTGGCTCAAATTATGGAAAGGTCCCAGTCGAATACATCCATTATTTTGTTAGTAGTTTCTTGTTCAGACATAGTTACACATTTGTGTATCTTTTGTACAGATTTAAGTGTTTGAAGTATATTTGAAATTTATCTACATCGACCTCTGTTTAAATCATACAATATCAGTACTTAAAGAATGGGAAACTCATCCTGCAAGGGTATGCTCGAGGGACTGTGGTCACCCAATTTTCCTCCTTTCCTTGCTGTGGACCCATCTCGTTATTTCTGATGAACCCAATCCGCCATGAAGGAAGCGGAAAGAGTTCTCCCCCCCCCCCCCACACACACACACTTACTGACCGGGTATTTGGGTACATTGGCCCATTTGTAAACAAATGGTGTTTAATCTGTGATTTTTTGCGTAGTGTGAGAGGACACCGGCTGTATCCTAAGGGGACCCGATGTAAGCGTCATGTGTTGCCGGATAGTGCCGCCAGGGGTTCTGTAGTGGCCTGCACGGTCCAGTACCTCAGCACCGAAGCGTAGTCATGGTTGGCTGGTTTGGTGTTTGCAAAGTTTTTGCTGTTGTGTATGCGTACATATTGTATATTAAAATATCACAAATCAAAGATTAACGCGTTACTTTTATGTTGGGCTCCTATTTGTATGTCTTTCTCATTAATTTAAAGTTGCATGGTCCGATGAAATATTTATTTTTCAAAACCAAAATATGGAGCTTCATTTCATCATATATATCCAGCTTAGATATTGGTGCATTAACTAGTGATTTGGGACACCATATATAGAATAATCAGTGAATTTACTACCTCATCCCTATAGTCAGATACTTTGAAAAAGCCATCACACAGGGAAGCCATTAACCAATTAGGTCAACCTCGTGGCCTCATTAGCCTTGACCCTCATTCTAAGTACCTCGTCAGGTTCCAGGATATCCAGTGGTAGTATTGCTGGCACCATTGCATGGGCTGATATAAAGTTGCATGGTCATAACAAAAATTCTAAACTAAACCACATACCATATGTCCCAATAGATGCGCACTGTGTGAGTCTAGACACATGGATGCACATCTATTCAGAGTTAAAGAATGTCATGGATTTGTTTTTGCCGTGCCTCTGAAATAAAGTGGGAGTGTCTTAGTTTATGTGCATTCAGTCTGAATATGATCATAAATTTGTGTGTGCTTATTTCTTCTTTTTTTTGTAAATATAGTTTATTCATTGAATAAAGTCTTTTGTCAGCGCCGTGGCACTGGTCTTCCAGCCATGTGACAATACAGTTATTTACAATATATGCAGCTAGCCCAAATCAGCTGAAATAACAATATCAAACATTCAAAGACTTACATATGGTATAGTTTGACAATTCACATACAAAAATAGCAGTTATATGTTGTATTCCTACACACTTGATACATACATGTGTATTGATTAGACCTTTACATTACGGAGTGGTTAGGTGCATAGTTTTCCTTCATAGGTTTGTATGCTTACTATGTTGTGAATTGCAAAACTATCATGTTGTTGGAGTTACATTTTGAGATGGATTGAGTGTTAGTAGAATGGTTTGTTTGTTCTATTAGATAGAGTGTGGTTAGCTTATAGGGTTATGCTTAAAAGGTTAATACCTCAGGTGTGTTTTTTGACTACATGAAGTAGTTCGAGTAAGTAGGTTGTTAGTAATGATGGGATAACCAATGCTTGGAGGATTGTACGTTTCAGTCATTTAGTAGTCTAGTACAGACTTTATTGTCTCCGACAGCTACAAGAAAAGTGCATTGAGCAGGACCGACCACTGTATATGGTATTTGTCGATTTCACTAAGGCATTTGATACAGTCGGGAGGACCGGGCTATGGCAGCTACTGAGGAAGTACGGATGCCCAGAGAAGTTCACAACTATGATCGAGGCTCTACATACAGGAATGATGGCGAACGTTAGTGCTGGAGGGGAAGTCTCGGAATCGTTCGGGGTTACCAATGGGGTCAAGCAAGGTTGTGTACTGGCCCCCACGCTCTTCTCCATCTTCCTATCACCAATGCTAGACGAGGCTTTCCGAGACATGGGGGATGGCATCTATATACAGTCCAGACAGAGCGCTGACCTATTCAATGTTGCACACTTCAGAGCGAAGACCAAGACTACTCAGATACTCGTGAGAGAGCTACTATTCGCAGATGGCAGTGCACTGGTTGCCCACTCTGCTGAAGAGACCCAGAAAATAGTGGACGCTTTCTCCGATGCATCAAAGAAGTTTGGCCTGAAAATTAACATCAAGAAGACGGAGGTGCTGTACCAACCCAACTCTACAAGAACCCGAGAGGAGGAGATCATGGTTGACGGAAACAAGCTGAACTCTGTTCCGGAATTCACCTATCTCGGAAGCACTATATCAAGTGATGGACGCATTGATGCTGAGATACAGAGGAGGATGGCCAAGGCTAGCGCATCTTTTGGCCGACTACGCCAGAGACTCTGGAACAACCACCATGTGTCCATTCGGGTCAAAGGTAAGATCTACCGCGCAATCGTGCTATCCACCCTACTATACGGATCCGAGGCCTGGACAGTGTACAGACAGCAGGTGAAAAAGCTGCATGCCTTCATGATGCGACATCTGCGTTCAATCATTAGGCTAACCTGGAAGGACAAAGTGACGAATAAGGAAATACTCGAACGGATGGGGCTGCCCTCTATGGAAGATCTTCTGATCAAAAAGAATCTCTGGTGGACTGGACACCCCATGAGGATGTCATCAGACAGGCTACCAAAGCAGATCCTCTATTCTCAACTGTCTTCTGGCTACAGAAAGAGAGGGCGCCCCCGTCTCCGGTTCAAAGATACCATCAAGAGAAACCTGAAGCTGAGAGACATTAAGACCGACTCATGGATGCAACTCTCACAGCAGAGAGCTAAATGGAGAGCGGCAGTCAAGTAATGAAAGCAGTCTTTGTCGCATCGCGACCGACAGCATGATGATGATGATGACAGACTTTATTAGTGTCTATGTTTATACAAAGACCCTATAATACCAAGACGGCTCACTCAGCCTGTACTGTGTAATCAAAATGATCAAACCCACCACTTGGTGTGTGCTGGCTGTTCCCCTGGCTAAACAGATGCTATAATATATGAACAAATGTATATATGAATGTGAAAGATGTGTGACGATGGCGATGAGGATGTGTGCCTGTTCATAGCAATCCCATATTGATGTGTATTCACGCTTACCCGTCTCATGCATGATATAACTGTATGTGTTTACATGTGAAACACCAACCAGCAGCTGGGTCGATCAAACCCACCACAAGGTGGCACCGCAAAATTTACATCACATGGGAGAGATAGGGAGTGAGCCGTCCCAGTACCATAGGGCCCCCGGTCTATAGCAATACTACCAGACTGATACACATTTCCGAATTTGCTGGGCAAATAATTTGTATGGTGGATAACTTGGTTTGTTGGCAGCAGGTAGAGGAGCGCGTGGGGTGGTTCAATTTTGAAATGTGGTGTGTGCTTCTATTAGGTAGCGTGTTTCTATTGGGATATATATGGTAGGTTTATTTTTGTTTAAATTACAATTGTTGATTAAGCTGGTGAAATTTTAATCAATTGGTGCTTGCCGTATTCTACTAATGCTTAGCGCCATGCTATGTAGTGAAAAGTATAATTACTATGGCTATGGACACTGGCTATCAGTCCTGCCGCAGTCGCTGAATCAGTAAGAGTGCAGGATTCCTGTGTGGATGGTTGGTTGGTTGTTGGAGTTTTACATCCTGGCAACAACTATGGTCATATCAGGATGTGTACTGACTTGTGACAGTGCACACTCGTGTTGTCTTTATTGTGCTGCCCCACTGGGAGACCATGCCCCCCCCTAACACCATGACCTGATATCCCACTCAGTCGCATTATCCTGATACTGAGCCAACCAGTCCTTGCAGTATTATAATAATGCTAAGCGCCTGGCTAGGAAGTGACAAGTATCAATTTTGTAAGTCATTGGTTTGATTCGACCGGGAATTGAACTGCCGACCTTCCGACCGGGAGGCCTGCGCTCTACCGATTCAGCCACCGCGTCCGGTCCCTGCCCTTGTACATTCATGCGCCTTCGGCGTTCAATCTATATCCTGGCTCAATCTCCTTCAGTCCTTCCTCATGTTGATAGCGACAAAGCTGAGGCAGGGGCGCCACCTAACGGCATCCACCGACGGTAAAATGTTATTCTGGTGCTAATGGATATAGCCTTACATGGAGCCAGGTGCTTGGTATTAGTATTAGTAAACGCTGGATCCACCTTGGCCGAAATTGATTAACACAACCCGGCGGACTTGGGTCACCCGAGTAGTCAGAATTTCAAATCGAACCACGTGAGTGAAGTCGACAAATACACGTGCCGTGTGCAAAAGGACCCGATCCCAGTAACCCACCTCTTGGCTGGGGTTGGCTAGGAGCCATGACGTCACGTTTGTGCTGGTACCATCCTGCAGGATAACAGCCACCAGTACCAGTCATACATGTTTTTTTTGGTAATAACCTAGATTAATGAAATGGAAATATAACTAAACTATACAATCATAAAATACTTTAAATCCTATTTTTCTGTAGTTATATCGGATATTTTTTTTTTTTAAAAAGGGTTTTGGATTAAGCCACCATTTTCTTCACCCCGAGCGTGAAGAAGCGTATCCGATTATTCGACCCGAGTCTGTAGGATCTGCGCCAAAAAGTGTATCGAGTGACCCGAGTTGATTAATTGAGTACGCCCCTCGAGACAGGAAAGTGTGGTATGCACGATGGCGCCACCTAGTGGGGATAAAAGGTGACTTGCATGGTGGCGCCATATTAGCCTGTTCCTTGGAACCAGAAGTACGGGGTGAATCTTTTATCTAGGAAGCAGGCTGCTAATGTGTTCGGTGTCTATTCTTCTGTGAAATATTTACTAGTCCCGACATGCACAAAATTGACCAAATCCTGTCGGCGATCACGTGCTTGTAAACATATGGCCACTGCTCATATTTGATAACGTTGTTTGTAGATATGGTGACTGCCTTCAGTCAATTTCAAAATACAGGATGCTGCCTGTGTGAACATGAATAACTAACTACAGTAAAACCTCTCTAACCAACAACCTCCACAGATCGACCACTCCCCTATATCGGTCGCCTTATTTGGGCCCCAAACGATCGTCCATACAATAACATTGTAACAATTTTTAAGAACTTCCCTAAACCGACCACCTCTGTAAATGGACAATTTAAAGTTGGTCTTATGGTCGGTCGATTTAGAGAGGTTTTAACTATACTTCTTATATTGTTAAAACAGTGTTAGGTGGCACCAAGCACAAGTTGGGGTGCAAGGTGCTCCACTACTACCAAGACAACTATTATTAATGTTTTCATTCTTTTCGAGCTCCTTGGGTCACATTGCCACAAGGGCTGCCCTTTTAATGGGATTTAGGGAGTTACTTCGTAAATGTCAACTTACTGAATCAGACTCCACACTTCTCCACAAGGATTTCACTTTCCATGACTGGGATGTCCTATTGACTGTACATAAATCGAAAACCATTCAATTTAGTCAGCGAAAATTATTAATCCCCATTACTAGAGTTGCCAACACAGATCTCTGTGCTGTACATTGGCTCAAACGGCATTTTGCCGAGGCCCCAGCGTTTGATGATGCACCTGCCTGTCTGGTTCCCGATTCATCTGGGGCATTGTCACCCCTTTCTTATTCAGCTTTACAAGCTACTATTAAGCACTTTGCTGAGTGCTCTGGATTACTCAATCAATAGTTCCGTCCTCTAGTCGAGGGTTGGATGCAATGGTTCTCCACTTGTCCCGATGGTGTGCTGTTCTGATAGACTGTGAATAATTCAAGCCTGTCCACTGTGAAATATTTGTAAACCATGATGTTCTTGGTCTCCCTCTCCCTCTGCGGCCATTCACCTTCCCTTCCAACAATGTACGGTATATTGAACTCTGACGAATGATGTGGCCAAAATAAATAAGTTTCTTTGTCTGTATAGTGGCAAACAAGCTTTTCTTATTTTTAATTTTTCTGAGAACTTCTTTGTTGGTGATCTTCTTTGTCCATGATATTTTCATCATCCTTCGATAAGTCCACATCTCAAATGCTGCTAAACGTTTGTACATTTTCTTAGAGATTGTCCATGTCTCAGCCCCATACATTAGAGTAGACCATACATAACACTGAAGAATACGCTTCCTTGTTTGTATTAATATCTTACTTGATGTTAACACTTTGGAGAATGTTGTTCGGGCTATTGTTATCCTTCTTTTAATTTCTTCCTCACATCTCCCATCATTTGTAATCTTTTGTCCGAGATATATGAATTTGGATACTTGTTCTATGTTTGTGCCATCTATGGTTATATTGACATTTGGTTTATCTGTCTTTTTACTTATAACCATTGTTTTGGTCTTCCTGGCATTCATCTTCATGTTGAATAGTATTCCAGCTTTATTGATTCTATTCACTATATCTTGTAGGTTTTTCTCACTGTCTGCTAGTATTACACTGTCATCGGCATATCTAAGATTGTTGACGTTCATGCCACCTATTGTCACTCCCTTGCAATCTTCAATGTGTCTGAAAATCATCTCTGTGTACAGGTTAAATAGACATGGTGACAATACACACCCCTGTCGAACTCCTCGTTTAATCATAACTTCATCTGATAGGCCCTGCTCCATTTTTATAAATGCACGTTGTGTCCAGTATTAGTTCACAATTAGTTTAATGTCTTTGCCATTGACACCAATATCTTGTAAACATTTGATTAACAGTTCATGATTGACTCAGTCGAAGGCCTTCTCATAGTCAATAAAGCAGGCATAAACATCCTGGTCTTCACAATAACGTTCACAAATCATTCTCATATTGAAAATCCCTTCACGTGTACCTCTTCCAGATATAAACCCACTTTGTACCTTACTGATTTGTTCTTCAATTTTCTGTCTGTTTCTCAGTAAAATTATTTTCAGGATCATCTTCAACATATGACTCATCAGGCTTAGTGTTCTGTACTCAGTACACAATGTTGGTTTTAGCTTCTTTGGGAGTCGTACAAATATGGATTCATTCATATTCAATGGTATAAATCCAGTCTCATAGATGTCATTTACTAGCTTATGAATGATTTGAATAAGCTGGATTACTACCAGACGATTATTCTTGTCACTCTTTATGCTGAGGGGGATGCACCTTTCTACCAATGCAAGGTGCTTCCCTCAAGGAAATTAAGACCAGAGGCGACTGGTCATCAGACACAGTGTTTAAATACATTTGTACTCCACTCTCGGACCACTTGCTAGCGGATATGCGTGTCGTGACAGCACTGGCGGACACTATTTGATTGGCTGGGGATGCGGGCATCCAAGGCAGTTTGCCCAGCCAAGTACGGTTATGGTTGTGTATTACTGGGTTACGGTTGTCTGGCCCAGCCATTATATATAAGCCAAATAAAATATGACTGTACTCGCCTACCTGTGTCCTTGTTGCCTGCACCATCCTACACACCCGTATATCCTGGATATGCCAGTGTAGGTTCGGCGCAGAGCCTCCCCCTAGTGTTGGGATTGGCTATTTAACTATTCGCCATTCTGGGTTCGAGTCCATCAGGTGGTGCCCGCTCCACCTTTCCTCGCCCCTCCCTCGCTTGCTCTGGCTCCATTTCCCTCACCCGGTCCATACGGTCAACAACTAATACTTGTGATTGTGTCTCAGTTTTATTTTCTTCTTTATTAGTAGGGCAGTTTGCCCAGCCAAGTATGGTTACGGTTGCATATTACTGGGTTATGGTTGTCTGGCCCAGCCAAATAAAATATGACTGTACTCGCCTACCTGTGTCCGTGTTGCCTGCACCATCCTATATGCTATATATTATATATATGATATATATCGTATATATGTGCTATATATATGTACATATATGTATTGGTAAGTACATCAGTTTAATATATTATGCACATAGACAAGAGTAGATTAGCATTATATTTGTGTATTTAAAAGAGCCTTCCAGTCAGTTCATGGAGTCTTCACTTAAGTGTCGTGGTCATGGTTACCTTGGTCGACATGAGGAGGTAGGTATGTGGTACGTGGCCTAGCAGCACCTAAATAGATAAACGTCTCACGGCAGTAGGAGATAATGGTGATGTGGGTGTGTGGGTGGGTTTGGGTGTGGGTCGGGCGTTCAGCGGTACTTGTTGTCGTGTCTTAAAGCTGCATAGTCCGATGAAGCATCAAATTTTCTTTACCAAAACAATTATCTGGAATTGATTCTACATATCTAACTTAGATACTGATGCATGTATTAAGCATTTGTTGCCACATAACAGGGAATACTGAGGCAATTTAATAAAAGCTGTTACTGCTAAAGCCTATGGTGTCAGAGTTTTGGCAAGCTTGCCAAAACTAATTTGACATGTTTGCACTTCAAATATCTCAAAACATAACTGTTTAAAATAAACAGGACTTGAAGCTAAAGTAAGGTCGATTACAACGGTCAGGTTAATCTATTTATCTAAGAAAAATTACAGAAGCTCAACACCATCGGACTATGCAACTTTAAGGCCGCTAGACAACTACATTAAAAGAAATGTCAGAAACCATGGAAACCGGCGGTCAGGAGTCTCGTAAAGCAGAAGAGCAGCGAGTCTTGGAAATTTGTTTGTTAGTTTGGGGTTTACGTTCTACCAACATCTAAGGACAGAATCAAAACGAACGTCTAAAGCTAAAACTCTATGCACACGGATATGTCAGTGCATCACGTCATGTTTCTCTGTGAGTGTGCGTGTGTGTAGGTGTGTGTGTGTGGGGGGGGGGGGGTGACTGAGCATGGTTCCGCATGTCCACAAGCATTATACAGCAACTGAATCATTCCAAGGACACTAACTCTCTTCAGTTTGCTCTATTAGTATATCCCATTTATCTAAGCTCTACTGCATGATGCATGTAGTTCCAGACTTCGCCACACCGGAGCCACTAGTCATAGGCTTTGACACTTGTATGCCAGCTGTGCCTGGTTGTTATCGCCTCCAGACCCAATATATACATATTCTTCAAAATAATTGTGTCGCTGGCTGTAGATCCTGCTACTTATTTACACAAATTATTGTTATGATGAATAAACTAAGGAATGGGAATGGACTGCATTCTACTCCACATTAAGAATAAATAAGTAATGTAGAAGTTGCTTCGAACCCCAGATTTTTTCCGCCAAGGTCAGAATAGAAGTGACCTGTCAGTGCCCAGTCAGGTATACATATGCATATTTATATACATATTTACATATATATGTGCATATATATTGTGTGATGTGTAAGACTTATGCGAGTATAAAGGCACGAAAGGGAAGATTCCCTATATTGATCACCCATATGTCATGTACTACTTTATGGATGACCCCTTTTCACAGTTGGGACAGATGGCGCCACCACCCCCAACCCCTACCAGTGCCGTGAATACTGTCACTCACACACTGGAATCTTTGTATATATCCTGGCCAGTAGAAGCATTGTTGCTTGAGAATCAGGACTTCCTCAGGAGTATTATAATGCTGTGGTTGGGGAGGGGCATTGTTCGAGTTAAAACAGTATGCCCACACATCATAACAGAGTGACAGTCTAACACACTTTGTGGAATGAAGAACAGAGCTATTGCTACACTGTCATTGTTTCACTGCCGTTATTTTCCTTATGTCAGATTACCTCCCGCCCGTAACAGCGCATCTGGATGAAAGCTTGGTTGGTTGGTTGTTGGAGTTTTAAGTCTTGGTAACATCTAAGGTCATATCAGGACAGGCCCCAACTTGTGGCAGTGTGCATTCATTGCGACTTTAAATGACTGCCTCACTGGGAAATCAGGCCGCCGGTACCATGACCCGATATCCCACTCAGTCACATTATCATGACATTGAGCTAACCAGTCCTTCCCCTATCCTATTAATGCAGAGCACCAGGCTAGGAAGCGACAAATATCAATTTTAAAGTCATTGGTTTGACTCGACCGGGAACCGAACTCCCGACTTTCCGGACGCGAGGCCCGCGCTCTACTGATTCGGCCACCGCGGCCGGTCCGGGTGAAAAGTTAACGGTTCGTTTGGTACCTTGTGATATGTCAGTCGGTCGGGTAAGATAAACTCGATCATTTAGCTTAACTTTATCTTCTTTTAGTGGCAAGCATATTTATTGGGTAGATAACAATGCTAAGTAACCGTAGATATGTATAATATACACACACTTTGTTGCAATAAATAGTTATTATAAACACCTAAACATGTAATCGGCATATGCACATTGATCAGTATGTAGTCAATCATCATTACAGTTGGAATGCTGTCTCCCATATAGTGCTTAAAGTTGCATAATCCGGTGAAATCATAATATTTTTAGAACCAAAGTTATCCCCAGGTAAGAATATTAAAATTTGGCTGATCTGACCTAGTTAATATGGCAATATTTTTGGTGTATTGCACTTGACTTCAATATTTGTACATTGCATACACAATTTTGTTTGCATGTTTTCACTTCAAATACCTGCAAGGTTAATCAATTACACACAACTTACGTTGATCTAAGTCAGAGTAGGTTGTAATTATTGTATTTAACTGTAACAATATTTTTTTAAACACAAAAACCCTAATGGCTTATGCAACTTTGAAACGAAATGGCATTATGCACATAAATACAAGTTACCTTATAACTTAATTATTTAAAAGGGGAGACTTGTAATAATATATAACGGCTAAATCATTCACCGGAAATATATTATTATTTTTTACTATTTTAAAAGCAAGTAGTTCATGGACTAAATATGCATGCCCTTTGGTTTTGGTAGATTATGCAATGTGTCTTATTTAAAACAGCGCCTTTGACAATAATGGCACCCATCCACATGAATTAACGCCTAACATTCCAAGAGTGGGGTGTATCGCTTATTGTGTCGGCCATGTGTTGTGTGGCCACTTAATTAAATATGCATGCCCTTTGGTCTTTGACAATAATGGCACCCATCCACATGAACGCATCAAATTCCGAGAGTGTGGTGTATGGCTTATCATGTCGGCCTTGTGGTGTGTGGCGGGCGATATGTACAATTAATTCCCGAACTGTTTTTTGTGTGTGTGTGTGACCGATATGCACAATAATTAATATGCCTGGACTGTTTTTGTTTTTTTTAGTCTGTGTAGGAGTGTTTTGGTCTCTATTTCCGCAGCGTTGCCGTTGCCGTTGTTTTTGTTGTTATTGTCATGGCAGCCGCCGTCACCCGCGTTGACGACACATCGGTGTCGTACACGTCCTTCTCCTCGCCACCGGAAATGCACAGCAGACGCTGGAACGCCCACCGGAAGTCGGGGTTGCGCCAGACGTAGATGAAGGGGTTGGCGGCAGCAACCATGTACCACCACAACACAGCCGCCTGCCGCAGCACCAGCAGCGTAAGCGACGGCCCGCGATCGATGAGGTAAGCAGACACGACCAGCGTCGGCAAAGTGGCGGCAAAGTAAGCGCAGACGACAATTGCAATCATTGAGTTGGTGCGCGGGTTGCGCCGCTTCCCGCCAGATGGCAGCGCCGCCGTTGGCCCCTGATTGGCAGGCCGGCGCTTCCGGTCGGAAAGCACCGCACGGCGGCGCTGTGTGCGAACAAAGCAGGCGATCCTTGCGTACAGCAACACGACGGCAGCCGACACAACGCCGACATGTGGCAGAACGATGTAGAAGTAAACAGGCCTCGTAGTGAACGCCATCCAGGAACAAGTCCGGCGCCCCGTCCCCGACCATTCGGCGCCCCCCTCGGCGGTGGCGGCGGTGGCGGCGGAGGCGGTGGCGGCGGGACCTCCTCCCTTCCCCCGCCGCCGCTCGCCCAGGTCATTACCGAAGGCGACAATCCCTGCGGCCACAACCACCACGTACACCCACACGCACAGCAGCCCGATGGTTACCCTCCTCCTGGTGACTATATGCTGGTAGAACTTGACGACGTGGAGGAATCGGTCCAGCGCGATGAGCAGGATGCTCAGGACATTCCCCGCCGACGCCGTCAGGTCGAGGGCCTCCTCCAGTAGGCACATCGGCCGCCAGAGGGGGTGGGAGGCCGGCAGATAGTACAGGCCGAGCAGGGCGGGGCACAGCAGGCCGCCCATGAGGTCGGCCGCCGCCAGGCTGACCACGACGCGGTTCGGACAGGTGCGAAGACGCTTGTACCTGGCGACCGCCGCAACGGTTAGGCTGCTTCCCACCAGGATCGCCACTGAGACTGCGCAGCGCGCCAACAGGAAGCCCAGCTGCACAGCTTCCGGGAGATGTGCTGGCTCCTTCAAAGCTGGCAGAGATGACATGGTGTTGTTGTTGTTACTCGTTGTCATGGCTACTTCTGACGCGTGAGTCACTACACTGACTCATTCACCAGCAGTCAATGATAAATTGACATGACCTTAGATGTTGCCAGGACGTAAAGCTCCACCAACCAACCAACTAACCAGCCAACCAGCAGTGACTCACATTGCAACTCATGCTACATAGCGGCTTCAAAGTGCCAGTCATCAGTGTCATGGTGTGTGTGTATCATGAACCTATTCACTCTGTTCAAAAAATATTATATATCCCAAACAGCATAATGCGAAAAATGAAAAAAAAATACTGACAGAAAAACGGGGAAAAAACGGAGGAAAAAGTGGTTAATAACTACTCGTAATCCAGTTACATGTTCAAGTAATTATTATCATTATCTATCAGAGGATTCCTTGAAGCACTCACGCACCCCCCGCCCCCGCCCCCTGCACAGAAGTAATTCAAAGATGATATTTGATCAAACATAAATAAATAGTTGTAGTACCCTGGTTTTGGTCTTTGCTTTGTTTATACTGGATTTGATCTGATCCCTCTCTAGTCATATCCTAGAGCCAATGCTAGGTTAAGACATTGTGTCAACACCAATAATAGTATTAATGCACACAGTACACAACCGGCAGTGAATACACATCCCCACAATTACTAACATGTCACAGGCGGTCCCACTAGACAGGATGGCCGAATGAGTTGAGCATCCATCCCCTCTTTTGGTAGATCATGAGATCGAGTCAAACCAATGACATAACATTTTGTATACTTGTCACTTCCTAGCCAGGCAGTTTGCTCAGTGTCAGGATAATGTGATTTGAGTGGGATATCAGGTCATGGTGCTGGTGGCCTGGTCTCTCAGTGGGGCAGCACTATAAAGTCGCCATGAGCGCACACTGTCACAAGTGGGTACCCGTCTTGATAATACCTTAGATGTTGCCAGGACATAAAACTCCAACAATCAACAAACCACAGGCGGTCCTACACACATATTTCTGATGGTCATAGACAGCCCACGATCATAATCCAGTCTCCAGAATTGTCTGCTGCTGTACCATTAGGCAGCTGCTTGACCTCCTCGTTACAAAGGGGCATGTATGGCACTCCAGGTGTGCGTGTATTGTGTTGTCTGCTGAATGAATGCATGCACTTATTCATGGTATACACGCGTACACTGATACAGACTTTAGTCTGATCCCCGTATATGGACACACATCCTCCAGAAGTGATGTAGTACTAGTAGTACTAGTCCAGGGTGACCTCCACATCCATTGGTTTGAAAATCCAGGGTTGGGTGTGTAGCTTATCTATATATATACATACATATATATACCCACATCTACACATATGTACAGGGGGCATGCAGATGGCAGACATGACCACTTTTCAAACGTGGTGTTTTGCGCGCCGCTGGTGCTCGGTGATCCTACGGCCTGACAGTCAGTCACTGTCCGCTGGTTCCCTCCGCCGCCCCTGCTCTGGGCCCGCTGCACACACCGCGCTGCACGCCGGGTCGCAGCGCACAACGCCCGGCCAATGGGCTGGCGTGAGGCCGGAAGAGAAGGGCTGGGCGTCTCGGTCGATGCACATAGGGGGCAGACGGTTGTCGCAGTGTACACAGCGAGGACAGGGGGGGGGGGGGGGGGGTAGGAGGGGGGAGTAGTGAGGGGGAGGTGGTGCGATGGGAGGTATGTGGGGGGGGGGGGGTGGAGGGGGTGAGAAGGGGGGGGGGGGCGGTGAGAGCGGTGATGAGATGGGAGGTGGAGTAGTGAGGGTGGAGGTGGTGAGGGGGGAGGTGTGTGTGGGGGAAGGTGAGGAGGGTGAGAGCGGAGGTGAGGTGGGAGGTGGAGCGGGGCAGGGAGGTGTGGGGAGGTGAGGCTGTGAGCGGGGCGGTCAGAAGGAAGTCGAGGTGGTGAGAGGGGAGGTGAGGGCGGAGGTGAGGTCGGGGTGCGGGAGCTGTGGGGAGGTGCGGGTTGTGAGGAGTAATGTTGGCAGTGAGAACTGAGGCGGAGAGAGGAATAGAGGTGTGTGTGGGGGGAGGCGGGGTTTGAAAGTGTGAGTGAAAGGGAGCTGGGGGCTGTGAGACGGGAGGTGGGGGCGAAGGCGAAGTCGGGAGTGCGAGGTGAGAAGAAGGTGGGGCGGTGAGGGGCGTTACGGGTTGTGAGAGGAGAGGCGGGAAGGTGGGGGAGGTAGGAGAGTAAGAATGGTGATATAATCCCTGAGAGGGGAGATGGGGGAGGGGAAGGGTGGTGGGGGGAGGTGGGGTGGTAAAGGGAGGTGAGAGGAATGAGTATGGTGAGATGAGCGTTGGGAGGGGAGGAGCGGTTGGAGTAGTTGGGAAGGTGTGGGCACCCAATTGTTGTGTAGCATGTGTATATTTAAATATATAAACACATATTAAAAAATAAATAAAAGAAGAAGAAGGAACTACAAGAGAAAGAACCATACAGTCATGGCCTTGAGACAAAGTTACTAAAAAAAAAAAAAAGGAAAGGAAAGTTCAAACGTTCGAAAAGGCGGGAAATGGAGAAGTGTGTGTAAAAACATCTGTCACCTCGCTTGTGATTCTGTTTGATCCCTGAACAGGCAGGTGGCATTTAGTACAGACAGATCGATCTCCAATCGCACTCCCAGCGCAGGCTCCCCGTCACCGAGCATTGCCTGCGGCTGAATCCGGTTGCAGATTAGTTGGTTGTTGGAGTTTTACATCCTGGCAATATCTAAGGTCATATCACGACGGGAACCGTCACATTATCTTGACTCCGAGTGAACCAGTCATTGCCCTGTCCTAATAATGCTGAGCGCCTGGCTAGGATTTGGTTGGTTGTTGGAGTTTTACTTCCTGGTAACATCTAAGGTCATATCAGGGCGGTCGAGGCGAGGGAGCGACAAGTATCAATTTTGTAAGTCATTGATTTGACTCGACCGGGAATTGAGTCTCCGACCTTCCGCAGGGAGGCCTACGCTCTACCGATTCGGCCACCGCGTCCGGTTGGCGATTAGTGATGCCTGTGTTGTCTGTGCTGTGCCACCAACCACCAACTGAGACGCCGTCACACTTCAGTGCACAGCAATCCGCTATGCCAGATGGCTCACCCCGTGTCCAGTCTGTGGGTGAAGGGGTGGTGACACACACGCACGCGCACATGCACACACCACAAAAAGTAAAGCCTTTTAAAACATATTTAACGACGCATGTAGAGCGCATTGATTTTCGTATCATCGGCTATTGGATGTCAAACATATGGTCATTCTGACATATTTCTTTGGAGGAAACCCACTACCACCATATAGGCTGCTCTTTCCGATAAGCAGCAAGGGGTCTTTATATGCACTTTCCCACAGACAGGATAGCACATACCACAGCCTTGGATGAATCAGTTATGGACCACTGGTTGCACATACACCAAGGACTCGAGTTGAGGGGTCAGGGTTCAGTTGTTCATCCATGCATGACTTCCTCCACGGCGCCAGAGCTACCATCGCTGCCGTGACCGCCTCCTCCTCCTCCTCCTCCAGTACCCACGTGACACTGGCGGGATGCAGGGTGGGGAGGAACTTCACTAACAAACGACCGATAGCTGTACTAGCAAATTACCAGCCAGAAAATAGGAAACTGGGAAATGGTTGGTTGTTGGAGTTTTCGTCCTGGCAACATCTAGGGTCATATCAGGCTGTAGTAGGTTTAGGTGTGTGTGTTGGTGTTGTTGTGTGGGTATGGGTACGGATATTGGTATAAGTGGTTGTAGGTATGGATGTGGGTGTGGTTGTCAGTGGTGGTCTGGATGTGGGTGTGGGTGTCAGTGGTGGTCTGGATGTGGGTGTGGTTGTTGTTATGTATCTAGGCCAACCGAGCAAGTACGGGGAACCAGCAAGGTATGGATGTAACCAAGGGATACAGAGGTCAAATAAAAGTCAGTTACTAACTGGAACTCATCATGACGACTCGTATCGTACATGGTGTCAGATGTGGCTTGCCTTCAAGGAACATGGCATTATCTGGATTGAAACCCCCGATGCTACTCAACTTTGAAGGCAATATAACACTAAATTGGTGTCAATGGATAGACTCTTACAGGATATACGCTACAGCAGCAGGAGTGATTGGAAAATCTGAGAAAGTTCAGTGCTGCGTGTTTTTGCACGTAGCAGGAGCAGAGGCGCAGAAGATTCATCGCACCCTGGACATAGCTGAACGTGACAAGATAGAAATCCTGATTTTGGCATTTAAAACATATTGTGAGGGAAAGACGAACATTACAGTGGTGAGATATCAATTCAATTCTCTGAACCAGATGAACGAGACGATGGACACATATATCAGAACTCTCCGTGACCGTATATCATTTTGTAGTTACGGGGATCTCGAAGATTCGTTGTTATGCGATCGAATTGTATGTGGAGTCAAAAGCAGGAACCTACGAGAACTTACAAACGAACAATTTATCTTTAGACATGTGTATTAATATGTGCCGATTAAGCGAGCATAAATCTGAATTACTAAGGGATATCTCGTGTAGTAATTCGACTGAAAATGTCGATATGATTTCAAAGTTCAATGACGGCATGACGTCACAGCGCCAGTCGGCGCCATGGAAACGACTGTCGAATCAACAACATCAGTCATACCGTTCAAGTATGACACATTATCGCTGTCCTAATTGTGGATATAAGCCTGTACAAGGACGATGCCCTTCAAAGGATAAGCAGTGCATTGCGTGCGGACGAACAGGACACTTTGTTAAAATGTGTCGAAATAACTTTAATAGTAGAACAAGTGTGAATGAAATGGGCATCGAGCAGCATGACGAACAGGATGGATGGATACGTACATACGATAAGGATGACGACGGACACGATTTGTTCGTCGGAGCAATTGACGGTGACAACAACTCAACAGATTGGTAATGGTACGCCAAGATGAAAATCCAAGACGTGGATGTCAAGTTTAAGCTCGACACAGGGTCGGAGGTGAACATAATTCCGTGACAAGTGTATCAGGACATTGGCAACATGAGCCTTACTCCACCGCGGTGTCATCTCGTCACGTATACTGGACAATGTGTACGTCCGATAGGAGAATCCATGATAAATGTCGACGGCAAGACACTCAAGTTTCAAGTAACCGAGACGGGCAGCCCAATTTTAGGCAAAGGTGATTGTGTTGCACTTAACCTAATACGGAGGGTGGACTGTATCTCGACTGGTGTGGATACTGCAAAAGAAGCTGCTGAGTTGACGCACTATCCAGGGCACACACAACAGTAACAAGCCCTGATGAGTTGTTCGATGACGATATGATGGTAGCAGCAATGGGCATACAAAATGACATTATGAAAAATATCAGACTAGAAGTGGCAAAAGACAGCACTTTACAAAAAGTTGCCTTATTAACTAAAGACGGATGGCCAAAACATGAAAGAGGTTTTCACCCAGATGTGAAACCATTTTTTACATACAGATATGACATTACAATGCGAGACAGTGTCTTGCTCAAAGCTGACCGCCTTATTATTCCTAAAACTTTACAAAAAGAGATGTTAGACAGAGTACATGAATCCCATTTAGGAGTGGTCAGGTGCAAGCAATTAGCACATGATAACATATTTTGGCCTGGGATGAGTAATCAAATTGAGGACAAGGTATCACGCTGCCAGATATGTCAGGGATTGCGAAATAAACAGGCAGCTGAACCCTTAAATAACCATGAAGTGATGGACATACTGTTCCATAAGGTTGAGGTTGATTTATTCTATGTTGAACACACAACATATTTGTTAGTAGTAGATTATTACACAAAGTTCCCTGAAGTTGTGACATTGACTACTACATCAAGTCCATCCATAATAGCTGCTCTGAAACAGGTTTTTGGTAGGCACGGTATACCCAAATATGTAGTCTCAGACAACGGACCCCAATTCACCAGTGCTGAGTATTTAAATTTTGAAAATAAGTATGATTTCGTTCCCATATTCTCCAATCCAATGTTCGCCCAAAGTAATGGTCAGGTGGAGAGGTACATACATACTATTAAACGAATGATTAAAAAATCTTTAATCGACAATAAGGATGTGGACATTGCACTACTCAATTATAGAAATACAGCATTGCAAGGACTGGGTGTTTCTCCAGCTCAGTTATTAATGTCTCGTGTGCTCAGATCGAAAATCCCTGTTTTTGATAGGCATTTGAGACCCAAAATACAACCGTCAAAGAAAAGTGAAATACATCATAGACAACAAATACAAAAAAAAATACTACGATAGAAATGCAGGTCCAGAACACAAAAAAATTGGAGGTAGGAGACAGAATAAGTTTTTAGACCACAGAGGGGACTGGCAAGTTGGGAAAATTTTGAAAGCAGGTGCAACGGGTTCACGTGATTACATTATTCTAAATACACAAAATCATTTAATAAAAAGAAATAGACGGCACATTTTTAAAGCAAACACAGAGAACACAACACAAAAAACACAACAAACAAAAACACGGATAACATTTCCATATACGACCAGGTACGGCCGGGATATTCGCCCTGTCCACAGACTGGGGTTTTGAGTGTCAATCAATTATATAAGTATTGTTATGTTCATGGGAACAAACTTCAGTTAGGCTTAGTCATAGTAGTAGTTGTATTGTGTTCTGTTCATAGACATATATACTGCGTGTAAATGGTAGTTTCATACGAGTATTCACATTCCTTGTATTATCAACATTTCTTGAAGGTGAGTAGTTTAGTACTGTGTTGTATGTATGTACTGGACAAAATCCACTTTTAGTGTACAAGTCACATTTATAGCAGTATGGATATATCCATATTACATCAATGTCTAGACATTACAGAATTTGCATTTAGAACACGTGTTTGTCCCATTGATTTTACACCCAATACTATAATTTATGGATAACACATTGTACGACACTGATAATTTGTGAATAACATATAATAAAATACATGGCTAAGGATACTATTAGGGATATGGTACTTTATACAGGGGGACATTATAATGGCATATGCACATTTGGGAGGAGAATAGAATTATTGTTGTTTGATTAAACTGTATAGTGTCCAAGGTATATGTAGGATAGTTTTGTTTCTGCATATTTGGATTGGGTATTTATCACAAGCATTTATAGTCTTAAGTTAGGTTCAGTACATGTAGCGTAAGGTTAATGTTGGTAACCGTTTTAGGGTTTCATGTTAAAAAAAATATGTATTGTATAACTTGTTATGCTCATATTATTTAGGCTGTAGGGCCTTGCCTCCCCACCTGCCGCATGGCGGGTGGGCGCTGTACCGCCTCCGCTCCCCCGGCTAGGCTGGCCAAGCCGCAGGCGATCAGCCAATCAGAGGGATTTGCGCCTGGGGGAGGCGACTTCGGGCGGTTCAGCCGATATGCGGCCTCCAGTCGTTCGGAAATTTGACTTGTTGCAGATGTGCTCCAGTTGAGCTCTACCTTCCGCACGTGGGACCGCAATTTGCTTCCGCACATGGGACCGCAATTTGCGGCGGGAACTAGAGATGGTACTTGATATATGCCAGGCGTGTGGGGATGAGCATGAGGCTCCGAGAGGTAGTAAATGTAAATTGACCAAAGCTAAGGCTAATCGACGAGCTGTGAAGTTGGAAGCTGTGGAGGAGGATCAACGGGTGTCGGGAAGTGGCGAGGAGATGCCGATGGACAGCATGCTAAGAATGGCGCTGAGTGAAAGTGGTGAGGCAAAATCAAAAGCCACGGACCGACTACCAGTAAATGTTGAAGCGGATGCCGAGGAGTTGGAATTGCGTAGGATGTTGGAGACCAAAGTGCTGGCGCGCCGGAAATCGGAACTCAAGGCGGCACTGGAGAAGGAAATCGCCGCGGAGAAACGCGTTTCGCGGGCTGCAAACCAGACGCGCAGGAGGAAAAAGCCAAACGCGAGGAAGCAAAAGAAGCGGGCTAGCAAGAAAAAGGGATCCCCAAGCGGCGATTCGAGCGACAGCTCGGACGACTCGTCACCGTCATCATCGGACTCAGACGAGTCGGACGACAGTGAAGACAGCAGCCGTGAGAGGAGGAGGCGCAGAAGAAAGAAGAAAAGTAAGTTCTCTCTTAATGGCTATACCAAGGGGAACAAAAGTGTTAGTAGGTTGAACTTCAATGAGTTGTTGTATGCTGGACTTGTGTGGGGGATTAAGAAGGCTAATAAGCTAGACATGGAAGTCGAGGAGCTAACGGGATACATGGGACATCTCGCATATATGACCATGCATGCTACAACGAATAATTATAATGACGAGGCGATACGATCAGGCTGTCCATGAGAAGGCGCGGGAAAAGGGTCTGCGCGCATTCAAAATGGGGGACAATGGACTATCATTGTTACACTTCAATATGGACAACTCCCGCTCATACAAAACGGGGGGAAAAGCTAGGAATAGCACCGTGAAGACAAGCGCGGAACACACAAAAAGTGGTGGCGCCAAGATGAAGGGAGTATGCTTTGGGCATAATTATAACAAAGACGGGTGTACGCGTGAAAAGTGTGATTGGGACCACCATTGTCTTTCATGCAAAAGTAAGAATCACGTAGTCGATGCCTGTCCAAACAATAAATACTGACTGGAGGCGGCGGTTGGTGGCGGCCACGGTGCGGGCTGTGGTGACGGCGCTCCGGTGGTTGGGAGCGGGTCGCGTCAAGGTGCTGAAATCACACGCGATGCCAGAACAACAAGCAAATTGCGTGATTACAGCGGTTACGGCTGCTTTTGCGGCGCCGAGGCGGCGACGACTTCTGAGGAAGGGATTAGCGTGGTGGGGGATGCCGGTCCCCATGCAAAACTGACGCCACCACAGGGTGGCGGGGGGGAACCGCCCCCTAACCCCCGCACGGGGGGGGCCAAGGTCAACTACTACGACATCGCGGATGTGCAGCGTAGCAGGGATCTCGTGTCTGAGACTGCTCATCAAGGGACGTATAATGACATCGGTGCGGCCGCAATTGGCGGGCGCACATCGGGAGGCTTCGGGGTATCGCACCCTGACCTTACTGAACGCAACTGTGACTGGCTTCGTGTGATCGGTCGTGATCAAACGAACAAGGAGGTGGATGGTCCGATCTGCACACTAGTGGTGATTGACCGAGATGGTACGCACACGGTGCGAACGGTTCATAGACATTTTCGATGATTGTGTAGCAGGTTGCTGTAATTGTGTTTATCTGATTGATGGTGTCCGTGCCCAAATAAAACCATGTCGTGTTTACATTGAATGTTTTGTCAGGGGTGATATAGACCCGGACTGGGACTATATACTACGCGGGGCATGTTTTGGCTACAGAGTCATTGATACAGATTGTGATAGCACTTACTACAAAAATAACTATGGTTCTATTACTAATGGTGATATCGGTATGGCCATGTCTGGCCGTCTCCAGGTGGAGATTGACGCGGAATTTCTGACTGTCGTTGATGAACCATGTGCTTGTATACATGCCCTGCGGGGGGGTTCCCAAAGGTCATGACGATTTCCGGGCGATAGTAGATTGCTCGAGCCCGTCGGGCGACTGTGTCAACGACCACACCCAGGGCTGCCGCCAAAATTTCAGTTATAATTCTGCCGAGTCGGTGACAGATATTCTGCAGGAGGGGGACTTTTGCGCCACAGTTGACATCATTAATGCGTACCGTGCTATCAACATCCATCCCAATTGCAGGGAGCGCCAAGGTTTAGCCTGGGATTTTGGGGAAGGGACGGTTTTTCTAAGGGATAACCGCCTATGCATGGGTCTAAGTAGTAGCCCCTATGTGTTCTCCAAAATTAGCGACTTTGTTGTCAGATGCATCGTGCGGGAGGGGCATCCAGAATGTATCAACTACCTCGACGACTTTTGCGTAGTGGGACGCACAGAGGAAGCGTGCAGGCAGGGACAGCTGACGCTGGTGGTGATTTTGCGCCGGCTAGGGTTTTACGTAAGCTTCAAAAAGCTGACTTTCCCCCAACAGGTGATACGGTTTCTCGGGATCGATGTAGATTCAGTAAACATGGAACTAAGACTCCCCCTAGACAAACTAAGTAAATTGCAGGACCAGCTTAACCTATTTCTGTGCTGTAGAAAAGCCACTAAACGAGAGCTAGAGAGCCTCGCCGGGGTACTAGCCCACTGTTGCAAGGTCGTACATGGGGGGCGCACTTTCTCGCACAGAGTCTACGACCTAGTTGCGTCGGTTAAAAGCAGGGATCATAAAGTAAGACTAAATGAAGAATTCCACATGGATCTGAAATGGTGGCTGGAATTTGCGGCAACTTTCAACGGGAAGGCAAAAATCATCCACTCTAGCCAACCATGCATTTTGGTCTATAGTGACGCCTCCTTGTTCGGTTTTGGGGCTACCCATGATTCAGACTGGCTCGCAGGAGCTTTCAAACTCAGTAATGGCATATGCACATTTGGGAGGAGAATAGAAGTATTGTTGTTTGATTAAACTGTATAGTGTCCAAGGTATATGTAGGATAGTTTTGTTTCTGCATATTTGGATTGGGTATTTATCACAAGCATTTATAGTCTTAAGTTAGGTTCAGTACATGTAGCGTAAGGTTAATGTTGGTAACCGTTTTAGGGTTACATGTTAAAAAAAATATATATATATAAAGAGGGAGATGTTATGTATCTAGGCCAACCGAGCACGTACGGGGAACCAGCGAGGTATGGATGTAACCAAGGGATACGGAGGTCAAATAAAAGTCAGTTACTAACTGGAACTCATCGTGTCGACTCGTATCTTTCAGTTGTCAGTGTAGGTATGGATGTGGGTGTGGTTGTCAGTGTAGGTATGGATGTGGGTGTGGTTGTCAATGTAGGTCTGGATGTGGGTGTGGGTGTCAGTGGTGGTCTGGATGTGGGTGTGGTTGTCAGTGGTGGTCTGGATGTGGGTGTGGTTGTCATTGTAGGTATGGATGTGGGTGTGGTTGTCAGTGTAGGTATGGATGTGGGTGTCAGTGTTGGTCTGAATGTGGGTGTGGGTGTCAGTGGTGGTATCGAGGTGGGTGTGGTTGTCATTGTAGGTATGGATGTGGGTGTGGTTGTCAGTGTAGGTATGGATGTGGGTGTCAGTGTTGGTCTGAATGTGGGTGTGGGTGTCAGTGGTGGTCTCGAGGTGGGTGTGGTTGTCAGGGTAGGTATGGATGTGGGTGTGGTTGTCAGTGTAGGTATGGATGTGGGTGTGGTTGTCAGTGTAGGTATGGATGTGGGTGTGGTTGTCAATGTAGGTATGGATGTGGGTGTTGTTGTCGGTGTAGGTATGGATGTGGGTGTGGGTGTCAGTGTTGGTCTGGATGTGGGTGTGGGTGTCAGTGGTGGTCTGGATGTGGGTGTGATTGTCAGTGGTGGTCTGGATGTGGGTGTGGGCAAACATTAGTTGATGTCCGCTGTGGCTTTGCTAGGCATTTACTAGATCTCTCCTAGTGTTCGCTGTTGTCTTTGATTGTTTTCTCATTGGTGCTTTTGGTCCTAGCAACACCTAAGGTCGTACCGGAACGGGAGATGCTCGGTGGAGATGTTTGGCTATTTGTTTCTAGCACCATTCCCGTTGTGCACTAATCATTCTATAGGTATTGCCTATCTGCTTACCTGTACGGACATTGCCAACCAGGGTTTAGACCTATCTATGCTCCATATTGCTCCCTTGATGTAATCATACTGTCTTATTTACCATTTATAAATTAATCTTTGATAATTTAGCTTGACCCTCAGAGAAACAAATATGAAGTGGTATGAGTAGGATATTCTCTGGCAAGGAATATCAGCCTGAACCTAATAAAAAGAAAGAATTCTTCAACACGAGTAAGGTTTCCCCATGCGAGCAGGTGTTGGGGATCTCCATAGGTGCCGCCAACAGTCATGAGCATGGGGTGGAGGCAGTACAGAGTATTCAGCGTAATACAATATATAACAAAATAATGCTCCAAAAAAGAATACAAATCACGGAAATAAGATTCTTCCACATGATAGTACACACCTCATCTAAAGACCTTGTTAGCAATGAGGAAGACTGTGCCAAGATCCAGCAGGCAATTGGACCACATGAAAATCTCCTAGTGATCGTAAAGAGATGCAAACTGCAGTGGTATGGTCATATTTCCTGTTCGTCAGGTCTGACCAAAACCATCTTGCAAGGCATGGTGAGATGGGGAAGAAGACAAGGCAGACAAAGGAAGACAACATCGGGGAATGGACAGGCCTGGAGTATGGCAGTCAGCAGAGGACAATAGAGAACAGGGGAAAATGGAGAAAACTGGTTACAAAGTCACTGACCATTGTGGTTAAAGCCCCAGTCAGACCTCACCGGATCGAGGAACCGGATAGAAAACGGACACTGTCTGTTGAAATACCAATCTACGGTTTATATATGGCTGGCATCCGGCGTGTCCGTTATCTGTCTGGTGGTGTCCGGCGGTGTCCGGTATAAGTTTTGAACATGCAAAAAACTTGTACCGGACACCACCGGACTGAAGTGTATGATTGGTGTCCAGTTTAAGTTTGTTTAGTCCATTATGTCAGTTTCATGTCCGTTACTTCATGTTCTTGCCGGTGTGAAACCTCTATTTGCTCACCGAGAGAGTGCCGCTGGTAACTTGCAAAAGCCAGCAGCACTTCAACACTTTTGCAGGCAGCTTTCATGAAATGTTCCGGTTCAAGGATACCATCAAGAGAAACCTGAAGCTGAGAGACATTAAGACCAACTCATGGACGCAACTCTCACAGCAGAGAGCTAATTGGAGAGCGGCAGTCAAGTAATGAAAGCAGACTTTGTCGCATCGCAACCGACAGCATGATGATGATGATGTCCGTTACTCATCCGTTAGGTGTCCAGTTTGTATCCTGAAGAGTCCATTGACGGTGCTGCGGGAATTCGGTCCGTCGGTTTTTGGCATGTCCATGAACAGTCTGGTAAGTGTCCGGTAGGTGTCCGGTTGGTGTCCGGTTGGTGTCCATTTGGTGTCCGGTCCGTCCGTTTGACACTCGTTTGCCGACCGGTTCTCGTCTGGTTCTCATCAGTTGGCTACTCGTTAATGTATGTTTCTTGTCCATTTAGCGTCCGTTTTGTCTGGTGGCCGTTGCAACAGTTCGACACCGGACACCACCGGACTAGACAAATCTTTGTCTGGTGGTGTCCAATACTCAGTATGGTAAGGTCTGACTGGGCCATAAGGGAGTGATGATGATGATGATGATGATGATGATGATGATGAAGAAGAATTTAACTTGATATATGTCTGGTACAAATGTACAAAAAACCAAAATAACTATCTTGACCTGCCATGTAAGATGGTTGTGGAACTATTCAGATATATGTGATGCATAACACATTATGTGAGTATAAAGGCGTGGAAGGGAATTACTCTGTTATATATTTTATTACACTGAAGAGTCCCCATCCACATGACTGGTGGCACCACCTCCGGTGGCCCCCCGTACCTGGGGAAACCTCACTCGCATCAGAGGATTTTCTCCTTTTTATTAGTGTAGTGGTCTGCACTGACCTCTCAGGCAAGTAACCACATAGACAGGTAGGCGTGGGGAGTGTCTTGATATCAGGGAGCCTGGGTGGTGTAATGGTTAGCACACTGGCCCGGAATGCAAAGAGATGTGGGTTCGAGTCCCGCTCTAGGCACAGTATTTCCCATTTTCATCACCCCATGACACTGGTGCCGTGACCAGGATCCTGTACAAGCTTTGCGCTGTATGGTTGTTGAACCTACCCTGTGTATGTATGTGTTAGTGCATTGCCTGTATGTATGTAATTGTAAGCATTACAAGATTTACAATTCCAGGGGGACGAGTGTAGTGGTCTGCACTGACCTCTAGGCACAGTATTTCCCATTTTCATCACCCCATGACATTAGGTTAGGCTGATATTCCTAGCCAGAGAATATACTACTCATACCAGTTCATTCATGTTCTTTGCTATTTGTATTGCAGCTGGCCTTTATATATCATATATAGTTATATAGCTTTATATATATATATATATATATATATATATATAAAGCTGAATCGCTCAATCCCCACAGTTCAGTACTCCTCAGGCTTACTGCTGCTGCTTGGTTGACTCCTGTGTTCTATCTACATCCACCTACCCCTGTATCACGACCAGCAACCCCACTCATCCAACCTCCACCCCACCTCCACCCCGCCTCCACCCCGAACACACACCTCTATACCCACCTGACTTTTCGATCAAGCATGCCAGTTCTGTACGTAGGAAGACTTCCTCTGAATATATCTGTAAGCCTCATAACTTGGCACACACTCACAGTGCATACACTCACAATGAACACACTCACTCTGCATTCACACACACTCACAACACACACACTCGTAATGCACACACCCACAGTACATACACTCACAATGAACACACTCTGCATTCACACACACTTACAACACACACACTCGTAATGCACACACCCACAATACATATACTCAGAATGAACACACTCACTCTGCATTCACACACTCACAACACACATACTCATAATGCACACACCCACAATACATACACTCACAATGAACACACTCACTCTGCATTCACACACACTCACAACACACACACTCATAATGCACACACTCACAGTACATACACTCACAATGAACACACTCTGCATTCACACACACTTACAACACACACACTCGTAATGCACACACCCACAATACATATACTCAGAATGAACACACTCACTCTGCATTCACACACTCACAACACACATACTCATAATGCACACACCCACAATACATACACTCACAATGAACACACTCACTCTGCATTCACACACACTCACAACACACACACTCATAATGCACACACTCACAGTACATACACTCACAATGAACACACTCTGCATTCACACACACTTACAACACACACACTCGTAATGCACACACCCACAATACATATACTCAGAATGAACACACTCACTCTGCATTCACACACTCACAACACACATACTCATAATGCACACACCCACAATACATACACTCACAATGAACACACTCACTCTGCATTCACACACACTCACAACACACACACTCGTAATGCACACACCCACAGTACATACACTCACAATGAACACACTCTGCATTCACACACACTTACAACACACACACTCGTAATGCACACACCCACAATACATATACTCAGAATGAACACACTCACTCTGCATTCACACACTCACAACACACATACTCATAATGCACACACCCACAATACATACACTCACAATGAACACACTCACTCTGCATTCACACACACTCACACCACACACACTCATAATGCACACACTCACAGTACATACACTCACAATGAACACACTCACTCTGCATTCACACACACTCCCAACACACACACTCATAATGCACACACTCACAGTACATACACTCACAATGAACACACTCACTCTACATTCACACACACTCACAACACACACACTCATAATGCACACACTCACAATGAACACACTCACTCTGCATTCACACACACTCACAACACACACACTCATAATGCACACACTCACAGTACATACACTCACAATGAACACACTCACTCTGCATTCACACACACTCACAACACACACACTCATAATGCACACACTCACAGTACATACACTCACAATGAACACACTCACTCTGCATTCACACACACTCACACCACACACACTCATAATGCACACACTCACAGTACACACACTCACAATGAACACACTCACTCTGCATTCACACACACTCACCACACACACACTCATAATGCACACACTCAAAACACACATACTCACAATGACCACACTCACTCTACATTCACACACACTCACAACACACACACTCATAATGCACACACTCACAATGAACACACTCACTCTGCATTCACACACGCTCACAACACACACACTCACAGTACATACACTCACAATGAACACACTCACTCTGCATTCACACACACTCACAACACACACACTCGTAATGCACACCCTCACAGTACATACACTCGCAATGAACACACTCACTCTGCATTCACACACAGAATGCACACATACTCATAATGCACACACTCTCAACACACACTCACAACACACACAACACACCCAGGGGTGTGAACACAAACGGTGCACTCACATTCCATGTGATCTCACCATGGATCTTTTATGTGATGGATTCTTTGGAACATTATTTGATTAAACAGGGTAAATTTAAACTCCGAACAATTAGACCCCACAAATAGTGTGACATCAGCACTATCTACGGATTTAATAAATGACTGAGGTCACCACATTAATCATTTTTTTAAACTACCAAAAAAACATACAAACAAACCCACAAGGTTCCCATACTCACTCACACTGACATGTACATACACTCATTCACACATGCAGTCACATATACACTCATACAGACTCACGCATACACACACTCACACATACACTCACAGTCATACACTCACACACATACAAACACCCACACCTGCACTCCCATATACTCACACATACACTCACACATACACTCACACTCATACATTCACACACACTCATACACTCACACACATACACTCACAAATACACTCACACTCATGCACTCACACACACTCATACACTCACACATACACTCACAAATACATTCACACTCATGCACTCACACATACACTGCCATACTCTCACAAATACACTCACACATGGACTCACACACACTCACACATACACTCACACATACACTCACACTGATATACTCACACAACCACATACACACACACTCACACATGCACTCCCATATATATACTCACACATACACTCACACATACACTCACACATGCACTCACACACACTTACACATACACTCACACATACACTCACGCATATACACTCACTAATACACTCAAACACATACACTCACACAAACACACTCACACATATACTTACACATACACTCACACACACTCACACACACTCACACACACACTCCCATATTCTCAGACACACACCCAGACATACACTCACACATACACTTACACATGCACTCACACATACACTTACATATGCACTCACACATACACTCACTCATACACTCACCCATACACTCACCCATACACTCACACATGCACTTACACATGCACTCACACATGGGTCGTTCTCAGAAGTTGTGTACCAATAGTGTGACATCAGTACCACAAAATCAAAATGCTGACAAAGTCCTATGTACAAGCTTCCTCAACGTGCATGTCCTTTTGTATCGGAATAATTGAAAATAAACATATTCTGCCATTTTTTAAGTAGGTCAAATGATGCTCGCACCCAATAAATAGCAGTATAGCATGGAAACCAACCTGACTCCAAAACCAAATATTTTCCACACGAAGCTTGACATTTTAGGACATTTCACATGCCACTTGCTTTATAAACAGTAGTAATAATAATTTGAAACCTCATTGCTATGGTTTTGTCTTATTTGTGATGATTAAAGAGAAAAGCAGAAAAATTTTACCAAGGTAACAGTCCAAGTGGAATCAACAAGTTTACACAAATGTTCGGCTCAAATTTCAATGTTTAGGGGCAATTTCAGGATTGATCTTTTACTATACCATAACTGGGTCCATGCATAGAGTGTCAAATGGTGAAAATAGTTCCTTTACTGTATCTGTACTCTTTGTTTGATACAGAGTTTCATAGTATTTGCAAGTGGAAACGAAATGTTACGATGTTAATGACTCCAGAAAAGGTTAACTATTTAAGAATTTTTATGATTTTTTAAGAAATAAATGTTTTCAACTTAATGAAGGCATTGTATATGACCATTTGAAGTGAAATGTGCTGTTGTTAAGAGGTTTTCATTCAGTTTGTGACACTATATTATCAATGCTGTTGACAATGTCACAAATTAGTGACGTATTTTTCTATTTATTTAGCCTCATCCATCCCAATGAGATACATAATACACAATATGCAACATTTACTTTTGATCTAACATATCTCCCACATTATTGGGCTAAATGATGAAATCTAAATATCGACACTCCAATAATGGGTTTCTTTGAAATATGCATTTCAAGTAGACTACCTCAAGTGGTACACAGTTTCTAAGAACGACACACTGTATACACTCACTCATACATTCACACATGCACTCACACATACACTCACTCATGCATTCACACATGCACTCACACATACACTCACTCATGCACTTACACATGCACCCACACATACACTCACTCATACCCTCACCCACACATCCACACCCCCATAAATCCACGCCTGGCAGCGTGACTCGCCATTTATGAATAAGGAGAACTTAATTAATTGTTAAACATATCTACATAATATGTACATATATACGGAGATTTAACTACTCCCCATGGGAGTATTATTAAGTGTCACATGTACCACGGTATTTGACAACCTAATACCTTTCTTAACTTCGAGATGCTTTATTACTATGCATAGCACGTTCCACTCAGCCCCAGGCGTGCTGTTAGTGTTAGAGCGGGCCACGCCTACTTGACGTCATTTGTGTGTCTGTGTGTGTGAGTAGGTGGTGTGTGGGGTGGGTAGGGGGTGAGGGGGCAGGGCAGTAGCTAGGCGTACGCACGTACGCCAAAACGTCCACATCGTTTTGTCCAAAAAAAATTAAATTAAAAAATAATAAAGCGAGAGAGAGAGAGATAGAGAGAGAGAGAGGGCATGTAGTAGTCCGGAGTGTCGAAAACTCAAGTCTAAAATGTGTAAAATCCGCCAGCTTAAGCTTAAGCGGCCCCCTAAACCCCCTGCTAAAATTAGGAGCACACATCGTTAAAGGTCTAGCTACACCCCTGGGGAGGGGGGGGGGGGAGTTGGGAGCAGGATTCCCCCTACATGTACAAGTCTGGAGTTGATAGACCCATCCCAGATAGCAAAATCGGTAAGCGCACTGGCTGGCTTCCCATGTGACAGATCATGGGTTCGAATCCTAACGGAATAAAACCAATGATTTACAAAAGTGAAAATTGTCACCACCTAACCTGACGCCCGGCAGTAATATGAAATACCAAGGACCTGTCTTACCCCCCCCCCTCCCCTCCCTACCCACACTCACCCCCACACCCACTTTGCTCCTTGGACCATGGTGCAAACTCAGCGGTAGTCGTATACCTCTACCTACTTGTCCATACCATACCTGTACCCGTCACGCATTCCCACATCACCTTGTCAGTTGTGCAGCCTAGGATCATGGATCCCTCCCCCTCCCTCCCTCTCTGGGGCCCGAGAACCAACAAACCACCGAGCATCACAGCAAACAAAACCAACAACAAAACAATGTTCGTAACCTTCCTTGGGGAGACGCGGGGTAGCGAGCTCACAACCGCCATCTGCGCGCTGATCTCGTGGCTACCCACTGGGCGCGTCAGTGGTTCGGAGGCCTCCCAGGGGGCGCTTCAGACCCAGGTGTGGCTGTGTGAGTATGTAGGAGGCGCCCGCTGGGTCCCGTCGGTATGTCCGCTGGGTCGGGTGTGGCGCCACTGTCGCCCCTATACCAGCATGCGTCTCAGCTTTTCCATCCATCAGGCCATCTTTCACTACCAGTTCACACACACACGCCATATAGAATCTATATATATATATACCATAACAGAAATACATGGCAATAATCCCACCAAGTCTCGGCGATAGGAGGAATATTATTGTAGGTTCAAAGTGAGTTTAAGGAATAAGATCCAGACGGGATGGCCGGATGTGTTAAGTGTCCTTCTCCGGTTTGGTAGATCGTGGGATTCGAACCCATGGGTTCGAAACCTGGTCGAGTCAAACCCCTCACTTAAACATTGACGTTGAATCGCTTCCTAGCCAGATGCTCGGCGTTATTAGGCTAGGGCAAGGACTGGTTGGCTCAGTGTCAGGATAATGTGACTGAGTGTGTTATCAGGTCAAGGTGCTTGGTCGTGGTCTCCCAGTGGGGCAGCACTATACAGTTGCCATGAGTGCGCTCTGTTACAAGTCGGTACCCGTCCTGATATGACCTTAGATGTTGCCAGGACGTAAAACTCCAGCAACCAACCACATTCCATATAATGTACTCACCCAGAAATGGAGTATTGGATTTTTTTTCCTGTCTCTTTTTAATTTTTGTTTTTGTTTTTGTACTGGCTGCAATGTTCACATTGTGTTTGATTCGGTGGGAATGACTCACCTGCTGTGCCTTGGACTCCACTTTGGGGGGACGGACCATTCCATCGTCCATCCACCGAATTTGCCAGTGGTTTTTCACACCTTCCCTCTGCCCCCCGTTCGCCGCTTCTTGTCACTTCTCGGTGAGCTGTGGTGACAAGCACACTTTTCCCCCCACCGCCCACCCTACTACTTGTTGTTTCTCCTTACAGGGCTGAGCTCGGGCGCCATTGTCTCTTCACAATACACACTTTGATTACATAAACTACCTCTCTGTGTCGTGCCTTGTCCGAATCAAAATAAAAACCTTCACCTCATCGCGTATGTGACTTAAAGTTGCATAGTCCGATCCTTATGAGTTTCTGTCATTTTTCTGATATAAATATATTAAATTTATTGTTATTATCTACCTTACTTTAGCTTGAAGAAACTTATATTTTATATGACCAACATTTGAGATATTTGAAGTATAAACATGCAAAATTCATTTTGGCAAGAATACCAAAATTCAGACACTATAGGCTTCTGCAGTAACAGGTTCTATTAAATTGGCTTAGTATTCCCTTCTATGTGGCAACAAATGTTTAATAAGTGCAGCAGTATCTAAGTTGCATATGTAGAATAAAATCTAGATCATTGTTTAGGTTTCGAAATATTGATGCTCATCTTTAAATAATAAATAAATAAATAATCAACACCGTCCATGTGAGATTTATTATTTTCTATAGCTAGTCTTCATTGAGTTCTAAATCCAGGTTAAAAATTCCTTAATGCTGTTGGTGTTGTTAGATAGATATTTTGGTTGTTTCTTGAAGTTTGTTAGTAAAAGATGGCACTGACATTCGGTGGCGAAGCAAACACAGGCAGGTATAAATCTCTCCTCCCGATTACCAACTTAAGGTTGGACAAATTGGACGTTGAAAGGGGTCACACCTGTTATTTATAACTCTTTAAAGAGCTTAGGAATTTGTGATTAAGAGTTTGCACACGCGCGCCTGATTTATAACAGCGAAGTGTTTTAATTGATAATACAAAAACAACGTATATATACACATACATATAATTATACATACACATAACAGACATATATTCACACAATCTAGATATACATATGAGACCATCTCAAAAGGTGCTAAGCAATATGGGACAAAACTGTGTCCATTGTAACGATCAACATACTATCTGCTTATGCATTTGCTCAGGATAAACTGATTTGTTTTTTACATGGTGTTTCATAATCCCAATAGAATACATATTGATTTGAAGCAAATGTCCTTGTGTTTTCAGTGTAACCGTTTCTGTGCTGTTTTGTGTCAATCATTATAATGGACAAAAAAAAGAAGAGTTATCACCTTTTGAGAAAGGCTCATATATGTATATATATACATATCCACATACACATACAGATATGCATACGCATATACATACACACATGCACATACATAAACGTATACACGTGCACAAACTGACACATATGTACATGTATACATATACATATACACATATAGATGTGCATGTACTTATACATAATATACAACAGATGCACATACATGTACACATACATATATATTGCACTATCAATGTTCATATGCATGTGCACACATGTACTCATATACATTTACACATACCTATCCAAATATATATACATGTACACACAATTGTACACAATTATATGAATGTGTATATACACACATAACTATTATCATAATAACTAGTATTGTTCCACTAGATGAATATATTTGCATATACAAACTTAAATATATATATATATATATACATATAGCTATTATCATTAACCCAATATTGTTACCATAGATGCATATGTTTAAATAGGGAAGCATATATATATATATATATATAAACTTTTGAGTTGGTGGAGTGTCACACCCCTATGCAAGGAGTATAAGTGCGGTGCATGCTGGGTCGCCCCCTCCCCCTGCTGAGATGTGGGCTAACCAATAACATTCCAGATATTATTACATGCCATAACATGGTTGTCACCAACTGTACATATATATATATATATATTTTTTTAAATATATATTTATATATATATTTATATATATATTTATATATATGTATATGTGTATATATATGTGTGTGTGTACCAAGAGATACTTTTCACGAATGGAAACACCTGAAACCCTTTGTTGTGCTAACCGGCTGTTAAAGTAAATCCTTTTACGAAACTAAATACCCTAGGCAGTATACATGTGCTAGAAATGCGTGTTTGGCTAACTGACCTACACATGATTTAAAGGGACAGGAACATGTCCAAAACAATTTGACATATTCACAATTAACATGATTAAATATTATTATTCATGGTCTGTCTAGTTTGGAACAACATATGAAGAGTTCATGCGCAAAACCCAGGAAATGGCAATTCAAAAATGTTATTAAAATAAAGGATTTTTTATCTGAAGGTAATTTTAATTCTCACCAATTCCAATTTTCTTGTGGTGATTATGGAGCAATGAACACACACAAAAATAGGAATGTAAAAATTTTTACATTTTGAAGGTTTGATTCCAATGTTTTTCTCAATTTCTGGATTGGCGTTTACGAGGTTTTGCACCTGAACTTTTCATATTCTCTTGTAGTAATTTAGGGCCCCTATGGTAAAAGCTGTGGCTGCTGGTATCATTCAGCGGTAATGGCCGAACGTGGTAGCCGAATCGGTAGAGCGCAAGCTTCTCGTGAGGAAGGTCGAGAGTTCGAATCGAATGTTTTTCTCAATTTCTGGATTGGCATTTACGAGGTTTTGCACCTGAACTTTTCATATTCTCTTGTAGTAATTTAGGGCCCCTATGGTAAAAGCTGTGGCTGCTGGTATCATTCAGCGGTAATGGCCGAACGCGGTAGCCGAATCGGTAGAGCGCAAGCTTCTCGTGAGGAAGGTCGAGAGTTCGAATCCCGGTCGAGTAAAGCCAATGACTTATAAAATTGATACTTGTCAGTTCCTAGCCACGCACTCGGCATTACTAGGATAGGGCAAGGACTGGTCAGCTCAGGGTCAGGATAATGTGACTGAGTGGGTAATTGGGTCATGATACCAACAATCAGGTTTTCTGGTGAGACAGCACTATAAAGTCGTCATGAGTGCTGTCTCAAGTCGATACCCGTCCTGATATAACGGTAGATGTTGCCAGCACATAAAAACCATTACACTGACTATATAAGAGATATTCAATTAATATTTCTTTAAACTTTTGTTTGTTTGAATTTTAAAATGTTGTTAAGATATGGGAAATACTCATAGATAGGACACATGTTAAAATTACGCGATCAGATAGAGCTTTAAAGTTTAGGGTAATGTCTGTAAGTTCAGTCTGGTCAATGATCCGGTAGCACTAGCAATGCAGTTGTTCCCTGCTGGAATGGTGGAGGCACCCCAGAATCTGGCCAATGCTGGCCTGACCCCACAAGTGGCGCCAGTTCAGGTTAGTGAGTACTCACGGAACTAACCAGGCAGCAACATTTAGGCTCACTGTTTCAGTAGCGACACCAACGGCAATTGTTAGAACCAAACAAATCGTAATATCCCCCATTGTAGCAATATTATTGACACTACTCACAAAGATTATATATAGATTATATATAGATTATAATATGGAGGGAGAGTTTGAGCTCTGGCTAGCTCCTAAACCCCACATCTTTATTAAAGTGAAATTCCGGGCTAAGTAACCAGTGGTCATGTGACCTCCTGCAGACCAATCACAGACTACATATACCTTATTGTAATTCACCTGCCCACCAGGCTGCTCCATCAGCACCAACATATTCTTCTAGAACCGCATGCACCCAACACAGCATTAAATCTGTTCCCATAATATCGCACAATTCTCCACATTATTCGTAGACATTAAAGCTGCATAGTCCGATGAGGCATCACATTTTCAAAACCAAAACAATTATCTCAAATTTGTTCTACATATCTAACTTGGATATGGATGCAATTATTAAATATTTTGTGTCACATGAAAGGGAATACTGAGTCAATTTAATGGAACCTGTTACTGGTGAAGCCTATGATGAGAGTTTTGACATGCTTACCAAAACTACTTTAACATATTTGCACTTCAAATATCTCAAAACTTAGACATTTAAAATAAAAGTTACTTCAAACTAAAGTAAGGTAGGCCAATTAAATCAATTTAATATATTTATCTCAGAAAAATGGCAGAAACTCAAAACAATCGGACTATGCAACTTTAAAATATAGAAGGCAAAGTAAATGTCTTGTAAAGCAGCGGATGGGTACCAGTGTAATACGAGAATCACCATGACGATGCTTGTGTAAGCACACAGTACCTACTACACCCCCTCCCCTCCCCCCCCCCCCCCCCCCCCCCCCCCCCAACCGCCACCACCCACGCCAGGTACCAGGCGTGGTGGCCGAATCGGTAGAGCGCGGGTCCCACGTGCGGGGATCGGGAGTTCGGTTCCCGGTCGAGTCAATGACTTACAAAATTGATATTTGTCGCTTCCTAGCCTGACACTTGGCATTAAGAGAATAGGGCAAGGACTGGTTAGCTCAGTGTCAGGATAATGTGACTGAGTGGGATATCAGGTCATGGTGCCGAGTGCCCAGTGGGGCAGCACTATAAATGTTGCCATGCGTGCACATTGTCAAAAGTCAGTACCCATCCTCAAATGACCTTATATGTTGCCAGGACGTAAAACTCAAACAACCAACCAACCCACGCCAGGTAGGCCTCCACCCGCCCGGATAGACACGCATCAGAAGAACAGGTTCTTTCCATCAACGAGTTTAGTCACGTGTGTCACCTCCTTTCCCAACAACCCCACTTTTAGTTTAGCCCCTCCCCTCCTATCGCCCCCCCCCCTTCACCCCCAACAAGGCAAAACAAATCAAAACAAAAAACAAAAACAAACAAAAAACCCACCGGGTCACACCCATGGCCCTAATCGGTAGTCCTGTCAATCATACATGACCCGATGTAGAGCTTACAAATAGCTTTTTTGGATTTTTACATCCTGGCAACATCTAAGGTCATATCAGGGCGGGAACCGACTTGTGACAGTGCGCACTGGTGGCGACGTTATAGTGCTGCCCCACTGGGAGACTAGGCCCCCAGCACCATGATCTGATATCCCGCTCAGTCACATTATCCTGACACCGAACCAACCAGTCCTTGCCTGATCCTAATAATGGCGAGTGCCTGGCTAGGAAGCGACAAGTATCAATCTTTAAGTCATTGGTTTGACTCGACCAGGGTTCGAACCCGTGAATCCCATGATCTACCAAAACGGGAGACAGACGCTCAACTGATACGACCATCCCGTCTGGTCGCTTACAGATAGGAGTGTAGAGTGGGACGTAGCCCAGGCGGTAGCATTTCCACCTCAGAAGGTAGGGGGTCATCCGATCGATCCTGCGTGGTGGACCCTTTTGAAATTTGGGCTATTCTCCATTCCAACCAGTGGTGTACAACTGATTTATCAAAGGTTGGGGTATGTGCTGTCCTGTCTGAGGGAAAGTGCATATAAAAGATCCCTTGCTGCTTATCGGAAAGAGTAGCCTATATGGTGGCAGATGGTTTCCTCCAAAGAAATATGTCAGAATGACCATATGTTTGATGTCCAATAGCCGATGATAAGAAAATCAATGTGCTCTAGAGGCGTCATTAAATAAACCAAGCTCTACTTTACGGAGAGCAGTGCATGCTGGTAGCAGTATTCCAAGCTGGTTGGGACGGGTGGGTGGGTGGGGGGCTGCATCAGTTGTGTGGGTGGATGTAGTGAGACGATTCCGGCAACCTGCTGATCCAGGGCATGCTTTTGAATAGACTATATCACCGTTCCAGTGGCACGGTGCATTGTGGGATGCATCAGAGCAAAACAAACCCGCGAGAAGTACATAGCACATGCTAATACACTGGGTGCAGCTATGAAATGTGCTAGTTTCAGCTCATCTCAGCTCTTGTTTGAAACATCGAATACCAACTAAAAAAATATATATAATAAATTAAGATATTAATCTTTTATCCACCATTGCATTTACATCAATATAATATGCACATCTTATGCCATGTGCAGTCAGTTTTACTTATTTTATTCATGTTTTTATTTATATCCTATGGTTAATGACATATGTAGAACTAGAAAATTAGCAGGGTTAATCAGATATTGGTTATATATTTCTCTGAAACAAGTGTATGTTGACACATTTGGCATTTTAATATTTAGAACAAGAATTAATAATGGTGATGTGGATATCACTGATTGTTTTGTGTGGAATTGTATGTTTCTTAGCTCAGAATGTTTAACTATGGCTAGTTTTGTCTTAGCTATATTCATCAGATCATTATATTGCATGTGTGCATACATGTTTATGCCAAATTGCTATGTATTTCTATTCATTTTGAATAAAATCGAAGTTTTTCCCTACACGTATCGACAAACTCAATGGCCATTCACATTTGCTTTGCTGCCAATGCAGTTTTCAGGTCATGCGCAGTCGGAACCGTGATGCCGTCTATTGATGTGCACCAGGGTCCCTCCCCGACATCTCCGCCACCAACTGTCAACCTCAACCTCACGTGGCCCATCCCGGTGTCATGGTTTAAATTCTCAGTGGGTTTAGAGTCTACGCTCGGGGTTCTGCGCATGCGTCAAAATTGAACGGCATTTCAGCGTATTCGATTAATCAACTTGGGTGACCCTAGCAACTTTTTGACGCACAAGTGTGACATCATCGCTCGTAGCTAACCCCAGCCAAGAGGTGGGTTAAACTTTTTGCACAAGGCACATGTTTTTGTCAACTCCACTCGCAGTGTTCTATTTGAATTTCTAGCAACTCGGGTGACCCGAGTCGCCCGGGTTGTGTTAATCGAATATGTGCATGCGCATAACCCCAAGCATAGACCCACTGAGAATCTAAACCGCTACACCGGCACCCGCAGGGGGATGTGTCATGCTTTATGGGAGGGGGTGGGTGGGTGTGCGGGTATAGGGGTGTGGGGGTGTGTGGTGGGGGTGAGGAGCTGCAGGGTACGCGACACAGGGCACCCTCTGCATACCCAGCGAGGAACTACAATCACCAGCTACCTGCCACTTTTATCGTTGAAAACCGATGCTCATCCATTTACCATCTGTACGGACTAAGTGTGTTCTGTCGTTGACGTCAACAAAACATGGTCTGTTGAATACGTATATATAACAAGAATTAATTTTTAAATGATCGAGGTCTATAGCACCCAGTAATTTCTTTTAATACAAAGAAAAAATCCTCAGAGGCGAGTGAGGTTTCCCCCGCGCTAGCAGGTGCTGGGGAGCGCCGGAGGTGGCGCCACCAGTCATGAGCATGGGGAGGAGGCACTACAGACTAACAGAGTATTCGGTGTAATAAAATATGTAACAAAATAATTCCCTTCCGCGCCTTTATACTGAGCTGAGCATCAGGCTAGGTAGTGACAACTATCAATTTGGTAGGTCATTGATTTGACTAGGCCGGGTTTCAAACTTCCGACCTTCCGCACGGCAGCCTGCGCTCTACCGATTTGGCCATCACATCCGGTATTTGTGTATATGTTTATATATACACTATACATATATATATATACACTATATATATATATATATATATATATATATATATGTATGTATATATATATACATACATATATATATATATATATATATATATATATATGCATAATACACATATACACAAATACCGGATAGCCTCAGCTATATATATATATATATATATATATATATATATATATATATATATGCACTGACCTGTCACATAAACAGGTAGGTGTGAAATAGGGTGAGTGCTTCTTTGTTTGTTGGAACTTTATGTCCTGGCAACATCTAACGTCATATCGCCATCAGGACGGCTCTATGGTGATTGCAGCAGGGAGCCTAGATAGTCTAATGGTTATGACACTAGCCCTCTGCCCTTTGTTTGTATCGTCCGTGTGACACAGAATGCAGTGATCAGGATCCTGTAAAGCTATTCACTGTATGGTTGGTAATGTCAGCATTAAATGGATGAAACCATTCAAGAGACTTAGCATTTCAAGGGGGGGGGATAAGTGTATCAGTCTGAATTGCTCTCTTATGCTAGGTACACACCTACCATTTACGACTCGCGCACTAAAACTCACGACCTGACCCGACCCGCTTAAAACTGAAAATGGGCCGATTCATTTTTCGAATCGCGAATCGCAATCGTAAGGAAGCACTTTTAGCCCTAAAATTGAGTTTTAAGTCGCGAATCGCAATCGGTAGGTGTGCTAGGGGAGTGCACACCTCAAGACTTTTGGGCAATTTTAGATCGAATACGGTAGGTGGGTGCAGAAAAACGGTAGGTGTGTACCTAGCATTAGTCTTAGATAAGGTGCCACGTGGACAAGTAGCCGTAGATAGGGTGATGGCATGAGGTACCCTAGATAATCTAATGATTAGAATGCTAGCTATGGAATGGTAAGGGTTTGAAATTAGCGCAATGTTCCCTTTCTTTGTAACATTTCAATGATATAATATATCTATGTACATGTGTGCTACATGGGACTTTTAACCATTTGGATTTAGCCTAACTATAAGCCACTGGGGTTAAGTGTATCTAGCCTCACATTAAAGGCCCTGTCACATTACGGCGTATGGCGGGAGCGTATTGAAAACCTACGTAGGTCCTGCGCGTGCCGGCCTATGATGACATTTTGTGACCTTTCGGGTGGTTTTGAGCATATGTGGAACCTACGAGGAGCGTATGAGGAGCGTATGGGAGCGTGCTGTGACATTTTTTGACGGTATGGGCCATACGCCCTCATAGGTCGAGATTTTTTTAGCATGCACAACAAAATTTGGCCGGACGGATTTATGAAAGCGTATGGCGGCGTATGGCGGCGTATGCCTCATACGCTTCACATAAGCCGTCACCTGGCGGCGTATGAGTAACGTATGAGTAGCGTATGCATAGCGTATGAGTAGCGTATACGGCATATGCCGACGCATATGACGTAACACGCCTACGCCGCCATACGCTCCCGCAAAAAACCCTAATGTGACAGCCCCTTAAGATAATATATAAAGAAAAGTGAAACTGCAATGAGAAGACCAGAAATTCACAAATAAATGCCAATTATAATATGTGTTGTATCCGTGTTGTTCAATTAGCTATTGCAGTGCAATAGTCGGTATCTGGAGGTAGGAACTTATCTAAATCAAGAGAACATGCCGCAGAAGGTTCTGCTATATATCTAGGGGCACATGACCCCCCCCCCCCCTCTCCCCCACACACACACACACACTCTCCTCCGGATCCCCAACCCGGCTCTGGTTGGTGGCAATGTCGATGAATGTCAGTCAGTCACATGGAAGCTGACATGCCTTAGTTATGGTGGCGCTATCTTGTGAGGTAGGAAAGAATCATGAAAATGCAGTCGTATACAGGAAGTAGTGTTATAAAGTACCACCAGGTGGAGGCACTCAGGCATGCTGAAGCCACCACTAGAGGTTAGGCATTTGACCTGAGGCTTATGTTAGCGCGGTCGGACAACGGTTGGTTGTCGGAGTTTTACGTCCTGACAACATCTAAGGTCATGTCAGGATGTGCATCAACTTGTGACAGTGGCACTCATGGTGATTTTATAGTGCTGCCCCACTGGGAAATCAGGCCGCCGGCACCATGACCCGATATCCCACTAAGTCACATTATTCTGACACCCCAGCTAACCAGTCCTTGCCTTATCCTAATATTAAGTGGCGTTCTCTGTGGAGGAGTGGTTAGAGTGTCTGACTTTTTTCTAGGTCAGACTCCTAATCTGAGGGTCGGCGGTTCGAATCCCCATGCCCCCACCTCTGCCAATTTGGATTTCCACCGCTGTGTATAACTTACAGCGTCATCAAAGGCCGGTTGCTCTCATACCATGTCTATGTGGTGTGGGAGGTTAAAAAATCCCTTGGATCAGTAAAAGTGTAGGCTCGGGCTTTCTATCGACCAGCAGTGGAATGAGGAAGACCAGTCGTCTATGACTGAAATTTCCACTGCTTAAACAACTAATGGACCAAAAAAAATAAAAATTAAAAAATAAATAATGCTGAGTGCAAGGCTAGGAAGTAACAAGTATCTATTTTATAAGTCATTTGTTTGACTCGACTGGAAACCGAATTCCCGATCTCTCGCATGCGAGGCCCATGCTCTACCGATTTGGCCACCGCGTCCAGTACTAGAAGGTGAAACCCCAATCACTCACACAACCATACATTTATGTTGTCCCACCCTCCTCCAGTCCTCCTCTTCACTAGAGGATAGATCAGATAGACGTGTCTGTAGTTGGTGGCTATGGGTAAGGGCCGACACTATCTGATTCCTCTATGACATTGTGATGATAATCTGAATCTGCACTCTCCTCACCCTACCCCACCCTCTTTGGATACCTCTCATGTACTGCAATGCACTGGAGTGACCAATGGAACAATTGCTAACAATTCACCGATTGTTCCCTTTAATATGCACATAAGGTTGGCAATATGTAAGATGGTGGCATCGAAAGTAGTTTTTTGTTTGTGTGTTGTTGTTTTACCGCCTAAGAACATCTAAGGTCAAATCTGGATGGGTACTGACTTGTGACAGTGTGCACTCATGGTGACTTTATAGTGCTGTCCCACTGGGAGACCAGGTCACTGGTGCCATGACACTATATCCCACACAGTCACATTATCCTGACACTGTTCTAACCAGCCCTTGTCCTATTCTGTTAATGCCGAGCACCAGGCTAGGTAGCGACAAGTATTCGATGATCCATGTGTGTACATTTGGTTTTCAAGCAAGAAAACCAACATTATTACTCAAACAAAATTAAACAGATTTGAATCGAATTGGACTAGTGCTGCCCAGCGGTGAAAACAAGTGTTAACACACTTATCCGTTATGAGCAGGGTAAATATATTCATCACTCACAAATACGCTACATGCACAAAATAAAACCCCAAAAACATTAGCTTGTTATGAGACAGAAGTTACTAGTCTCGGCATAATAATGAACGACAAACTTTGTTTCAAAGTTGGTGGAAGATAAACCCCAAAAAAACGGGATGGTAAGGTTCTCCTGTTCGGGCGTGACTCCAACTTTTGTCCAAACTGTCTAATACTATTAGGACTCTATCTAGTGGTGACACTCTACATTGGATGAGTCCTTTGTGGGCAATCTCGACTTACTACATCAGTGCATACACAGCAGGACACTGCAAAACTACTTTCAACCACGCCCATATCATAGAGTGGACAAAGCTGCAAAACAATATTTTGACAAACAATGCATTTACATATATACATGTTGTAACCTTCGCCATATCTGCTTCAGGATGCTTTATTTGTATATATATATATATATATATATATATATATATATATATATATACATATATATATCTATGAAGTGGGCGAGACCCCGCCGACGATATGAATTACACTCGGAAATTAGCAGAACGGTTGAATATATATATATATACATATATATATATATATATATATATATATATATATATACAATATAAAGCTTTAGGCCTATATGCTATATGTTACACAGGTACACCGTATTTTTCATTACCCAACTTTATTTAGATTTGGTATATCGTGGGATTCGAACCCACGGGTTCAAACCCTGGTCGAGTCAAACCAATGACGTAAAAAATTATATTTATCGCTTCCTAGCCAGACACTCGGCATTCATCGGATAGGACAAGGACTGGTCGGCTCAGTGTCAGGATAATGTGACTGACTGGGGTACCAGGTCATAGTGCCGGTGGCCTGATTTCCCAGTGGCGCAGCTATAATAATGCTGCAAACCACAATCAAGTGATCATGAGCTAATATATGTAACAAGGAAAAAACTAAAAAGCACAAATCACTATGAATATAAGATGGGCAGGTCCCTAAAAAGCTACTCAGAAGATGCATTAAAAATGCATCTGCACCAAAACAACATCACACAAAACAGAGATGATGTTAATATCTATTGGGGCAACATCATCACAGAAATAAGAAAATCAGCTGATGAGATGTGCACCATTAAGAAAATAAAAATACAAAAAACCAAGACCCCAGGGTAGACAATGACCTACTAACGCTCATCATAGCCAAAAGTAAACTGGGTAATAAAGCAACTCACAGAAACTATAGAAGGCAAACTGGGCTACCATATTGCCAGAAACAACTCTCTCAAAGCTGTGAGAACAGCAAAAAAGAAATACATAATAAAGCAGGACAAAGACTGGGGAAGCAATACAAACAGATTCTGGAAAAATGTAAACCTATTATTCCCCAAAAATAACAAAGAAGAGCACACAAACTTCCAAGATAACGAAGGGACAATGTTCACAGACAAAGAGGCAGCAAACAAACTGAACACACATTTTGCCACAATAGGACAAAAGCTGTCAGAAAAATTCAAAAAAAGGTGGGAAAATTGATCAGGAACTGTGAAGAATGAAATCCCCACCTGCAAAACAGATATAATAGAAGTAAAAAAATTATTAAATGAAATAGACACAAATAAACCACGTGGAATAGATGAAATACCAACCAAAATACTGAAAGAGGCACTCCAAGCCATCCCGGCCACTATAGTAGACCTATTCAACATCTTCTTTGAACAGGGGCATTTTATCTCAGCCTAGAAAATGGCAACCATTACGCCTATTCACAAAAGTGGAGACAGACAAGACCTGGGAAACTACAGGCCAATATCGATTCTTCAAACCCCAGGCAAGCTCATTGAAAAAGTGTTACATAGACACATATAAATGAACACCTGGAAAAAAACGCTATACTAAATGAAAGACAAGGGCGTTTCAGGAAACTGCACTCCACATCTAAAACAATAGCTAACCTAACAAATGACATATTGGCATCAATGAACTAAAACAATTAGTTGGAGCAGCCTTCATTGACTTCAGCAAAGAATTCGATACAGTAGACTATAACAATAACATACTACTGGAAAAACTAGAATCCATGGGCATAAAATCCAACACTATGGACTGGATACAATGCTACCTGAACAACAGGCAACAGAAAACAAAAATAAACAATACACTATCAGACAACCAACCTGTCACATGTGGTGTACCCCAAGGGTCAGTGTTGGGGCCACTACTCTTTATAATCTACATAAACGATCTTGAAAAATGGTTGCAAACCGAATGCCTCCAACTATATGCAGATGACACAGTCATATATGCAAATGGCACCACAGAAGCGGAGGTAATAACTAAACTAAACAAGCTCCTACTAAAACTGGATGAGTGGTGTGAGTCCAACAAAATAACCATCAACACAAGCAAGTCAAAAACAGTTCTCTTCTCACATAAACAAATGCCAGAAAGAAAACTACACTGTAAGCTAGGAAACCAAACACTAGAAAATGTAGACCATTACATATACCTAGGCCTTGAGTTGGACAGCCAACTAAACTACAATCTATGTATAAACAAAATTGTCCAAAAGGTAAACCACAAACTGTGGCTATTTGCAAAGCTAAGAGACTACATGACACAAGAAATGTCAATAAAAATCTTCAAGGGCATGGTGCTCCCCTATTTTAACTATGGAGATGTAAACTACATGGGTACGAAAAAAGAACTTCTAAAAAAACTGCAAACACTTCAGAACAGAGCCCTGAAAATCTGCCTCAGAGTAGACAAGCTGCACCCCACCTATGACATACACAAAAGAACCAAAGTAAAACTGCTAGAAAATAGGAGAATAATTCATCTGAAAACATTAGTATACAGCTATAGTCAAGACAATAAACTCCTAACAAAACCACAAAGGGCTACTAGAGCAAATAATGCACCACTACTAAAGCAAACCAGAAGCCAAATAAAAGCTCACGAGAGAAGCATGCTGGAAATGGCTGCCAAGGTGTGGAATGCCCAAACAGTAAAGGAACGACAAATTCCTGACCTAAAAACGTACAAAAAATATCTGTGCAAAATAAGGCTAGGAAACCCCCACTAAGCTGCACTGCAAAGGGGCATGTGGTATGTCACGGCCCACCAGCGGGATGCCCAATGGAAGGTAACCATGCCAAAAGTAGCCAGATAGCACACCACACAGCTACGTACAAGCCTATGATATGTAAATAGGAGTAGGCTAGTCTAGTAGTAAGAGTAGACAAAATAAAACACATATATGCCAAGAAAATTAAAAAAAATTAACATAGATTACTAACCAGACCAACCAACTATCTATCTGCTGCTGAAATGCAGGCAATCAAATACCTTATCAGCAGCTACTGTATGATAAGATAACACCGACACTACAGCTGGCCAGCATTGAAAACAAGCCTGAATACCCAGGATTATATGCTATGAACAGTATAAATACAGCCTCAATAAAAAAAAATTTAAAGTCGTCCTAAGTCGATACCCATCCTAATATGACCTTAGATGGTGCCTGGACGTAAAAATAATTCAACAACCAACCAACCAACCTTATACGTTATATATAGCTCTCCTATAGCTCATATATAATTTAAATATGGACTATTTATATAATGTATGTACATGCAATCTAAGTTTCCATAAACTATATAAAGTAGTGCAGATGGGAGCGCCTCACAGTGACAGTGACAGTGACAGTGACAGTGACACGGCAGGTTCCAGCCAGCTGGTTCTCGGCATTACTATCATCAATTCACATAGAACATGTTGCACAGAAGGAGCTGTTCGCTGGTCGGCCTGTTCATACTGTGTGTCGCCAACTTTCCGCTTATTTTCAGTCGGCGTCCTGATGTGACTGAACAGCCAGTGTCTAACCTGAGCATAACGCACAGCAATAGAACACGATCTGTCGCACAGGATGCAGTCAAGTACACGGCTTATAAAATCGCCAGGTAGGTTGGGATCACTATTTGGGTTTCATTAACATGTGTATACCTAGTTCCGATTTCTTCTAGTCTCATTTTGCTCTGAGCATTCAACCACCTGGTTTCAAACCTGAGCCGGTGTGGCGGTTTGAGCGTGTTCCCGTGCTCAGACGTGTACCTTGCTTCTGCGCATGCGTCAGACTCTAAAAACCATGGCCGTAATCGATTAACGCTACCCGGGTGACTCGGGTCATCCCAGTCGTCAGAATTTCAAATAGAACACGGCGAGTGGAGTCGACAAATACACGTGCCGTGTGCAAAAAAAGAATAACTTAGATTAATTAAATGGAAATATAGGTAAACTAGGCCATCATAAAATACTTCAAATCCTATTTTGCTGTAGTTTTATCGGTTATTTAAAAAAAAAGAAAAAATTGTTCACCCGATCGCAGAGAAGCGTATTCGATTATTCGACCCGAGTTTGTAGGATGTGCACATACGCCAATAAGTGTCTCGGGTGACCCGAGTTGATGCGAAATCCGCGCATGCGCAGAAGCAACGGGACACGGTTGAGCACGGGAACAAGCTGAAACCGCCACACCGGTGTCGCGGTTTAAATTCTCCATGGGTTTACCTTCTACGTGGGGGTTCTGTGCATGCGTAAAAATAAACGGCATTTCCGGCAAATTGGGCGTATTCGATTAATGAAGTCGGGTGACCCAAGCGACTTTTTGGCACATAGGACTTGTACTGCTACAGGAGGGTACCAGCACAAATGTGACATCATCGCTCCTAGCCAACCCCAGCCAAGGTGGGTTACTGGGGTCGGGACTTTTTGCACACGGCACCTGTTTTTTGTCAACTCCACTCGCGGTGTTCTATTTGAATTTCGAGACAACTCAGGTGACCCGAGTCGCCCGAGTTGTGTTAATCGAATACGTGCATGCGCAGAACCCCAAGTGTAGAATATAAACCCACGGAAAATCTAAACCGCGACACCAGGTCGAACCAATTACTTAGAGTTGTATAGTCCGATGAAAACATCAAATTTTCAAAAACCTAAATAATTTAGATATTGGTGCAGTTATTAAATATCTGTCACCAGGTAAAACTTAAAGGGCACACAGAGGCAATTTACTAGAATATCTTACTGCAGAAGCCTATGTTTTCAGAGTTTTGACGTACTTGCCAAAATTAATTTAGCATGTTTGCAGTTCAAATATCTCAAAAGTTACCCATTTAAAATAAGTTACTTCAAATTAAAGTAAGGTGGATTATAACAATCAATTTAATATAATTATGTCAGAAAAATGCCAGACGGAAACTCAAAGCTCTTGGGCTATTCGGCTTTAAGTTGAATGTTATAATCTACTTTTTATTTCACTTTGAAGTACCTTTTATTTTAAAGGGCTTTCTTTGGAGATATTTAAAGTGAAAATATGTTAAATTAATTTTGGCAAGTACGTCAAAACTCTGACACCATAGGCTTCTGCAGTGAGATATTCTAGTAAATTGCCTCCGTGTTCCCTTTAAATATGGTGCATCGAGCAAAATACTGCATACAGCCCCCCCCCCCCCTATTTTCGAGGTAAATTATAACGGTGAACGTAATATATTTATCTTAGAAAATGACAGAAACTCTAAATCATCGAACTATGCAACTTAAAAAATGTAAACTTGTCGTCACTGTACTTTTGAACCTATTTATCCAACTTAGATACTGGTGTACTTGTTATTATTAGTATCGCATACAAAGTAAATTGAATAGAACCAATTACTTACTGCTCAACCCTATGGGGTCAGAATTTTGACAAGCATGCCAAAATTAATTTGGCGTGTTTATGCTTCAAATATCTCATAAGTTAGTCATTTTAAAGCAAAGTTACTTCAAACTAAAGTAAGGTAAATTATAACGATTAACCTAACAATATTTATCGAAGAAAATGACAGAAACTCAAAACCATCAGACTATTTTCTTTTTGTGGTAAATATTTTTATTCATCTGAATACCTATTTTGTCAGCGCCAAGGTTCTGGTCTTCCAGCCATTGAAGCGATCACATTTGATTTGTACATAGTGGAAGTGGAATGTGTTGCATTGTGTGCAGCGCAACCCATTCTGAATTTTAAAAAAATGTGGGGGAGCAGCCTATGCTGTATAGTGTACAGCATAGGTACTCAACATAGTGCAAGGTATACGCATCAATATAGAGTGCCTAGTAATATACACTAGTGGTTAAATCATATGCTGTGTTTGTAAATCAGTTAGATTTGGTTTTTAATAATGGTTAGTCTTTTAATAGTGCCATGTTGTGCATGTATAGTGGTTTATATTGCGTGCATTGCTGGTTGAAGATGTAGTTATTCAGTGGTGGTAGTGGGTCTTGAATGTTATTATGTCATTGAGTTAAAATAGTTGTTTGTCAAAATGTGGATGGAACTTTAAACTTTCAAAAGATGCGATCCTTTCTTGACTCCTCTAGCAACCTCTTCCATAAAGTTGGGCCTCCCAAGCCAAAATAAAGAGAAGAAGCTCATTTGAGTGAATTTACAAAACTGGTTAATCTGTCCTCCCGCAACCACTAACTCCCACCATGCTGTATTTGTTGCATTTCAGTATCATCCGTAAATACGTTGTGCCAATCATTTTCCTGATTGGAGTAGTGGCCAACACCTTATCTACTTTGGTGATGATCCAGCCGAAAAACAGGCGTATATCTTCGTCAATCTACATGGTCGGTGTGTCCATCTGCGATACGGTATGTTGCTTGTGGCTATGGTATGCTGGGGTCTTCTTTGGAGGGAAATATGGAGACCTGGAGGGAGGGCATGGGGAGGGCCGGGGGTTGGGACTGTTAGTTAGCAGAGTCCTAAGTTACATTGCATCATCATCATTTTCATCACTACCATCATCATCATCATTATCACCATGACCGTCACTACTGCCACTGGACCAGCCCCTCTGGCTGAATCCTCAGGAGTGCAGGCTTCCCGCATAGAAAGTTGGAAGTTGGAATCCCAGCCGATTATCACTATTATTATCCCTATCATTATTGTTCTCATTATTGTCATTGTTTTCATTATCATCATCGTCACTGTTCTTGGTGCAGGGCATGCCATTTGTGACTATCACTATCATTATTTAAAAATATAAGTATCACTATTATTATCACTATCATTATTGTTCTCATTATTGTTATTAAACAAAATTATTATCACTATCATTATTGTTCTAATTGTCGTAATTGCTACTGTTTCTTGGCACAGGGCATGCCATTCATCGCTATTGCTATCACTAGCATTATTTAAAATTTAAATAATTATCACTATTATTATTGCTATCATCATTGTTCTCATTATGGTTATTGCTATTGTTCACATCATCATCATCATTATCTCATGACGGACCAGATGGGATGGCCGAATGAGTTAGAGCGTCCGTCTCCCGTGTTGGTAGATCGTAGGATCATGGGTTCGGACCCTGGTCGAGTCAAACCAATGGCTTAAAAATGTATACTTGTCGCTTCCTAGCCTGGCGCTCGGCATTATTAGGATAGGACAAGGACTGGTTGGCTCAGTGTCGGGATAATGTGACTGAGTGGGATATCAGGTCATGGTGCTGCTGGCCTGGTCTTCCAGTGGGGCAGCACTATAAAGTCGCTATGAGTGCACACTTTCGCAAGTCAGTACCCGTACTGATATGACCTTAGATGTTGCTAGGACGTAAAATAACAAACACACATTATCTCACTGTTCTTGATACAGGTAGGGCATGCCATCGGTCACTATCGCTATAATTATTATAATTATTGTTCTCATTATGGTTATTGCTATTGTTTACATCATCATCATCATCATCATCATCATTATCTCACTGTTCTTGATGCAGGGCATGCCATCCGTCACTATCGCTATAATTATTTTTGTATAATTGTCACTACCATTATTGTTCTCATTATCGTTATTGCTATTCTCATTACGGTTATTGCTACTGTTTTTGGCGCAGGGTGTGCTGTGTGTGGCGTTCAACTACTGGGCGCGGGCCTCCTCTGTGCGCCTGCTGTCTCCGTTGGGCGAGTTGAGCTGCAAAGTGGCCGGCTACATGTTCCGCGGGCTCGCCACGCTCAGTGTCATCCTGCTCGTCTTCGTCACGATTGACCGGTTCGTCGCGGTCCGCTTCCCTCTGCGCGCCAAGGCCTACTGCACGCCGCGCCGCGCCCGGTGGATGTGCGGAGGGCTGCTGCTGGTAGTCGCCATCTTCCAGCTGCCTCATCTCCGCTACTTCACCATCAACGGGCCCACCTGCCAGGCGTTCGGCTTCGTTGACCGCTGGGCGACCGTGTTCGTTTGGTTCGATGTGGCGCTTAATTCCCTCGCGCCCTTTGGCGTGCTCTGCGTCCTGAACAGCCTTATCGTGGCGACGCTGCGCGCGCAGGCTAGGAAGTTCGTTGGTGAGACTGGCTCTGTCGCTATGGGAACCATCAGTGGTGGTGGTGGTGGTAGTGGACGCAGAGATGGTGGCAAAGACCGTTCGCCTGGCGCAATGGACGCACGCAACCGGCAGATGGTAAGTTGATGTGAAGAAAGGCGGCATAACAAATATATATACGTATACAGTAAAACCTCTCTAAATCGACCGACCTTGGGACCAACTTTAAGTGGAGGTGGTTGGTTTAGGGAGTTAGAATATGGTTCTAATGGTATTGTTGGGACCCAAATAAAGGGATCGATATAGGGGAGTGGTCGATCTGTGGAGTTGGTCGGTTAGAGAGGTTTTACTGAACTTGCTTAGCGTCAACCCATTAACATCTTTGCAGGTCAGGCGGGAGGTTTTTATTTTAATTTTGTATGTAGAATGTACAGGAAGAAGAAAACTAACAATAGTATTTGTGGTCAGAAAGCATGATAGGAAGGTAGAGGAGACAATAGTCACTCTCGGGCAGGGACGCTAAACAATTTGAGTTTATCTAGCCTAAGTATAATGCATTGCCCATATTTAAATAATGAAGAGTGGATGTTACTTAGAGTGGCATAGTCCGATGGTTTTGAGTTTCTGGCATTTTCTGAGATAAATATGTTAGGTTGATCATTATAATCTACCTTACATTAGTTTGAAGAAACTTGATTTTAAATAGCTAACTTTTCACACATTTGAAGTGCAAACATGCCAAATTAATTTTGGTAAGCATGCCAACAACTCTGAGATCTTAGGCTTCTGCAGTAACAGGTTCAGTTAAATTGACTTCTTATTCCCTTCTATGTGACAACAAATGCTAGATTGGAAGGGGTGGATCCTCACTGCACATGACCTTTTCTACCTCGGTAGTATTGAAACTCTTCTTTTACATATAGGTCATATTGAAACTCTTCTTTCCTGCCTAGGTTATATTATAACTCTTCTTTTACATATAGGTCATATTGAAACTCTTCTTTCCTGACTAGGTTATATTATAACTCTTCTTCTACATATAGGTCATATTGAAACTCTTCTTTCCTGCCTAGGTTATATTATATAACTCTTCTTTTATAAATAGGTCATATTGCAACTCTTTGTTCCTACCTAAGTCATATTGAAACTCTTCTTTCGTACCTAGGTCACATTGCAAACTAATTTTCCTAGCTAAGTCACATTGCAACTCTTCTTTCATGTGTAGGTCATATTGCAATTCTTCTTTCCTGTCCAGGTCATATTGCAAACTCTTCTTTCCTATGTAGGTCATATTGCAACTCTTCTTTCTTATATAGGTCAGTTTTCAACTCTTCTTTCTGAAATAGGCCATATTCCTTCTGAAATAAGTCATATTGCAACTGTTCTTTCCTAGGTAGGTCCATGTCCAGGTCACATTGCAACTCTTCTTTCCTTCAGAAGTCACATTGCAGCTCTTCTTTCCTATGTAGGTCATACTGCAACTCTTCTTTCCTAAATAGGTCTTATTGAAACTCTCCTTTCTGCAATAGGTCATATTGAAACTCTTCCTTCCTAAGTAGGTCCCTCTCCAGGTCACATTGCAACTCTTCTTTCATTCAGAAGTCACATTGTAACTCTTCTTTCCTATATAGGTCATATTGCAACTCTTCTTTCTGAAATAGGTCATATTGCAATTCTTCCTTCCTAAGTAGGTCCCTCTCCAGGTCACATTGCAACTCTTCTTTCCTACAGAAGTCACATTGCAACTCTTCTTTCCTATGTAGGTCATATTGCAACTCTTCTTTCCTATACAGGTCATATTGAAACTCTTCTGTCTGAAATAGGTCGTATTGTAACTTTTCTTTCCTGTATAGGTCATATTGCAACTCTTCTTCGCGATATAGGTCATATTGCAACCCTTCTTCCCTATATAGGTCATATTACAACTCTTCTTCCCTACATAGGTCATATTGCAACTCTTCTTTCCTATATAGGTCATATTGCAACTCTTCTTCCCTAGATAGGTCATACTGCAACTCTTCCTTCCTAGGTGGGTTCCTGTTCAGGTCACATTGCAACACTTCTTCCCTGTATAGGTAATATTGAAACTGTTCTTTCCCGTCCAGTTCACACTGCATCTCTTCTTTCCTACATAGGTCATCTTGCTACTGCTGGTGACCATTGCGATGCTGCTGTTCACAATGCCGCAGTGCATCCGCTACATTGCCTACCTCTTCATCGACAAGATGAAGGATGCCAGGACTTTCGCGCTCTACTACTTCTGGTTCAATGTTAGTGCCACATGGTTCACCATCAATTACAGCATCAACTTCTTCATCTACTGTCTCGGAGGGTCCAAGTTCCGTGCCGATCTCAAGGAGTTGTTCCGCTGTGGGCGTAAAGCAGCACAACAACCATAGTCTCCATGGTGTTTTTTTTGTTTTCTTTGTTTTTTTGGCGATGGTGGACTGGACACCTCATGAGGATGTCATCAGACAGGCTACCAAAGCAGATCCTCTATTCTCAACTGTCTTCTGGTTACAGAAAGAGAGGGTGCCCTCGTCTCCGGTTCAAGGATACCATCAAGAGAAACCTGAAGCTGAGAGACATTAAGACCGACTCATGGACGCAACTCTCACAGCAGAGAGCTAAATGGCGAGTGGCAGTCAAGTAATGAAAGCAGTCTTTGTCGCATCACGACTGACAGCATGATGATGATTAACATATAAGTTCATGACAAAACTTGTTTACAATGCTGAACAGCTGTAGTCGGAGACTTTCGACATCCGATGCATCCAATCCACTGCATCTTTATAGTGATGTCCCTTTGTGGACTGGGTGTCCTATATCAGACTAGTGCTGTTGGAAATCACCGAAATATAAAGCAGTACCGGTCAAACGGTGCCAGTACCACTAGCACTGAATGAGTGACTGCCCTACCTCACACGGTACAGGAACTGGGCTCATTCTGTAGCAACTGAAACTTCTATATAATTCAACATTTAATAACTAGCAATAGTAAAGAGCACACACATGAAAACCTTTATCAGTAAGAGTGAATGAGGCCATTTATCGGACAATACTGACCACTAAGCACTGCATTCGATATCAGAATGAAAAATTACTTTTCAACACCATACATCCTTTAAAGTTGCGTAGTTCGAAAAGATAAATATATTAAATTGATTGTTATAACCTGCCTTACCTTAGTTTGAAGTTACTTTTATTTTAAATAGATTAGTTTTGAAATATTTGAAAGGCAGATATGTCAAATTAATTTTGGTAAGCATGCCAAAACTCTGACACCATAGGCTTAAGCAGTAACAGGTTCTATCAAATTGACTCAGTATTCCCTTCTATGTGGGGCAAGAAATTGTTAAAAGGGGCTTCACTATCTAAGTTAGATATGTAGAATCTATCTATGTTTGATATGTAGAATCTATTTAAGTTAGATAGTGTAGTGGTCTGCACTGACCTCTCAGGCAAGTAACCACATAGACAGGTAGGCGTGGGGAGTGTGTTGATATCAGGGAGCCTAGGTGGTGTAATGGTTAGCACACTGGCCCGGAATGCAAAGAGTTGTGGGTTTGAGTCATGCTCTAGGCACAGTATTTCCCATTTTCATCACCCCCATGACACTGGTTGCCGTGATCAGGATCCTGTACAAGCTTTGCGCTGTATGGTTGTTGAACCTACCCTGTGTATGTATGTGTTAGTGCATTGCCTGTATGTATGTAATTGTAAGCATTACAAGACTTACAATTCCAGGGGGACGAGTGTAGTGGTCTGCACTGACCTCTCAGGCAAGTAACCACATAGACAGGTAGGCGTGGGGAGTGTGTTGATATCAGGGAGCCTAGGTGGTGTAATGGTTAGCACACTGGCCCGGAATGCAAAGAGATGTGGGTTCGAGTCCCGCTCTAGGCGCAATATTTCCCATTTTCATCACCCCCACGACAATATGTAGAATCAATTTGAGATAATTGTTTTTGTTTTGAAAGTTTGATACTTCATCGGACTATGCAGCTTTAACGAAATGTCCATGTCAAACTTGGACCAGACACTGCCCACATGCCCCCCAGCAGCGTCACTCATGGAGACTTAACTTACAGATCCTCATCTGGGGAAGGCAGTCAGGGAAAATACCTATAGGAAACCAAACAACTAATCAATTGTAGAATTAACAGAATCACAGAGGGTAGCAAACACTACTGCACTAACCCTCAAATGCTTCTGTGTATTATATGATATAAGAATGTTGCCTTGAGGACTAAGAAGTGGCCGCATGAACACTGCTTGGAATGTTCTAGTCACCCAAATAATTTAGCCGTGCTGATGATTCCTGTCAATGAAGTGAAGATGTCTTCTATTAAAGAAAGCATTTTTTACTAAACATGAATTGACAGTGTGAATGATGCACACATTACCATTGGCATACATTATTCAGACTGAACGCACTATGTATTAATAAAGTGTTTGCCGCTCAATGTGTCACTATTCAGTATTATTATTATTATTATTTTACAAAGTGGAGGGTGACAGGCTCATTTGATATACAGTAAAACCTCTCTAACCGATCATCTCCATATCGACCATTCCCCTATATCGATCACTTTATTTGGGTCCCAAACGATCACCCATACAATACCATTGTCATGATTTGTTAAAACTCCCTGAACCGACCACCTCCCTAAATGGACCATTTAAAGTCGGTCCCATGGTCGGTCGATTTAGAGAGGTGTTACTGTATATATTATTTGAGGGGGTGTAATAATTACCGAAAATCAGTGCGCTAAGTTGAGGCGCGCATCCCATAGGGAGGTCTTGGGCTTGAACCCCAACAGAGGCAAACCAATTATTTACTAAATTGATTCTTGTCACTACTTAACCTGGCGCTTGGCAATACTAGGACTGGGCAATGATTGGCTTGCTCAATGTCATGATAATGTTACTGAGTGGGATATCTAGTCATAGTGTGGTGGCACAGTAATCGAATAAGCCTACTGGCAATAAGAGGGCGTGCGTTCACGTCACTTCAGGTTGACGCGGTGAAAACAAACCAGCTTTGTTTTATTTACATTCACAATAATGCCAAATTTCATTTATTGAGTAAGTTATGCTCCGAAGTAACATTATTTCAACAGAATTAGATCCTAGCAGTGAATAGATTTTTGATTTTTTGTTTTTTATTTGCATTTGGGGGCGGCGACCTTAATATCGCTCGGATTTGGGGTTTAATTTGACCGAATTTCACTTATTGAGTAAGTTATACTCCTAAATACCATTATTTCAACTCCCGAGTGAATATTTATGGTTCGAAATAAAAGAATTAGATCATAGCAGTGAATATATTTGTGCTTTTTGTTTTATTTACATTCGCTTCAATGCTGTGACTGTCATTGTTTTCACCACCTCGAATAGTTGCTAGGGCGCGATGCGCTAAGTACCCGGATGTCCGTGCCAACTTATAGACTACATCACCATTCCAACCGCTCGGTGCATTGTGGGATGCATGGAAGAAAAACAAACCCGTGAGAAGCACATGGCACATGCTAATACACTGGGTGCCACTATGAAATGTGCTAGTTTCAGCTCATCTCAGCTCTTGTGTGCTACATAGAATACCAACTAAAAAAATATATGTAATAAATTAAGATATTAAGCTTTTATCCAGCATTGCATTTAGATCAATATAATCAGCACATCTTATGCTATGTGCATTTAGATTTAGACAAATCTGGGAACTCAGACTAGTGCTAGAGCCAAAGCCAGAGTCAGTTTGACTTATTTTATTCAGGTTTTTATTTATATCCTATGGTTAATGACATATGTAAAACTAGAAATTTAGTAGGGGTAATCATATATTGGTTATATATTTCTATGAAACAAGTGACACATTTGGGCTTTTAATATTTAGAACAAGAATTGATAATAGTAGTGTGGATATCAGCCTTAAAGTGACTGATTGTTTTGTGTGGAGTTGTATGTTTCTTAGCTCAAAATTTTTAACTATGGCTAGTTTTGTCTTAGTTATATTCATCAGATCATTATATTGCATGTGTACATATGTTGTTTATGCCAAATTGTTATGTATTTCAATAAATTTGGAATAAAATGGAAGTTTTGCCCTGCACGTATCGTCAAACTCAATGGCCATTTGCATTTGCTTTGCTGCCAACGCCGTTTTCAGCGTATGCGCAGTGAGAACCGTGATTTCGTCTTTTGGAGAGCATTGTACAGAACAACATTCGGTGTGTCATAAACAACAATTGAAGAGCGCGCGCTTCTATAACATAGTTCCCAGCCTACTCCACAGATGGCGCCACTGTGGCGTTTTCCGTGCACCGCAGCGCCACCAACGTCTACTGGGCGAAGTGACTAGTGAGCGACGACCGACCGGGGAAGAAGCGCAACAGTGGTGACGTCTAGTGCTCACGTGTGTCGTTGTTTGTTCACCTCCCTTCTCCCCCCCCCCCCCCCCCTCCCCCCACACCCACACCCACACCCACACCCCGCCCACCCCCAGCCACAAGGGGGAGGGGGGCAGCAGCTGCCAGACGTGGGACATCGTTCACAAGCACGCACCCTACTCGCCTACCTGTTCTCTCACACCCCAGACCTTACACCCCCTGCCCCCCCCCCCCCCCCCCCCCCCAACATCTCCCCCACCCCCACCCCACTCAAACATTCACACATCCATTCAGCAGTACAGGAATACAACAAATACCACAACCGACGCTCTGTACTGCGATGACAGTTGATGCCTCTGACACACACACACATACACACATACTAATATCTAGCATACAATCATACAACTAGGACGCATGGACTCAACTCACGTCTACCCATTTTTCTACCTTTCTATCTGCATGCGCGGAGAGATGTCAACAAAAGAGAAGTACAAGCATAGTTAATCATATGAGCTTATAAAGAGTCTCCCAGACCAAGTGGCTGAAGCACCAACGGTAGAAGCATTTGAGAGAAGGCTGGATAGACATTGAAGAGGACACCCACAATTATATGACTTCAGGGCTCCGTCGACGCCCATATGTGTACAAGAATTTTTTTTTTTACCGTAACACGTTGGCATTAGAGGCCTGATAGGGCCTAGATCAGCCAGAGGAGGATCTGTAAGTTAAGTCTCGATGAGTGACGGTGCTGGGGGTGCGCGTGTATGGTGTCTGGCCCAGGTCCCATGAGTTTGAGAGCGTGGGTAAAGATCGGGTTCTGTCAATACGCACCCTGTGACGTAAAGTGAAGCTGGTGCCCGGCATGCGCCTGCGCGTTGGAGGTGAGAGGACACGGCCCAGGTAGATAGACAGACAGACAGATAATGTAGATAGATAGACAGTCGGACAGCCTGCATTGCCATGACGTAGGTGTATATAACCATAAGGGACATGTTGTAAGCCCTACACATCCACATGGTCTTACTCTTAGTGGATGGAACCTGGTTTTTACGACAAAGGTTAAGGTCAATATGTAATCTGTATATAGGCCTATGTAGTATATATATAGTATTCCTACCCTAAAAGCCGGGAACCAGTGGAGCGGTTTGAAGCAATTTGCACCACTGGCAATACAATCAGAGGCCGATGGGTATTTAGCAACAACAACAACACAAGAAAGGAGAGGAAAACATAAGGATTGTCCCGGGAAAAAGAAAGAAAAAAGAACATGTGATGATGGAGCAGGACCAACGGCTTCTTGGGATGTGTTTAGTTACCTAGGTTGGCATGGCAATCACGCAGACCATACGGATCGTTATATGCGGATACCCTGCGGTTGGAAAATCCGGTAAGTCACGTTTCCTTTATATGTGAACACTTCTCTTTTGTTAGGGTTTTACATCCTGGCAGCACTTGAGGTCATGTCACGACTTGTGACACAAGTCGTGACCTGACTTTGGTGTGACAGGTGGATGCCCCATTGCGGATGCCCCATTGCTCATGGCGGATGCCCCATTGCATTGGGAGGCCAGGCCGCCAACACCATGACGCGATATTCCACTGAGTCACATTATCCTGATGCTGAGTAAACCAGTCTATGTCATATTATCATGGCTAATGGCGAGCGCCAGACTAGTTAGCGGCAAGTGCCAATTTGCTACGTCTTTGGTTTGACTCGGTCGAGGTTCGAACCCACGACCTCCCGCAGAGAAAGCAAGTCTTGTGTTCTTACAGATTCCGCCATCCACTGATTCAGATATGTAGTCCTTCCCCTACCCCCTGGAATAATAGCGTAGAATTAGGAAAATGTAAGCTACATATCAAATACCTGTCCTGATATGATCTTAGATGTTGCCAGGACGTAAGCCTTCAACACCCAACCAACATATCAAATAAATATGTCACATGATTCGATGCTGACAAAAGATTCTTATTCAATGAGAGAACCTTAATTTTTTTTAGTCAAAAAATACCCCAAAACCACCAATGAACTCACAAATTGACAAGCTGTATCAGTTTAGAGCAGCCTAAAGCCCCGGTCACATAGCCGTTAGTGGATGTAGTTGAACTTAGTTGAAAGTAGAGGAGGCTAACATGGGTCAAACGTGGTGTTAGTATGTTAAACTATGTTGAAATACGTTAAGGTATGGCAGGTTTTGGTATGGATAAATACTTTATGGTATGGATAAATACGTTACGGTACGGATAAATACGTTATGGTATGGATGCCGTTACATCCAACTATGTTCAACTACGTTACCCTCCACTACTTTCACCTATGTCCACTAACGGCTATGTGACCAGGGCTTCGTCCAAGTATGCTAGAGTATGCTAGAGTAAGCTAGAGTATGTTAGCATCACGGATACAAATTCAGCATCTAATGTAGCGCTCTTTTGAACATGTCCAAAGATTAAATTGGACCTCACAGCCCACCCAGGTTATTACCAAGTTAGCATGATGGAGAAGTATGGATGCCGGTACGTTCAACTACGTTCAACTACGTTAGCCTCCACTACGTTCAACTACGTCCACTAACGGCTATGTGACTGGGGCTTTAAGGCCTGGTCACATACAAGGCCCGGCATCCATACTTCTCTGTCATGCTAACTTCGTAATAATGTGGGTGGGCTGTGAGTTCCGATTTAATCTTTGGACATGTTCAAAAGAGCGCTCTGTTAGAGGCTAACATACTGTGGCGAAATCTCCACACTCTTAATGTACTCTAGCATACTTGGACATAGTGGAACATAGTTGACTGTCGTGGAGGCTAATGTATGTTGAACGTAGTTGAACGTATCGGCATCCATGCCGTAACGTATTTATCTGTACCAAAACCTGCCGTACCTTAACATTTTACACCGTAGTTTAACGTACTTACACCACGTTTAACCCACGTTAATCTATCCTACGTTCAACTACGTTCACTAACTTGTATGTGACCATGGCTTTAGAGTTAGAAGATACGTTGCCCCTCACTTGCTAACAACACTAACTGCATATTATCATGATGACGCATTATGCATTTAAAACACACTCACAAAACAACACAACTAAATAATTATATATATTTCGATATAATGTCTTGTTCACCGTGTTATATTTATAGTACACCGTACTGTTGTTAAATTAATCGACTATTGAGGGGCGAGGAGTGCGAGTCAAATCACTGACATACAATACTGATATCTAGCCTGGTGTTCGGCATTACTAGGATAGGAAAAGAACTGGTTAGCTCAGTGTCAGGATAATGTGACTGAGTGGGGAATCGAGTCATGATGCCGGCGGCCTGGTCTCCCAATGGGACAGCATTATATCACAGTCACCATGAGTGCACACTGTCACAAGTTGGTACTCGTCCTGATATGACCTTAGATGTTGCCAGGATGTAATACCCCAAACAAACAAACATAATCCCAAGAGTATATTAAAGTTGCATAGTCCGATGATTTTGAGTTTCTGTCATTTTTCTGAGATAAATATATTATACTGATTGTTATAATCTACCTTACCACTTTAGCTTCAAATACTGTTTATTTGAAACGGCTAAGTTTGAGATATTTGAAGTGAAAACATGTCAAATTAGTTTTACCAAGCATGCCAAAACCTTGACACCGTAGGCTTTAGCATTAACAAGTACTATTAAATTGCCTCCCTATTCCCCTCTCTTATACTTTATATCAACCCATGCTTAATAAGGGCATCAGTATTTAAGTTAGATATGTACCTGACGGGATGGCCGAATGAGTACAGCGTCCGTCTCCTGTTTTGGGAGATCGCGAGATCCGAACCCATGAGTTTGTGGGTTCGAATCCTGGTCGAGTCAAAGCAATGACTTCAAAATTGATACTTGTCACTTCCTAACCTGGCACTCGGCATTATTAGGATAGGGCAAGGACTGGTTGGTGCAGTGTCAGGATAATGTGACTGAGTGGGATATTAGGTCATAGTGCTGGTGGCCTGGTTTCCCAGTGGGGCAGCACTATAAAGTCGCCATGAGTGGGCACTGTCACAAGTCGGTTTCCCATGGTGATATGACCTTATATGTTGCTAGGACGTAAAACAAAAACAAACAAACAGATAGATATGCAGAACCAATTCTAGATAATTGCTTTGGTTTAGAAAATGTGATGCTTCATCGGACTATGCAGCTTTAAATTAGCAAATTCCTGCTCTGGCTTATTGTCTGACAGACACGAGGGGAATGGTCCGGTTGCACTATAGTAAGGTGCCATTTCCTGTCCAACAAAGACAACAAATAGTCCCCCCCAAGTATGCATACACTTCTTTCCGCAAGCCACTTACGCACAGGGTTTGCTCTTAAGACAGGTGTCTTTATTGTGTTTGTCGAATAAAACCGACAATGTACAAGTAGGCCTATCGCACCACAGCCTACCTAAATCCAATATGTCGCAAAGACTGTTGTACGCTACGCGATAATGTGTTGCTTCAATATCGGGGATCAAGTTTCTCATTTTCAGCTTCCCAAAATAACTGTTGACGTATATATTTTGTGTTAATATGAGGGAACGGGCAGCATATATATGAGAGCGCATGGAAAAGTTGTGAATATAGCTTTCTCAATCCCAGATTGACAGCTACAGAGTCTTATCAATTCCCGATTAACGGGATTCAAAACATGAATATGGTGCACCAGTCACCATTTACACAACAATTAGAAGTGCACATATAATAAAGAAAATTCCAATTGTGTGAAACAGTTGCGTGATTAAACCCTTTTAAAAATATACTTTCAAAAACAAAACAACACAGTGAAGTAATATTTCGCAGTTAATTTATTTTCTAATATATGCATGAGAACCTTAAGTCTCTTTCCGAGTATTTTTAGAATAGAATACTTGAGGGGATTAACTTATTTAGATGAAAGAATCACATTTTCTAAACTTACCTAGATTTGATCCTGTATCTCCAGCTTAAAGTTGCATAGTCCGATGGTTCTGAGTTTCTGTCATTTTTCTGAGATTAATATATTAATTTGATTGTTATAATCTACCTTACTTTAGTTTGAAGTAACTTTTATTTTAAATGGCTAACTTTTGAGATATTAGAAGTATAAACATGTCAAATTAGTTTTGGCAAGCACGCCAAAACTCTGACACCATAGGCTTCTGCAGTAACAGGTTCTATTAAATTGACTCACTATTCCCTTCTATATGGCAACAAATGCTTAATAAGTACACCAGTATCTAAGTTAGATATGTGAAATCAAATCTAGATGATTGGTTTGGTTTTGAAAATTTGATATTTCATCGGACTATGCAGCTTCAAGCACTGGTGCACTTAGTAAGCCTTTGCTGCTGGATAGAAGGTCATTTTAAGTCCACTTAATCTGTTACTGCTGAAGTCCATGGTAGAATGCGTTTTGATGTGCATACCAACATTTCGTTTTTATGTTTTCACTTAAAAAATCGCCAAAGTTAGCAATTTGTGGTAAACGTTATTTCAAACTAAAGTAAAGTAGATTATAACAATCGACGTCATATATAATTTATCTCAGTAAATATGGCAGAAACTCAAACCCATCGGAACATGAAACTTGAACACAAACAATTAAAATCCATTAAAGAAAGTCCTCTCAATTCTCAATGAACAGTAATTATATAAAGGGTAATTCTCTGCGACATCTTTCAAATGATATGACACGTGATTGATAATCTATGTATTCTTGTGCATTTCTATCATCATCATCATCATCATCATCATCATGTTTGACTGACTGGACGCGGTGGCCGAAACGGTAGAGCGCAGGGTTCCCGTGCAGACGGTCAGGAGTTAAAATCCCAGCCCAGTCAATTTAAGTGACTTATAATAAAATTGATACTTGTTGCTACCTAGCCTGGACTCGGGATTAATAGGCTATGACAAGGACTGGTTAGCTCAGTGTTAGGATAATGTGACTGAGTGGGATATCGGGATCATGGTGCCAACGGCCTGGTATCCCAGTGGGGCAGCACTATAAAGTCACCAAGATTGTGCACTGTCACAAGTCGGTACCCGTCCTGATATGACCTTAGATGTTGCTACGATGCAAAACAATAACAAACATCATATATGATCACTAAATGAGCATTATTAACATGATATCGTACGACATTTACTACCAGTACCACCCAAGTTATCCGTACTACAGAACGCATGCGCTAGTTTTGTTATGCAATCTACCACGAGCAGACGACATTTAGCCAGAGTAGACGACAGAATGACGTGGCTATAGGCGCGCATTGCGGAGGAAGCGGATATCGGATTACGCGTTATCCGTCATCACGCATGCGCGTGAGCACTCTGCACTCACCTCGCACCACAATCAGTCGGCAGACGCGGCCACCCCTATAGAACCCAGCTCTAAGAAAGTGTTGTCGTCTGCTGTCACCCCTGCGCACTGATGTGTGGTGATGAAACTCAAAGGGCAATTATTTCACATCTCCACTGACGGACAGTCAGTCGTCTGCCTTCACCCAAAACGTGGAATTGGTTGGTTGTTCAACTTGTTAGAGTTTTACCAAAGACCCTATAATACTAAGACGGCTCACTCAGTCTGTACTGTGTAATCAAAATGATCAAACCCACCACTTGGTGCGCTGGCTGTTCTCTTGGCTAAGCAGGTGCTATATATATATGTATAAATGTGTATATGAATGTGAAAGATGTGTGATGATGGCGATGCTGATGATGATGATGCTGATGATGATGTGTATTTCTTCATAACAATTTCATATTGATGTGTATTCATACTTACCTATCTCACGTATAATATAATTGTATGTGTTTACATGTGAAACACCAACCGGGCTGGTCAAACCCACCACAAGGTGGCACTGCAAAATTTACATTACCATGGGAGAGATAGAGAGTGAGCCGTCTTAGTATTATAGGGTCTTTGGTTTTACGTCAGGAGGGGTAGTGACTTGTGACAGCACACTGATGGCAACTTTATAGTGCTACTCCACCGGGAAATCAGGCCGGCAGCACCATGACCCAATATCCCACTCAGTTTCTTTATCCTGACACTGAGCTAACCAGTCCTTGCCCTATCCTATTAATGCTGAGTGCCAAGCTAAGAAGCGACAAGTATCAATTTAGTAAGTAATTGGTTTGACTCAACTGGGAATCGAACTTCGGATCTCCCGCACAGAGGCCCGCGCTCTACCGATTCGGCCACCGCGCCCGGTAATAGGACAAGGGCTGTGTGGGATATCGGGTTATGGTGTCGGCAACCTGGTCTCCCAGTGGGGCAGCATTATAAAGTCGCCCTGAATGCGCACCATCACAAGCCGGCACCCATCCTGATATGACCATAGGTGTTGCTATGACGTAAAACAACAACAAACATCACCATCACCACACCATTACCACCACTACATACCCCTTTTCTAAACTTATAATGCCGATGACAATGCAAAAGCTAATTTTGTTTGGTCAGTTGCACTACCTAGCCTACATTACGTGCTAATCGGGACTGCTGTGCTATTTAACAAAACATATATAATTATATACATATATATATATATATATATATATATATATATATATATATATAATTAAAATAAAGAGTTTGAAAAAAGTTCCAAACAAATCGTAAGCATGGGAGAGAGAGTGAGAGTGGCTGGGGAGGGGGGGAGGGGGGAGGGGAGAGAGGGAGCAGGGGAAGGAGAGGGGGGACAGACAGGGAGAAAGGGGGGAGGGAGGGTGGTATCAGATCTGCGGTGTGTCTGAGTGTGTGCCGCTCCCAGACTGTTGGTGACCCGACGGGGTCAGGGTATGTCAGCCTGCTGGTTGTCAGGGGGGGGGGGGGGGGGGGGAAGGGAGCCGAGATGGGGATAAACCTCTCAACCCCCGTCCCGGCTCGGTGTAGGACGTTCAAAATACTACCCCGTTGAAAACACTGTGGTAGTGTTTTCAACTTAAATTGAAAACACTACTCTTAAGTTCAAAACATTACCCCTAGGTACATCCAAAACACTACCCAAGTTCAAAACACGATCATCACACGGCAGTTGGGGCTGTAAGTTAATGCCATACTATTTGGTTTGGTTATTGGGAGTTTTACGTCATGCGAACATCTAAGTTCATATCATGACCCACGTACTAGTAGTACACGCTGATAGCACTGCGGCGTCTGCACCACGTATTAGTATATGCTGATGGTGCTGTGGCAACTGCACCACGTATTACTATTAAGCCGTGTTCACACACACAACTTTAGGCCGAACTAGATAAGGCGAACTAGATGAGGCGAACTAGTGTCGTGTCCACACATGCAGTATTCTCGGGGCGGTTTAAGGCCGAAATCGATATCTGCGGATGAGCAAGTCCATACTAACCAGCGCCAGTTTCGGTTAGTCGACGTCGGCATGAGAGAGTGTGGGTTCGACCTAGATCTGTTTCGACTGAATCGTATTGTTTTGGAACGGTCAACTTCTGCTGGGCAGTGAAACCCTAAAAATAAATGATGAAAAAAATATCTGTGCACCTCTAGCCGGTTCATAGACCAAATTATATTATATAGTGTAACGTGCTTAATCCGCTTCAAGTAAACCGCTACCGTCCACACAAGCAAGGTGGGCCGACTTAAGCTAGTTCGGTTCATCTGGACTACCTCGCGACGTGGTTTACTTGAAGCGAACTAGATGCGGCAAACTAGCCCTGATGCGCGAAAAGGAAGAAAGCAAGGCGGGGGTGGAAAGAAAGGCGTTTTATTGACGCCTCAACATGCAGAGTATACAGAGGAAGTAATAAACAGGCTCATGAGGAGCAATGCAATGATAGGGCTCATGAGGAGCAATGAAAGAAAAGTACAGGAGCAACAATAGAAATGTTCAGCATAGTAATGTCTGTATATGTTCAGTGAGGGGGTGCCGAGGAGCCCTCCACCGCTGAGGAAGAAGGGTTTAAGAGGAAAGAGATGGGTGTGTGGGTGGAGGAAAAAGGGAAGAGAGCTGGAAGGCGGCAGGAGGGCGAGTGCCTGAGGGAGGCCGGCGGGCGGCCTTATAAGGGAAGGGGGACGGGCGACAGCAGGTGAGGTGTGAATGCTGCCGGCCCGGGGGAGGGCGAGAGAAAGTGAGCAGCGGGCGTCGGGTGAGGCGCGAATGCTGCGCGACACAGGGGCGGGGGAGGGAGCGGCGCGCGGCGGCGTCGGGTGAGGTGCGAGCGCAGCGCGACAGCCCGGGGCGGGGGAGGGTCTCTTCCTCTCCTCGCATCAAGCGTAATGCTACGCATTACGACCAATTCGCTTCAGCGTCGTGTCCACGCGGCGAATATGAGCCGAACTAGACAAGGCGAATTAGTTGAGGCGACTTAACTCCCGTGTGTGAACACGGCTTTAGACTACACTGATCGTGCTGCGGTGTTTGATTCTTTGTTTGTTGTTGTTTTATGTCCTAGCAACATCTATGGTCATCTCAGAATGGGTACTGACTTGTGACAGTGCACACTCATGGCAACTTTATAGTGCTGCCCCACTGGGAGACCAGGCTGCCAACACCATGAGAGTAGTGTTTTGAACTTAAAGGGAGTGTTTTGAAATTAAGGATAGTGTTTTGAGCGTGGCCATGTTAGTGTTTTGAACCTACCTTTAACTAAGTTGAAAACACTACCGTAGTGTTTTGAACCTAGGTTGAAAGCACTACCGTAGTGTTGCTGTGGGGTAGTGTTTTGAACTTAATACACCGACCCAGCCCGGGGCTTTGCTAACACACCCGTCTGTCTCAAAATACTTCAGGAGTGAACTTTTCTTCTCTTTTTCGCCTACTTTTGTCGGATCTTTTTCTCACTCCTCTCTCCTCTCCTATTTCCTCTCTACTCTTTTCTCTTTCCTCTCACCTCTTTCCACCCTTCTCTCTACTCTCCTCCGGTCTCCTCTCTCTCCTCTTCCTGTCTCTTCTCTTCCCATCTCTCCTCTTCCTCTCTCTCTCCTGTTCCCCTCTCTCCGCTTCCTCTCTCTCCTCCCCCTCTCTCTCCTATCTATCTCTATTTCTCTCGCCTACCCTCCTCTCCCTCTCTTTCCTCTTCATCCCCCTTCTCCTACTTCCACTCCCCTCTCGCACCTCCTCCCATATATTACCTCTCCCTCCTTCCCTCCCTCCCTCTCTCCCCTTCTCCCTCTCTTCCTCTCTTCACTTCCCTTATCCGTCCCTCCCTCTCAGTCGATTCCCCCGCTCCCTATCTCTCCTCTAATTCCTCCTGTCCCGTCCGTTTCGCCCCCCCCCCCCCGTTCCCCTCCTACCCCTTCCCCTCCCCCTTCTCCCCCTCCCCTCCCCCATTCCCCCATTCCCCCTTCCCCTCTTACCATTCTCCTCCTCCCACCTTCCCCATCCTCATTGTCCCTCCTCACTCCCGCCCCCTTTCATGTTTCTTCACTTCTCAGTCCCCGTCCTGATATGACCTTAGATGTTGCTAGGACGTAAAACAACAAACAAACAAACTTCTCAGTCTGCCTTCAATACTTAGTCCCCAGTTAGCACGCAAGCAACCGCCCTCAATAACCCCCCCCCCCCCCCCACTGGTCCAGGGATTGATGTTGAGGCTAGCATTTACTCTCCCCCCCCCCCCCCCAAACAAACAAACAACAAACAAACAAACAAAAATATATCAACTTCAAATTGTGTCATATTCGGTTGATCGGAGAAAATCAAACATGTATATAAAATGACTCCGAATTATAAATGATTAATACAATTCGCGAAAATGATTTGTCCACATGAGATAGCCAGGTGTTTTCGGAAATATTCTGATATTGAGACCTCAGCATTGGCTGTACTTGCACTGCGCCTGTTGATCACGTGACACTGTGCGTGTGAGGAGGCACACCGGGAACAAGGAGAGCTGAGTCCCAGCACAGACTCGACCTGTAATGTGTATACAGAGGCCTGTTTGGTTCACAATACGCCGACTACAGGCGAACCTAAAATATAGAAAAACAACAATGCAGGTGCTGTCATAATCTAGGTATTGTCAATTCAGCAGCTATAGATCTAGAAAAGGAAATACACGCAACATCTGATCATTGGGTGTGTGTGTTTTAATGGTACATTCTAGTTTGCATTCTTTTTGTTTTATCGGATATATTTGATTGCAATAAGCTACAGAGTTTAGGTAGAATGCCAATAAATATATGCTTTGTGTGTGTGTGGATTTTGTTTGTTTTTATTTATATTTATTTTGTTTGGTGGGTGGGGGTGGGGGGGTGGGGGACAAAGAATGCTTAATTCAAAATCGAACGATTTAAACACTATATGCCTAGTAGTCGATTGATTTAATACCCGTGAATGGACACAAAAAGCACCATAACAATAATAGTAATGTAGTGACTCTTTGTCAAATGCCCGTGGTATACTTACGTGGATAGACATATATGAAGTATTATGTACATGTATAAATCTGATTTATATACGTATATATATATATTCAGAATTTATATACACATATATTGTAATTTGTATATATATTATTTTTGCATACGAACATATATATGAAAATATAATACATATATACACATATTCAATGCACAAATATATCTGATATATACACATATATATGTATATAAGCATATACATAACCTTTCTCTTCATACATATATCTATACAATCATACATATATGCACATATTAGATATACACATCTATTATTTATACATACACCCACATGTATGTGCATATATACATAATATTATTACATATACCCATGCTGTACATCGGTTAATGCTAGGCTCCGCATCAATCCCTGGACCAATACTTTGTTGAACTGTCACTATGTATATATTCCTGGTCTGTGACTATATTCAGAGACTGTATATATCTATGTTCTCTGCTATATTCCAGACTTGTGCATGGTGCCCTTTCAATATAGTGCTGCCATCTGGTGGAATCCATCTGATCCATTATGTGGTAAACCATATCCATGGCACTATCTAATGGCAGAGTTAACAACACCCACGGTTACATGACTTAAAATGGATGCCACTCTGGTCAAAGTGACCAAAGTTAGTAAAAACCATAAAAAGTAATATGAAATGTGTACGGTAGGTACAAGAAATAATGCTATTAAGAACCCATACATGGCAAAGCATCAGTGGAGTACGAGGATGCGCGTTGGCAGCACCGATTAACAGAGGAGTAGTGATCAGAACGACCCTGAAACTTAACCACTGTTTGGTATTATATATCGATACATCATCATCATCATCATCATCATGCTGTCGGTCGTGATGTGACAAAGACTGCTTTCATTACTTGACTGCCGCTCTCCATTTAGCTCTCTGCTGTGAGAGTTGCGTCCATGAGTCAGTATTAATGTCTATCGATACACATATAGTATATACATATAGGTGTATTTATATCAACCAATATATATATGCATATACACATATAAGTGTATATATTTTAATGTTTATACACACATACATATATAATAAATTTGATTGTGGATACATTACTGTAAAAGTATTTTCCGTTCGAACCAGTGGTCCACAACTGGTTCATCAAAGGCTGTGGTATGTGCTGTCTTGCCTGTGGGAAAGTGCATATAAAAGACCCTTTGCTGCTTATAGAAGCCTATGTGATGGCATCAGGTTTCCTGCAGAGAAATATATCAGAATGACTATATGTTTGACGTCCAACAGCCGATGATAAAAATCAATGCGCTCTAGAGGCGTCGTTAAATAAAGCAAACCTTTCCTGTGAAAGTAAAGCAGGTGCGTACACACCCTCGTGCGGCAGAGACGGGGCAGACAACAGCCACGTCACCCATAGTGGATTTACTGCTACAAAGGTCAACGGGGGTCAATCACCGCCACCCGTTGTGAGACGCCCAAACGAGGCGACTGGCGTTTTATTTTTATGGTCCAATGGTAAGCGCGGATGTGAGCCATCCAATAAAAACAACTACAGATCAAAGGCCAAGATGACAGCGCCGCCCGATCCACGCTGGTAGAGGTGGTGGTGTGGTGGTGGAGGTGAGTGGTGGTGGTGGGGGTGGTGGGGTGGTGGTGGGGGTGGTAGTGGGGGGTGGGTGGTGGTGGTGGTGTGGGTGGTGGTGGTGGTGTGGGTGGTGGTGGTGGTGGGGGGTTGGTGGGGGTTGTTGGTGGGGGAGATGAGTGAGTGGTGGGAGTGAGTGGTGGTGGTGGGGATGAGTTAGTGGTTGGGGTGAGTGAGTGGTTGGGGTAATTGGGTGGTAAGTGGGTTGTGGGGGTGGTAGTGGTGGTGGGGGTGAATGAGTGGTGGGGTGAGGTGGAGTGGGTGGTGGTGGGGTGGGTGGAGGTGGGGATGAGTGAGTGGTTGGGGTAATTGGGTGGGTAAGTGGGTTGTGGTAGTGGTGGTGGGGGTGAATGAGTGGGTGGTGGGGTGTGGTGGAGTGGGTGGTGGGGGTGGTTGGTGGTGAGTGAGTGGTGGGGTTGGATGGGGGTGGTGTGGGGTGATGCTGTGCACAACTTGTGTGGGGTGCTGGACGGGGGAGATAGACACTCGATGGGGCATGGGGGGGGGGGGGGGTCCTGTGTGGTGTGAAGGTGGTGGTGGATGGGGTAGGGTGGTGGTGGTGATGGGTGGGGTGAGTTAGGGGTGGTGGTAGTGGTGGTGGGGTAAGGATGAGTGGGTTGTAGGGGTGGTGGGGTGATGCTGTGCACAAACTTGTGTGGGGTGCTGGACAGGGGAGATAGACACTCGATGGGGCATGGGGGGGGGGGGGGTCCTGTGTGGTGTGAAGGGTGGTGGTGGGATGGGGTAGGGGTGGTGGTGGTGATGGTGGTGGGGTGAGTTAGGGGTGGTGGTAGTGGTGGTGGGGTAAGGATGAGTGGGTTGTAGGGGTGGTGGGTGATGCTGTGCTCAGACTTGTGTGGGGTGCTGGACGGGGGAGATAGACGCTAGATGGGGTGGAGGTGGTGGGGCTGGGGGTCTGAGTGTTGTGTGATGGGAGGGGTGGTGGAGGGGGTGGGGTAGGGCTGAGTGGGGGTGGCGATCAGGCAGGAGGGGTATTTTGTTGGGATGGAGGTGAGATCACGGTAGTGGGTGGTGGTCAAGGCAACGGCCCGTATAATAATATAAGATGCCCTCCGACCCGTGTGGTCATTCAGCTACCCTCGGTCGTCTCACGGTCACAGCCTTCAATTCCTTTAGTGTATGTCGGGGGAGGGGGCAGAATGTGTGTGGGGTGTTCAATGGTGGGCAATGTCTGCACTTGTGTATTTGTTGTTCTCAACACATCGCCAGCGACGAAATACGTATATACGTATATACGTCCGGGCAACATCTATGGTCATATCAGGACGAGTAGCTACTTGTGACAGTGCGCACTCATGGCGACTTTAACGTGCTGCCGCACTGTGAGACCAAGCCGCCAGCACCATGACCTGATATCCAATTTAGTCACATTATCCTGACATTGAGACAACCAGTCCTTGCCCTATCCTAATAATGCCGAGTGCCTGGCTAGGAAGGAACAAAACTGTCATGTATCAATTTTTAAGTCATTGGTTTGACTCAACCAGGGTTGAAATCCCACTTCTACCAAAACTGGAGATGGACGCTTAAACTCATTTGGCCATCCCGTCTGGTCCCCATTCATTCAGAGTTTGTATACATGCTGCATGGACTCTTTACTACTGCTCTCACAATGCATTGTGATCGGTAGCCAATATTGCCACCTGGGAAACTGAGATCTGCTCCGCTGAAAAACTGCCGGGAGTGCTTGGCCGATTTAAAAGACTGTTATAGTACATTAGTAGTCTGTTTGGTTGAAGCCACGCATTAAGTCTTGTGTACGTGACACATCCCCTCTCCCTCCCGCCACACACTACTAATCACATAATTAGGCCCTACACCAGTTAACGTCAGATCATGTTCACTGTCATTGTCACTGTCACTCTCCTTCTCACTCTCACTCTCATTCTCACTGTCACTCTCCTTATCACTCTCACTCTCGCTCACACGCTCACTCTCGCTCGCATGCTCACTCTCATTCTCACTTTCACTCTCGCTCTTGCTCTCACTCTTTCTCTCACTCACACTTTCACTCTCCCTCTTGCTCTCACTCTCACTTTCACTCACACTTTCACTCTCTCTCTTGCTCACTGTCACTCACTTTCACAAAGTTTCGCTCTGACTTCACTCTCCTCTTTGCTTTCACTCACACTTTAATTCTCACTCTCGGTCTCACTCTCACTTTCATTCTTACTCTCGGTCTCACTCTTGGTCTCACTCTCACTCTCACTTTCATTCTTACTCTCGGTCTCACTCTTGGTCTCACTCTCACTCTCACTTTCATTCTTACTCTCGGTCTCACTCTTGGTCTCACTCTCACTCTCACTTTCATTCTTACTCTCGGTCTCACTCTTGGTCTCACTCTCACTCTCACTTTCATTCTTACTCTCGGTCTCACTCTTGGTCTCACTCTCACTCTCACTTTCATGCTTACTCTCGGTCTCACTCTCGGTCTCACTCTCACTCTCACTTTCACAAAGTTTCACACTGACTTCACTCTCCTTTTTGCTTTAACTCTCACTTTCATTCTTACTCTCGGTCTCACTCTCGGCCTCACTCTCGGTCTCACTTTCACTTTCACTAAGTTTCACTCTGACTTCACTCTCCTCTTTGCTTTCACTCTCACTTTCATTCTCACTCTCGGTCTCACTCTCACTTTCATTCTTACTCTCAGTCTCACTCTCGGTCTCACTCTCACTTTCACCTTCACAAAGTTTCACTCTGACTTCACTCTCCTATTTGCTTTCACTCTCACTTTCATTCTCACTCTCGGTCTCACCGTCGGTCTCACTCTCGGTCTCACTCTTACTTTCACTTTCGCTCTCGTTCTTCACTCTCTGACTGTCACTCACTCTTTCTCTCTTTCACTCTCTAACTCTCACTCTCCAACTCTCACTCTCTAACTCTCACTCTCCAACTCTCACTCTCTCGCTCTCACACTCACTCTCACAGACCAGACGGAATGACCGACTCCGAAGATCGCTGTCTTCCTGCGCGGGAGATGGTGGGTTTCTGCAAAACGCTTACAAAATTGACATTTGCTACATTATATGTTAATCAAGGTTTATTTAGTTCCCTCTTCTCTCACCTGGTGCCACATGAAATTGGACAATCGCCAACTTCAACCACTACTGTTGGCAGGACTTTTTAATTTTTTTTTTTTTTTGGTGAGCCAGTTTGGTGCTATCCTGCCTGAGAATACACACATTCTTCAACCAGACATATATTCTTATTTCCGTGTTTATTACATATATATAGATATATATATATATATATATATATATATATGCACACCCAAACCTACAACCCCACCCACGTATATATTTGCGCACATATATATGTATACATATATACTCATATATACTCACATATATTCATATATATATTTATATATACCTTATATGTCCCAATAGACGCGCACTGCGCGAGTGCAGACACATGGATGCGCGTCTATTCAAAGTTAAAGAATTTCATGGATTTGTTTTTGTCGTGCCTCTGAAATATGGTGGGGTTGTCATATTTTATGTGCATTCAGTCGGAATATGATCGTAACTTTGTGCGAGCTTTCAATCTTGAAATGGGGGGGGGGGGGGGGGGGGGGCTTCTATTGGGACATATGTGGTATATATATATATTCATACATGCATATATAAATATTGGCTGTGCTAGAAAAATGAGATACACGAAGGCGGGGTGTGGGTCGAAGGCGTTTTATTAGGCTCTGCCAGAGAAAAACCCGCCCTACCGTAAAATTTGAAAGCTGACCTTGCTGGCCACTCTGAGTATATGTTTTATTAGTTCAGTCAGGTGTTATAGGGTGGTGGTTATACTTTGGTAATTGTTATTTATTTTGCTCCTTTTTTCCGGGGGGAATTTGAGAGGGGGTGAATATAAATTCATATATTTATAAACTTATATATACTTAAATTACACTGACATTGGCATCTCTCGCCCCCTCTCTTTATATATATTAATGACCAGACGGAATGGCCAAATGAGTTCGAGCGTTCGTCTCCCGTGTTGGTAGATCGTGGGGTCATGGTTTCGAACCCTGGTCGAGTCAAACCAATGAGTCAAACCAAAATTGATACTTGTTGCTTCCTAGCCTGGTGCTCGGCATTATTAGGATAGGGCAAGGACTGGATGGTTCAGGTCAGGATAATGTGACTGAGTGGGATATCAGGTCATGGTGCTGGCAGCCTGGTCTTCCAATGGGGCAGCACTATAAACTCACCATGAGTGCGCACTGTCACAAGTCGGTACCCGTCCTGATATGACCTTAGATGTTGCTAGGACGTAAAACAACAACAAACAAACAAATTATATATATTAAAGTTGCATAGTGCGATGCTTTTGAGTTTTTGCAATTTTCTGAGATAAATATATTATGCTAATCGTTATAATCTACTCAACTTTAATTTGAAGTAACTTTAATTTTAAATGGCTAAGTTTGGAGATATTTTACGTCAAAACATGCCAAAATAATTTTGGCAAGCACGCCAAAACTCTGACACCATAGACTTCAGTAGTAACAGGTTCTAATAATTGACTTATTATGCCCTTCTATGCAGCAACACATGCTTAATATGTGAATCAGTATCTAAGTTTAATATGTAGAATCAAATCTAGATAAGTGTTTTGGTTTTGAAAATTTGATGTTTTCATCGGACTAGGCAACTTTAATGTATACATATTAATATATATAAATATACATATGTAAACTTGAAGTACACACTGAACAGTCTCTACAATGCTGAGACTGCCCTTGAGACGCCCACTCTCCTGATGGATATGTGAGGTGATACCCGAAGGCCCATATTTCATCTGGACCTGGTTGTGTGGGCTGGTGCCTGACTGAACCCACTCTGTCCTTTTAGCAGCGCCCTCTGCCTTGTGCAGAAGTAAGGTGAGCACACACCGTCAGCGTCACGGCGCATGTCCGTGGGCAGCCACCGGTAACTTCATATTAGTCAAGATTGACACTCCACGCAGAGCACTCTCCGCCCGCTAGGGTGTCACAGTGCCCCGAACAGGCATATAGCTGTGTCACCACCCTTCGTCTCATATATATGTATATATATATATATATATATATATATATATATATATACATACATACATACAGTAAAACCTCTAACCGACCACCTCCACAGATCGACCACGCCCCTATATCAAAGACCCTATAATACTAAGATGGCTCACTCAGCCTGTACTGTGTATTCAAAGTGATCAAACCCACCATTTAGTGCGCTGGCTGTTCTCTTGGTTAAACAGGTGCTATATTATATGTATAAATGTATATATAAATGTGAAAGATGTGTGATGATGGCGATGCTGATGCTGATGATGATGTGTATTTGTTCATAGCAATTTCATATTGATGTGTATTCATACTTACCTATTTCATGTATAATATAATTGTATGTGTTTACATGTGAAACACCAACCAGAAGCAGGGCTGATCAAACCCACCACAAGGTGGCACTGCGAAATTTACATTACCATGGGAGAGATAGGGAGTGAGCCGTCTTAGTATTATAGGGTCTTGTTCATTGCTCCATAAGCATTTCAGTGCAAGAAAAGTGGAATTAGTGAGAATTGAAAGTACCCTCACGTAAAAAAATCTGTTATTTTCATTCAATTTTTGGATTGCCGCTTACTGGGGTTTGCACCTGAACTTTTCATACATCATTAGTTTGACTTGATCAGTGTTTGAACTCACGACCTTCCGCATAGGGAATCAGACAATACTCTTAGCACATCAACCATTCCACCCAGTCATGGCCCTGTCCATAACATACAAGTTCATGATAGAACTTGTTTGCAATGCTGAACAGCTTTAGTCATTAGTTTGTGGTATTACGTGTTATGCAAGTACAGTATAGCCCCGTTAAACCAAACTTGATGGGACCCGATAAATTTGTTTGGATTAACCGATCATTGGTTTAACTGAGCTTTGGCTTCGACTTTGACTTGGTTTTGGCAAAAACGTGGGTGCATTATGAATGTAGTATATAATGTATGCGGAGACTTTGATTATTGTTTTTTATGTATATCCAGTATAACCCCGTTAAACCAAGCTTCGTTAACCCAAATGATCAGTTAATCCTAACTTTTTTATCATATAAAAAAGTCGCTGGGGTCTCAGATGACCTTATAACCACATGAAAGTTTGGTTTAACCGTACTGGATGTGGCCTGGGGTCCGAAAATTTTGTTTGGATTAACCAATAGCTTGGATTAACCAACTTTTTTATATGACAAATGGTAGTATTTTGCCGGTCCGCCGAAAAAGGCTTGGATTAACCGATCGTTTGGTTTAACCGAGCTTGGTTTAACGGGGTTATACTGTATAAAGAGATGGAAGGGAATTACTTCGTTTATGTTCTCCCGATTCTATATTCTGCCTCCTCCACCTCGCGCTTTATGACCGGTGGTGCCACCAGCGGTTCTCTTCGTCCCCAATTGACGCAGCAAACCATCAGTCGCACGGGAGAATTTTTCTTATATAAATGTATATATAAAATAGGCTATGGCTCCAGAGGATAAAATAAAGAGACGAGACGAGGAGTGGTGGAAGCCTACCTTTATTTCCGAGGCCCATATGGCCGAGCAATAAACCGCCCTACCTAGACAAAAAAAAAAAAGAGGAAAAATTCGGAGCTCATGTGATCGTGGACGTGGCACCAGCCAGGCAGAGCGGGTTCTGGCCCGCAGCAAATATATAGAAATAAATGAGACGTACATAATAGATAGCGAGGAATTAATTAAAGTACGATAAAAAGGATAGGATATAAACTCCACACCTTTATATTCATATAATAAAGTATATAGCATATATATATAATGTAAAAGGAGTTGCACGAGAATAAATAAGGGAAGTTTTCTATATTATCAGTGCTCTATTATCCCCGAATATGACTGAGAGAGAGACAGAGAGAGACAGCCAGAGACATAGAGAGAAAGAGAGTGCGTGGGATAGTGTAAGAGAGAGATAGTGAGAGATCTGTAGAACGTCCATGAACGTAAAGAGCTTGATGTGTTATAACTAATTGTAATTGCTTTCTGATCATAAATAAACTGCCCAATTCCTGTATGTAATACTGAATATATTTACAATAATTACGGACTGCTTGTGCTAAATTCAGGCGCTGTTATAAATGTTAGTGAAATGTGGGAATCGGGGAGCTGGTCCTTCCTTACCCAACGCCTTCCCCGGGAACAGACACCTGGGTGTGCATTCTTGGTATTTGCCTACGCACAGAAGACGCACTAATATAATAGCCTTCTCACATACAACCCATTCACAGACTGGACAAGAACTTTACTGCACTCCCCCACACACCCACACCCACACCCACACAGACACCCACACCCACACAGACACGCAAACATACACTCCCGGGCACCTGCACTACAGAGTAGCCTCCGATCACCCACATTGACACCCACACCTATAGCCACAACGACACCTATCTACACTTCACAGCCACAGCTACACCCACTCATACCACAACCATACTCACAACCACACTCACACCCACACTCACAATCAGACCCACACCTATATCCACACTCACAATCACACCCACACTTACACCTACAACCACGCTGACACATACATACACACCCACCCACACCCTACACCTACCGCACACACCTACACTAAAGCCATATTTACACGGGCGAGTTAAAACGCTTAATATAAAACCACTTGCCTAGATCGATTTACATTTGCCGTGTAAATGCGACACTGTGGCGTTTTAGGGCTGAATCGATTCATATAAATCGGTAGATGTAAACCACCTTGCGAGGTAGTATAGATGAAGCGATACAGCCGGTTCCCGGGCGGCGATAGTGTAAAATAGCGGTGCTCGCCGGCTACAGGCTCAGCTGTAACTATCGCTGGTGCCCGGCAGTGTTAGGGACTGATTAGGCCGAAATCTATTGAATGCGATCATATTTAACAGAATTACATACTCAAATAATGAAATTTATTAAATTAACCCTAAATTCCAAGCGATATTAACATAGCCGCTACATTGGCGTCGTTATTCATATTGTGAATCGACGAATGTAAACTAAACAAATAGCAGTACTTGCCGGCTACAGGCTCACCACTAAGGCTGCTGGTTCCCGGCGCTGACACACTTTCAAACTCGGTCCGTGTAAATGCGCCAGTACATCGCTTCATATAAATCGATTTGTCTAAATCGGTTTAGAATTGCCCGTGTAAACACGGCTTAAGACGCACACATACATCTTACTCCCACACCTCCACACATTCACGCACACCCACACTCACACCCACACACACACACTCACACCCACACTCACACCTACATACATACCTATGCATACATCTACACCCACACCCACACCCACACCCCCTCCTACATCCACATTCACACCTTACACCCACACCTCCACTACCACTGACACCTACACGCACACCTACACCGACACCCATACCTACCTCTATGCCCACACTTCACACCCACACCTACACTCCACACCTACACTCCACACCTACACTACACACCCACACATACACCTATTCTCACATTTAGATCGCCACACCCTACACCTACACGCCACACCCACACATGCATGGACATCCACATTTACATCACCACACCCTACACCTACACGCCACACCCACACATGCACTTACATCCACATTTACATCACCACACCCTACACCTACATGCCACACCCACACATGCATGGACATCCACATTTACATCACCACACCCTACACCTACATGCCACACCCACACATGCACTTACATCCACATTTACATCACCCACCTACACTACCACACCCCACATCACTTACATCCACATTCATCACCACACCCTACACCACACGCCACACCCACACATGCACTGACATCCACATTTACATCACCACCACACCTACCACACCCACATGCACACTCACATTTACACACCACACCACACTACGCCACACCACAATGCTGACATCCACATTTACATCACCACACCCTACACCTACACGCCACACCCACACATGCACTTACATCCACATTTACATCACCACACCCTACACCCACACCCCGTGCAATCTAGCACCTCGCCCCACGCCCACACGAGGGAAGAGACAGGAGCTGTATGGTAAATACACACTTCTACGTCTAAGTAAACGCTGACCCCCCATATCCAGGAACACATTTAGCGCGGGAGGAAATGTCGTCTGCTCTCCATAGACTGACACCATGCGCATTTATAACGCCCACACATACACCATTTAGTGAAGGAAAAGTGACATATGGTTCCATGACCCAATGGTTTAGAGTTTCTTTTATATATAACCCATGTCCACTCAGTAAACATATATATCAGGGGCGTAGCTAGGTATATGCGCGTATGCCAAAACGTTCACATCGTTTTGTCAACAAACAAACAAAAAAAATAATAATAAAGAGAGAGAGAGAGGAGGCATGTAGTAGTCCGGAGTGTCGAAAACTCAAGTCTAAAATGTGTCAAATCCAGCGGCCCCCTAAACCCCTTGCCGAAATTATGAGAACACATCGTTAACGGTCTAGCTACGCCCCTGTATATTTATATATATATGTAAATGTTTACTGAGTGAATCTGTAATATACATTACAGCATCCGTTTCGAATTTTGCCAAAGGCAAATTCTACAATAGGGGGATGGAAACATGAATATTTATGATCGAATAGTGTATTTGAAATCAAGATGAAATGAATAAAAGTGTGATTTTTTGGAGGGTTGATCTTCAATTAAAATAGAACGGGTCTTAACATCAAAATCATAAAGAGTGAAAATGGAAACGGGGAAATTTGAACCTGAAATTTTTTTTTTTAAACCATCAATCCACTTTCCATAAGGGTACAATAGTCCAGCAAAATGGCCGGTATGTAAAGGCCCTATCACACTTTACAGTATTAAGGATACAGACAGACCCGGACAAAAATATTCTAATCCGGTGTGATTCGGACTTGAAATGTATCAATTATGTAACGGACGGTAACTGATGGGTAACAGATGGTAACGGACGGGTAACGGACGGTAACAGTTGATAATGTTTCTAACGATCAACGGACATTTCAGGATACAAAAAGAACTATAGCGAATGGCAATGGACGTGTAATGGATATGTAATGGACAGGAACAGATGGTAACGGACGGGTAACAGACGGGAACAGATAATAATCGCATACCAGTGCAATCCATTACAAGTTTTGTGCATGCTCAAAACTTGTAACGGATCGGGCCGGATATCAATGGATATGCAATGGACACAAACCAGACTTTGTCGGATATCAACAGACTTTGTTCCGTTTCAATCCGTTTCCTCAATCCGGTAAAGTGTGACAGGGCTTTTATGTTGCATATTCTACTAGGTTGAAAAAAACAAAACGACTTTCCCCTGTGGAAGCAAACATATTTAACAATAGTTCAAAGTAGCCAAGAAAGTTGGAGTGATTCTAGTTTTTGCCGGCATCAGATTACTTCAGAATAAAAATAAGACGCAACACTATCAAACATATATACCCATGGGGTCATATAGGTGTGTATGTGGGGACGGGTGGGTAAGATTTCAGTCATTTTCCCTCGCAGTGTGCAATTTGAATTTAGAATTTGTCAATTTGTGTTTTCTCAAAGCTAAATTTCCCACCACCCCCCTCCCTCAAAAAGTAAAGCTTGTTTTATTTAACGAGGTCTCTAGAGCACATTGATTTTTTTTGGTTGTATCATCGGCTATTAGACATCAAACATATCGTCATTCTCACATATTTCTTTAGAAGAAACCTGCTGCCGCCGACATAGGCTACTCTTTCCAATAAGCAGCAAGGGGTCTTTTATATGCACTTTCCCACAGACAGGACAGCACATACCACAACCTTTGATGAAACGGTTGTGAACCATTTGTTGGAATGGAAAATAGCCCAAACTGCAAATGGGTTCACTGAGCAGGATCAATCAGATGACCAACACCTTCACAGGTGGACGCTCTACTGCCTGAACTACGTCCTGCTCCCCAAGCTAAATCCCAGACACATTAATTACGCACCAGCGCCCCCTGTGTCAGTTACCTTATACTGCACCAGGTGTCCAACAGCACTCGCATACAAACTCGCCCAGTTTGTTGTTTAATTGGTTTTGTCATTCACGCTACCTAAATGTCGTCTGCAGTCAAGTGCATCTCTCCTAGTAGTGCTCCACTCAGTCAGTGTGGGGTTTTACGTTGGCGTTTTACGTCCTGGCACCATCTAAGGTCATATCAGGATGGGTACCAATTTGTGACAGTGCGCACTCATGGTGACTTTATACTGCTTCCCCACTGGGAGACCATCCTGCCAGCACCATGACCTGATATCCCACTCAGTCACATTATCCTGACACTGAGCCAACCATTCCTTGTCCTATCCTAATAATGCCGAGCGCCTGACTAGGAAGCGACAAGTATAAATTTGTAAGTCATTGTATTGACTCGATCAGGATTCGAATTCCAAACCTTCAACCGTCGACCTCCAGAGTTCGAACCCGTGGGTTTGAATCCCACGATCTACCAAAATGGGAGACGGATGCTCAACTCATTCGGCCATCCCGTCTGGTCCTATACTAATTACCAATTTCCACTTTCTCCTGGATAGGACGGTTGGGGGGGGGGGGGGGTGGACATCGGACGAGATAACCTAAGGGTGAAGCGTCCGCTTCCTGGATGCTGAAATGCCACCTGAGGTAGTTCTATTGCACCATGGCTAATGTTTGTGTGTGGGCCTACCGTACACATTTCATATCAATTTTGATGGGTTTTTTTAACTAACTTTGGTCACTTAGACCAGAGTGGCATCCATTTTGAGTCATGTAACCATATCACACTCCAGCACCACCAATATGGTTTACCGCATAACAGTAGAGATGGATTCCACCAGATGGCAGCACTATATTGAAATGGGACCATGCATGAGTCTGGAACATAGCAGAGAATACACGGTCTCTGAATATACTCAGAGACCGTATATATATATAATGACAGTTCAACACAATATCGGTCCAGGGTTGATGCAGAGCTTAGCATTAACCTGTGTGCAGTATATATATAATTTTATATATATATCCTCCGACGCGAGTGATGTTTTTAGGGTATGCAGGTACCGGGGAGCGCCGGAGGTGGCGCCACCAGTCATCACATGAAGGAGGCAGTACAGTATATAGTGTAATAATGATAATACACACGATAATAATAAGGACTTAATTCCCTTCCGCGCCTTTATACTCGCGAAGGAACTAAATAGGCATGAGTCACAAAACGTGCCCGCTGGTTCCCGATGGTCTAGACTTTCATGTCACCTCACTCTAAACCAGCGGCCTCATTTTCCTCTCCGCCCGCTCCATTTTGAACAGCCCCTTTAACAACTACCATTATCCACCAGTGCGTAAAAAGAGATAAGCGAAGCCAAACACTTTTTTAATTGGGAGAGAGAGAGAGAGAGAGAGAGAGAGAGAGAGAGAGAGGGGGGGGGGGGGGAGAGGGGGCAGAGGGGGGAGCAAATAACAAAATACCAACAACAAAAATATAGCGCAAAGACTATTTTGTCTATAAATGAATCCATTACTATATTTGCATCATTTAAATACTGTAGTGTGGCCGTAGTCACTGAGCTTGTGTATTGTAGGATCGAATTGGAGTTGTAGACAAATATGCATGCATTATTCATGTGTGTCTATAGCAGTGCTTTTAGAAACAAGGGTCAGCTTGTCGGCTTGGTCGTGTTTATCAATATCAGTTCACAGGTTCAGGCCTTAGGGTATACTATGAGAGACGATTTTGTTTGTTTGTTGTTGTTTTACGTCCTAGCAACATCTAAGGTCATATCAGGACGGGTACCGACTTGTGACAGTATGGGACCATGCATGATACCTTAGTGTGAATGTGGATGTCTTCATCCCAAACCCACTTCGATGCTTCCAATGCCAGAAGTTTGGTCATGGCAAGGATAGATGCAAAAAAAAATGAAATCATCTGTTTTAAGTGTGGTCAAAAAGGTCACGACAACACCAGTTGTCAAAACCAGGCAAAATGTTCCAATTGCCTGGGTGACCATATGGCCATATCTAAAGACTGTCCTGTCTGGAAAAAAAGAAAAGCTAATTCAGCAGATCAAGACTGAGAAGCGGCTAAGCTACCCAGAAGCTCGAAGGCTGGCTGAGGCGAATACTCCCTCGCCAATCACCAAGAGCTATGCTGCGGCAGCCAAAGCCTCCAACAGGACAATTGAATGCCAGACTGAACTGACATGGTTGACTGGAGGGAAGCCCACTGCCTTCACCCTAGTCCCAAATCCGACACCGGTTTCGACCAAAAGAAATAATAGTAATAATAGTATTGCGGTGCAGACGCTGGCTGAGCCGGCGATACCCAAAAAGAAGAACAACAATTTGTCGGACCGAGTTCCGAAGGGATCTTTGACCCCTACGGACAAAACGTCCATGGGGTCATCGATCTCCAAAAACTTAACATCAAATAGATATCGGGCGTTGGCTGATATTGAGATGCCTGAGACTGTGGAAACCCGCAGTCGAAGTCTCTCCCTCAAACCAAAGGCGAGGGGGAGAACACCTGTCACTGCTCCAAAATGACAGTGACAGGTGCATCTCTTATTCAATGGAACTGCCGAGGTTTTAGGAGCAACATCGAAGAGTTGTCTCTTCTTTGTTGCAACCTCAATCCACTAGCTGTTTGCCTACAAGAAACTTATATAAAAGCTTCTGAGAGTTGTAGTCTTAAAGGCTACACCATTCATAACAAGCACGCACCAGATGGAGACCGAGCCGCTGGCGGCTCCTCCATCTTGGTCAGACGTGATGTGGTATGTACGCCAGTGGCATTAGACACGACACTACAGGCTGTAGCTGTTCGTCTGACGCTGCATAAGACTGTAACTCTCTGTTCCATTTACATTCCGCCGAGCTCCGTTCTCACTTTACAAGAACTGGATGCCCTTGTTGACCAGTTACCGTCCCCATATTTACTTATGGGTGACTTTAACGGCCACAACCCATGATGGGGTGGGGGGGGACAATAGGAACGCTAAAGGCAAGAGAATTGAGGACCTTGTGGCCGCTCATGCTCTGTGTGTATTGAACAATGGTTCATACACATATTTGCATCCCGGCTACGGAACATACTCCGCCATCGATCTCTGCATTGTAGAACCAGAACTGGCGCTGGACTTTTCGTGGAGGGTCTGGGATGACCTCCGCGTGAGCGACCACTTCCCAATTATTCTTAATTGTGGGCGGGCATCTCCCGTAGAGCGAGAGAGGAGCTGGCGGCTTTGTAAAGCCGACTGGCCCACCTTCCACACCCATTGTCGCCGAGGAGTTCACTCCAGACATCAGTGACATCGATGCCTTCACAGAGATGCTGAGATGGATTGCAGAGAAAACTGTTCCGAAGACCTCGGCAACTCCCAAGCGTTTGACGCCTCCATGGTTAGATGACGGCTGTAGGAGGGCTATTAAGGAACGAAAGAAAGCTCAGCGTAAATTCCACAGGAGACCGACTGCTGAAAATCTGGTGCTCTTTAGAATTCTGCGCGCTCGCGCTCGCAGAACAATCAAAGAAGCGTGGAGGCAGTGTTGGAGACAATTTGTTTCTAGCATCACCATACACATGCCATTGGGCAAAGTATGGACAATGATCAGGAGAATCAAACGAAGGGGAGGTGATTCTTCTGTAGTCCAGCACTTGAAACACAACGGCACCATTCTCACATCACTCGATGAAATATGTGAAGAATTGGCTCGCACCTTTGCTGGAAACTCGTCTTTGGCAAACTGCCTCCCGGGCTTTCGAGCCGTCAAGGAACGCCAAGAGCGAAAGCTCTTGGACTTTTCTTCCGATGGCGAGGAGCACTACAACTCCCCATTCAGTAGGGGTGAGTTGAGGTGTTCTTTGGAAAGCTCGCACGACAAAGCAGTTGGACCTGATGGAATTCATTATCAATTTTTGGAACATCTCGCTAAACAGGCACTGAGACTGTTGCTTCAACTCTTCAACAACATCTGGGAGTTGGGTGTCGTCCCCACCTATTGGCGGGAGGCGACAGTAATGCCGATTCCCAAACCTGGTAAAGACCAGAGTGAAGCCCACAACTATCGTCCCATAGCCCTCACAAGCTGCATCTGTAAAACCATGGAGCGCATGGTAAACAACCGCCTCGTCTGGCTACTGGAGTCAGGACACCACCTGTCCAACCTTCAATGTGGCTTCAGACGGGGCCGCAGCACCCTCGACCATTTGGTGCGCATGGAGACCTTCATAAGAGATGCTTTCCTTAAGAAGGAGCATGTTGTGGCTGTCTTTTTCGACCTCGAAAAAGCCTATGACACAACGTGGCAGCATGGCATCATGGAGGATCTTCATGCGATTGGCCTTCGTGGCCACTTGCCAATTTTCATCAGGAACTTTCTAGCCTTCAGGCATTTCCGCGTCCGTGTCAAGACTACCTATTCCAGCCTAGACTCACAGTAACTAGGAGTACCTCAAGGCAGCATACTGGCCGTGACCCTTTTCGGGGTTAAGGTCAATGGTATTGCTGCTGTAAAGCGGGGGGTCTCCTGTAGTCTTTTCGTGGATGACTTTGTTTTATATTACAGCGGTGCTAACATGAATGTCATAGAGAGACAGCTACAACCAAGCATAAATGGGATCCATCGATGGTCAGTTCTGAATGGTTTCAAATTTTCCAAGACCAAAACAGTCTGCATGCACTTCTGCCGGCTGTGTAGAATACATGCGGAACTGGAACTGACCCTGGATGGGGATCCCATTAAAGTCGTTGAGAAAACCAAATTTCTGGGCCTCATTCTCGACGCAAAACTGTCTTTTGTGCCACCTGAAAACAAGATGCCTGAAAGCGCTGGATATTCTGAGGGTGCTGTCCAGCTCAGAGTGGGGAGCAGACAGAGATGTTCTGCTCTCCGTGTACAGAACCTTGGTTCGGTCACGAGTGGATTATGGCAGCATAGTATACGGTTCCGCAAGGAAATCATATATTGGGCTGCTAGACACGATCCACCACCAGGGACTGCGCCTGGCCCTTGGGGCCTTCCGCACCTCACCGATTCAGAGCCTTTACGTCGAAGCCAATGAACCATCACTTAACAACAGGCGAATCAAACTGGCCATGCAATATGTAGTCAAGATAAAAACTAATGCATTGAATCCTGCCCACAATTGTCTATTCGAGCAACATGACAAATCCAGGTATGAAGCCAGGCCGAATTACATCCGGCCACTGAGGCTCCGCATGAAACCTCATTTGGAGGCCTTGGGCGTGGATTTAGACGTGTTGGAGGATGCCAAAGTCCCAGATCATCCCCCGTGGTCGTTGAGAAAGCCATCGGTTATCCTCCGACTCACGGAACTGAGGAAGTCTGGGACACATCCACTTGAGTACCAAGGACTGCATGCTGAGATTCAAGGCCAGTTTGCAGACCACCTCTCCATATACACTGATGGTTCAAAAGACCAAAGCCGGGTAGCTGCTGCGGCAGTCTGCCGGTGGGAAAAATTTGGTGTACGTTTGCCCGATCAGAGCTCGATTTTCACTGCAGAAGCCCGAGCACTCCTTCTCGCGTTGGAGTGTATCGAGGTATCCAACCACACTAACTATGTTATATACAGTGATTCGTTCTCTTGCCTCCTGGCTGTTGCTGGACTGAAAATGAATCACCCTATTCTAGCAACGGTCATTTATAAACTGAACCAACTGACAACGGATGGGTATGACATCCACCTGTGCTGGGTGCCTGGCCATGCCAGCATACAAGGAAACGAACGAGCTGATCGGGCTGCGAAGAAGGCCCTGAATTGTGATCTTGAACCATGTTTGATCCCTCACTCTGATCTGAAACCACAAATAGCCACCCACATAAAATCCAAATGGCAACATGAGTGGGATGAAAACATTAATAAACTTAAAGAAATTGAACCATCTGTGGGAAAGCCACCACAGACTCATGCGGGAGGTCGGCGGGACCAAGTGGTCCTTAGCCGCTGCCGTATTGGCCACTCGTGGCTTACACATGCTTTTCTGCTCAAGGAGGAACCTCCCCCTGAATGTATTGGGTGTCAGTCCCTGCTGACACTCAAACACATTTGACTAAGTTGTGTTGATTTTTTGGCCCTGCGCCAACGGTTCTACACTGCAGAGAGTATGCATGACCTTTTTACTAAGGTAAAACAGGAAAACATTTTAGCCTTTTTGAGGGCAGCTGGACTGTACCACCTCATATAGTTTACTAAATAGATTCTATCAATTATTAATAAAACTTTTCTTTTTCTATGGGAATTTGTTTCCCTTGACCACAAATATATGATTGTGAGCTTTCTAATTTAATGAGTGTCTATTGGCACATAATTGATTGTCTGCTTTTACATGTAAAAGCGATGGTTTGAACAAAAAACAAAGATTTCTCGCCGTGAATATGGCCTATGCTGCCGACACGGCGTAAAACAACCACCAATCAATCAATCAATCAATGTGACAGTATGCACACATATAAACCTTTATAGTGCTACCCCACGTGCAGTCCAGAACCGAGACGTATTGTGCCACGGCTGTCTTTGCTACCACTTGTTCCACTGTTTTATTGGGATACGGGCTCCGCAGGATTGCAATATTCAATTTCGTTGGGTCAAGACAAATTCTGATTTTCCCTGCTTTGCGCCCAACAGTTATCGAGTTAACCCACGGTGTTGGTTCGATCAGTGGAACAATTACACCCATTTCTACCATTCAATCTAACTCTAACTTTACTTTGTCACAAACAGCATGGGGAATTCTATGTGGTGGTTCAATGACATGGCATATATCAGTGTTCACATGAATTTTCGCATTGACCTGGATTGTACCTAAATCATAACAAATTTCACTGAATTTGTTCACCAGTTTAACGACTTCGGAGGCTTTTGTCGACAGGCATTCCACAGCGTCGACGAGTGTTATTAGCCCCAGCAGCACACACGCATCCTTCCCTTGGATGGCACATCCGCTCTCGGTGATATGGAACGGTATCATTTGTCCGTTGACTGGTAGTCTTGTCTCTCCCTCCAGAAGATTCCACTGGCCGGTGTACGTCACCAACCTGCAGCGTGCAGGCCAATGAACAAAAAGTTTTCCTGGGAATAATATTGGCTTCCGAGCCAGTGTCAACTTTGAACCTTACATTTTTGTCACCAACTTAGAATTTCTTGCACCATAAGCCTGTATCTTCTTCGTCGTCCTTGGACATAGCTCCTACGAACAGGTCGTCATCATCGTCCTCCTCTTCTACTTCCATCAACCGCCATTCTCCATGCCTGCTGGTCCTGTCGAAGTCGAGAGCGTGTACCGGCACCGTGCTATGTTTCCGTCCTCTACACACTTGGAGAAAATGGCCTATTTTCCAACGGCCATCACATTCTTTGTCTTTAGCTGGGATGGTTGCCCACCTATGCATGTAACCACACTGAGAACAGCTTGCCTGGGACGTGGTTGAAGTGGCACCCAATCCGCGCCGCCAAGGTGTTGCCTGTAGTGGGGGGGCGTGATTGCTGTCAGCCATACTTGTTTATGGCATCTAATTGGCTGCCTTCTTTTGTGGTATCTAGCTGTTTGGCGTTATATTCACTAACGCAACATATTTCGAGACAACAGATAGCATCAGATTAGGCATCTGTAGAAACGTGTCTCTTAAGTTCTTGCCCTTACCTCCGGCTATGAGTCAGATTAGGCATCTGTAGCAACTTGTCTCTTCAGTTCTTGCCCTTAACTCCGGCTATGAGTCAGTCCCTCAATATCGAATCTTCAATATCGCCATACTCACAGTATGCGATTTTGTGCCGCTACTTTCTGATGTAAGCGTCCATCGACTCAGACTTTTGATTATAAGTGTTAAATTGATAACATCCCACTGTTTTATTGCATTTTCCTTCGCAGTACTTCTTGAACGCTGCTACCAACGGAGCTATTTACTCTCAGTCAGTACTGGCGATATCGAGCATCGGGAACAATTTCTGGGCTTCCAAACCCGCGACATGTAGAAATATGAAGCATTGTGACTTTTCTGGCTTACTGTTCACTCCTACCGCACCGTATATTTCATAGGAAGTTAACCAAGTCCTCCAATTCACTGCCAGATTCCCCTCTAAGTTTAGCGGTGTGGTGGTCTCAATCATGACAGAACTGATATCATACTTGACGCCTTGAGTCCTGTTTAATGACTGATGAGTTTATTGAGTTGCCAGTCACTCACCGGCTAGGAAGCAACAAGTATAAATTTTCAAGTCATTGGTTTGACTCAATCATGGTTCGAACCCACAAACCCATGGGTTCGGATCCCCCGATTTTCCAAACCAGGAGACGGACGCTCAAGTCATTCAGTCATCCCATCTGGTATGAGAGAAGGTAGATTATATATATATATATATAAATTTTGCGAGGCTAGAAAACGAGGAAATGGAGACCGAGAAGAGGAAGGAGTGGTAGGAAGCCTCATTTATTTTAGCAGAGGCCCAATGGGTGAGCGAATACAAGATCTAACAAAAAGGTTTAAAATCTGGAGCTCATATGTCCGAAAAGCAGGTGAACTGGTGCGTGACCTCGATAGTAGAGGCACCTGCCTCGGTAGCGGGACCAGCCCATATCAAATAATAATAACATGCGATCACTGGAGTAAAATAAATAGCATGCACAATAAATATAATATAGAGAAAATACAGCTCCGCCCCTTTATACTCATATAATAACTTATATATCACATAAATTCAGCTAGGCTAGAAAACGAGGAAATGGAGACCGAGATGAGGAGTGGTGGGAAGCCACATTTATTTTAGCAGAGGCCCAATGGCCGAGAGAATACAAGCCAAACCCGGCCGACGACTAAGGAGGCCCAAGGCCCCCAACACTCCTACATCTCCTCCAACACCCCAGATAGGGTAGCAGCCACCTGAAGGTCATTCACAATACGGTTCTACAATGGCATCTTTAAATACTCATAGACCATGTCAGAGGCCCAATCGCCTCTTACTTTCAGCTCCTTAATCATGGACCCTGCCATCGCAAGGAATGTACAGCCCCCCCTCCTTAAGGAATGAGAGGTAAAATAATACTCCCCCAGCCCTGCTCTTTCGGAGAACAATTTCAGCATCCACTGGTAAGCTTTATAAGACATTGGCTGAGATGTCAAGCCTGGGCCTGGTACCCTAAATGCCTCCTCCCCTGGTTCCGCCCTCAGCTCTCTTGGTCCAGTATACGGCACAAAGTGCAATATTTTCACAACGGGCAACTGGAACCTCCAGAACATGCTCTGCAAACTGAATAGTCTTCGAGCGGCAGATCCTAATGATCATCCCCCAGTTGTAGAAAGAAAAATCAGCCCAGCGCAATGAGGAGTCTGAGGCGGTTACTTGGGACTTTCTCAGCAAGGCACGAAATGAGCTCAACATAGTTGCTCGCCAGGCCGTATGCCCAGTGTTAAGCGTTAATACTGAAAATATACGCAAAAGCATTGCAGGCAACATAGGTGCCTGATGTGGCGCGTCCCCCTTCTAGGTCTTAATGCCCATCACAGTTGCCTGCACTACGAAATCATCATGCCTTATTCCAGGCGAACCATTCTGATTAAGAAAATTGTTTAACCCTGACAAGTAATTCAGCACTGAACGATATGACAGGGACCTGGCAAGCCATGAAGCATAGTGTGCCACCCTCTCCGAGGAACAAGGGAAAGGTGCCCGATCGTCCGCAAACTGGTCCACAAAGACTAGATATCTTCAAATCTGGACCAATCTAGTTAGTGATTGAGTTTGGGGCGTAGAAGTGCTTCTCATATCCCCTCTGCACTGCCCTCAGTTCCTCCAACCCTGGAATGACAGAACAGGGGAGCATCAAAAAGGTGCGTACAGCACATCATCCGGCCACCATCTACCTCTCTAATCCTACCAGCACTCACATTGGTGTCGAGCCTGCTTAAAGTTGCATAGTCTGATGGTTTTTAATTTCTATATTTTTTCTGAGATAAATATATTAAGATCGATCACTAGTATCTACTTTACATTAGTTCAAAGTTGCTTTTATTTTTAATGGTCAACTTTTGAGATAGTTTGAGTGCAAACATGGAAAATTAGTTTTGGCACACTTGCCAAAACTCTGACACCATAGACTTCTGCAGTAAAAGGTTCTGTTAAATTGACTGAGTATTGCCTTCTATGCAGAAACAAATGCTTAATAAGTGCATCACTATCTAAGTTAGATATGTAAAATCAAATAATTGGTTTGGTTTGGTTTTGAAAATTTGATATTTCATCTGACTATGCAGCTTTAATGCATCGCGCACCACATTGACCGAAGTGTTAATATAGGTCGATATAAAAGAAAAATTATGCTCTACCGCAATCCAAAAGAGTTCACAAAGCATTCCCCACGATGCCTACGCCACTCGCCCCCACGAGAGGGTCATGCTTGTGATGACCCATCATATCGCTTCACTATATCATTGATTGGTCAAAAAGAGGTGACAGCCAATCTGCCCCATGTGTGGTCACCGCAAGTCCTCTGATTCATGACTGTTTAGCTTATCCACCTTTTTATGCGATACAGAAAATCTCTTCAGGGACCACCTACTTCGTAGTTTTTGCTTCGCGCTTCCACTTGATGAGCTGCCTGACGAGCGTCTCCTCCACCGGGTATCCCTTGACCTGCCACGTGAGCGGCCGTAGGTTGAATATCCGCTGTCCGGTTGTCCCATCGTCACCAATGCTGGCTCCTCCGCACAGCGTCCTGTGTCGAACACGGTTTCCAAACGTCCCAGCCTGTTGGTGTCTGTCATTGTTGTAGTGGTCCTCCTTTTTTCTTTAATCGCCAGTAGTTGTAATGTATGTAGTTATACGAACACCCCCCAGGCAGAGGTTCCAGGCGTTGGACTAGCCTGGTAGGAGGCAGGGCCAGCCGAACCAGAGGACCGGGCTGCGCCGGCTGTTGAGCGGTGATTGGAGAGCCCTCGGGAGACGCCGGTGGGGCATTCTGAAGTTGTCCCACTAACCGCCTAGTAGTAGAGGCTGTCAGCGGGGGCAACACTACCGGTGAACCTGGTGACGAGGCAGGGGGCGGGCTGGGTGAGGCGGCATCACGGGTGCCACCATTTTCCTTTCCAGGTCTGCTACCCTTACCACCAATTCTCGATTCCTAAGTAGATTTTCACGTTTCATTTCATGCACCATCATGGAAGGTCCGTCCCCGTCGATGTTGCTGGGGAAACGCAGCCGGATCCGCTCTAGCACGAAGTGGGGGCGTGTCAGCTCCTAAAGCCGCCGCCACAACTTTTGCACTCCTACAAGGTGTCCTCCTTATTGCATTTCTTCTCATTTCGTGAACAAACTATTTATATATATATATATATATATATATATATATATACATATACACATATGTATATATATACATCTATGGGATGGCCAAATGAGGTAGAGTGTCCGCCTCTCGTGTTGGTAGATCATGGGATGGTGGGTTCAAACCCTGGTCGAGTCAAACCAATGACTTAGAAATTGATACTTGTCGCTTCCTAGCCAGGCAACGGCCTTATTAGGATAGGGCAAGGAGCAGTGGAATGAGGAAGACCAATAGTCCACGATTGAAATGTCCCTTGCTTGAACAACTAATGTACCAAATTTTGTTTTTAAATGTACATGTATATATATATACATAACTGTATATTTATACATAATCATAGTACAGAGTAACAACACAACAACATACTGATCTGGAGAAGTTATTTCTTCTCTGGCAACATACCAGCCTTGCCCATCCTACAAAGCTTAAAACTTTGATACCATATGACGCCCCTGGATATTCAGGGACATATATGGCATCTCAAGGTGCACCACCTGCACCAGTGGTACAGTGAATCAATAATGGGGGTTAATAAATAATGATCTATACTCAATAAGGTCGGGCCAGGCCTTCCTTCCTCCTCCATACTTTACAAATGCATAATGCATTATATATCAGATATATGTTGGTTGAGTAGGAAGTGAATAGTTAGTGGAACATTCTTCAGCAATGTGTAGAATGTAAATGGCGGGAAACGGTGACACGCATCGCATCATGGTACCGTCTGCCCTACCCTAGGTCGTCTTTTTCTCAATATTTCATCATCATGCTGTCGGTCGCGATGCGACAAAGACTGCTTTCATTACTTGACGGCCGCTCTCCATTTAGCTCTCTGCTGTGAGAGTTGCGTCCATGAGTCGGTCTTAATGTCTCTCAGCTTCAGGTTTCTCTTGATGGTATCTTTGAACCGGAGACGGGGGCGCCCTCTCTTTCTGTAGCCAGAAGACAGTTGAGAATAGAGGATCTGCTTTGGTAGCCTGTCTGATGACATCCTCATGAGGTGTCCAGTCCACCGGAGATTCTTTTTGATCAGAAGATCTTCCATAGAGGGCAGCCCCATCCGTTCGAGTATTTCCTTATTCATCACTTTGTCCTTCCAGGTTAGCCTCATGATTGAACGCAGATGTCGCATTATGAAGGCATGCAGCTTTTTCACCTGCTGTCTGTACACTGTCCAGGCCTCGGCTCCGTATAGTAGGGTGGATAGCACGATTGCGCGGTAGATCTTACCTTTGACCCGAATGGACACATGGTGGTTGTTCCAGAGTGCCAATACAGGTAGCCATTAGGGACTGGAACCAGGAATTCCATTTCCTGTTTCATGCTAAAGCAGTTTTCGCTCGTAGTTAGTCTACATGAGCCGTGTTTACACGGGTGAGTTAAAACGCTTCATATAAAACCATTTGCCTAGATCGATTTACATTTGCCGTGTAAACGCGACACTGTGGCGTTTTAGGGCTGAATCGATTCATATAAATCGGTAGATGTAAACCACCTTGCGAGGTAGTATAGATGAAGCGATACAGCCGGTTCCCGGGCGGCGATAGTGTAAAATAGCGGTGCTTGCCGGCTACAGGCTCAGCTGTAACTATCGCTGGTGCCCGGCAGTGTTAGGGACCGATTAGGCCGAAATCTATTGAATGCGATCATATTTAACAGAATTACATACTCAAATAATGAAATTTAATTAAATTAACCCTAAATTCCAAGCGATATTAACGTAGCCGCTACATTGGCGTCGTTATTCATATTGTGAATCGACGAATGTAAACTAAACAAATAGCAGTACTCGCCGGCTACAGGCTCACCACTAAGGCTACTGGTTCCCGGCGCCAACACACTTTCAAACTCGGTCCATGTAAACGCGCCACTACATCGCTTCATATAAATCGATTTGTCTAAATCGGTTTAGAATTGCCCGTGTAAACACGGCTATTGTCATTCACACCTACTCTAGCAGGGGCGGATCCAGGGGTCGGAGTAACGGATTGAGTCACAGTGAACGAGGCGGTGGGTGTGGGAGGGGGTGTCAACCCCCCCCACCCCCACCCCTCCCTCAGGCAAAGGTTTTTCGAAAACAAACGTCCAAAATGAAGGGATTTCATATCACATGAGAGCAATGTTTTAAATATAACCAGCGTGTGAATGTTGTCAAGTTTTAGCTCTACTGTCCAACTGTTGAAACTGGTGGAAAACGACCGTATTCGATGACCCTACACTGTCACTAGAAAATGTGATATAGGTATAAAGTAATTATCTAGATTTAATCCTACTTAGTTAGATATTCATGCACTTGTTGGTGACTAAGACATAAATCCCACTAATGTGACGTATAAAGTAATTATGCAAATATTATTATGTATGTAATGCTCCTGTCTTTTATTGTTCTTATTCCGATATCTTTTGATATGTTCCTTGCTTCTATGGGTTACAGGAGGTTGGGGTGCGGCCTGGGGAATGGGAGGCCTGCTTCCAAGCAGCTCCCCTAATTCCCCTCCTTTCCTCCAGGCGGCGCCTCACCCACCTACTAACGGCCCATTTAATCTAGGATATGAAGTTGCTATATTTAGATGTAGAATATTCTTATTATTAAATGTTAAAACGATACATTTGCGCTCAGTTCCTTTTGTGTGAATGATTTAATCTTGTTAACATTTGTTCTCTGGCACTACGCTGTCTACTGCCACAGTTCTTCTGTGTCAGGTGGCAGCATGCCAGTCGGTGGGCAGGTCCCCATGTGGACTGCCTTTACTGCGTCTAGCTAGGCGCTGCCTCTACCGTGAGAGGTTACCTGTGACCTGGCTTGTCAGGGGGCAGGTCACTTGGTCTTGTGACACTACAGTGGGCGGTGTGACATATGCTAATATGTATAGAGAGCTGGTTACGGTGTGTGATGTACGACCGGTGTGGCGGTTTCAGCTCACTGTCAGTTTCAGCCGTGTGCATAGACTCAAACTCAAGGCATTGTCAATGGTTGTGAATCACTAACCTTATAAATTTAATATAATGTTTTTGGTAAAGATGTTTTCTATATGTGTACCAAGCGATTTGTTTCTAGGTGGTGTGGTTTTAGAGATATTTCACTTTACCTGGATTTTCTGTATGAAGATTGCTCCCCACCATTGACAATGCCTTGAGTTTGACGGTACGGGCAGTGCAAAACATTAGTTTTATTCAAAATTAATAGAAATCAAGAACCCTAACCTTATAAATTTGTAAAGATGTTTTCTATATGTGTACCGAGTGATTTGTTAATAGGTGGTGTGGTTTTAGAGATATTTCACTTTTTCTGTATTTTCTGTATGAAGATTGCTCACGACCATTGACAATGCCTTGTGTTTGAGTCTATGCGCACGGCTGAAACCGGCGCACGGCTGTAACCGCCACACCGGTAACCAGCCGAGAATCAGAGGGGGAACCAGCGGAATGGAACCTGAATATATCACTTGTATCACAGACACGGTAGCGTACAGTCTTCCTTATCATTACAGGCGGGAGAACAATAAACATTGGAAGCATACGTTCCTGTCTTTATCGTCGTTCTTCCATGTGTGGCTACTAGAAAGACCAGGAAGGAACCGGCCATAAGCGGCCTATCACACAGGCCGTATTCGATTAATACGACCCAGGCGAATCGGGCCACCCGAGTTGCTAGAATTTCAAATCGAACACCGCGAGTGGAGTTGACAAAAACATGTACCGTGCGCAAAACGACCCGACCCCAGTAACCCATATCCTGGCTGGGGGTGGCTAGGAATGATGATGTCACATTTGCGCTGATACTCTCCTGCAGGATAACAGCTACCAGTACCAGTCCTACATGTTTTGGGGGGGGGGGGGGTAATAACCCAGATTAATGAAATGGAAATATAACTAAACTATGCGATCATAAAATACTTTAAATCCTATTTTGCTGTAGTTATATTGGTTATTTAAAAAAAAATTGGATTAAGCCACCATTTTTTCCACCCCGAGCATGGAGAAGCGTATTTGATTATCCGAACCACGTCTGTAGGATGTGCGCATGTACCAAAAAGTGGCTCGGGTGACCCGAGTTGATTAATCGATTACGCCCACATATACCACTTCCTTTGTGTGCGAGTGTGTGTGTGTGCTTTACTCATATCCTTGTCATATTCCAGTAATGCCGAGCACCAAGAAAGGTAGTGACAAGTACCAAGTTTTTAGTCACTGTGTAAAATTATGCGGATTTTAGGCTTCGAGTCGACGGTAAATGTATAGCCTCCCTACCCGAGTAAACAGGTTTGCGACACCCTGAATGACGCAAGTGCAAGGTTGAATGACCAGATTACCCCAAAAGGCGTGAACCCAGAAGTTATGACCTGAAGAAGGGACAGTTTCTGAAAGAGCTTTTATTTTGTGGTGGAAGATGTTAAGCCTGGGTGGGATATTATGCTCAGTAAAGCTAAGATTCCTTACACGCGGTATGCAGTATGCGAATGCGAATGCGGCAAAAAATCGAAATGCCTTGAAGTCAATGGGCTACATCCCTTACACGCGGTATGCGAATGCGAATGCGGCAACTCGATCGGTCCCTGTGGCGATCGGTGCGGCATACGGCACGCGGTATGTGAATAGAAACATCAGTCGCACTTGTCCACTAGTTTTAGACTAGGAGAGGCGACTGATCATTACGGAACGGTCACACACAGGGGTGCTGATGGGAAACATATGGTAGTGGTGGTGGTGGTGGGGATACGCTTGCCGCTTACCGCGTAGAAGGAATCCTCCCATTCGCATACCGCATACCGCATGCCGCATACCACATATCGCGTAGAAGGAATCTTAGCTTAATCGACGAGGAACGTGTGGGTCTACAGAACGTGTTATGATGCCGAGTCTTACCACCACCAGGGGGGGGAGTTGTAGACTTTATATTGATGCCAATGGACAAAGGGGTTGACCGAGTGCCCGATATAAGAGGGACGTTGTAAAATTATGCGGATTTTAGGTTTAGAGTCGACAGTTATCAAATACGGGTGTAACGTAAAAAGTTATGGAGCAGGAGGGATAATTCTAGTATATTGGAAAGGAAAATAAAAGGTAGATTAAGTTATGCTGGGTAAATATTAATGGGTCAAGAACCAATAAAAGCATGTGTGTAGAAATTAGAAATATTGCAGACCACTGTATAGGTCCTGGTGGGAAGGGGGAAAATACTGTAAAATGGATGTACCCGGCAGTGCATTGGTAGGTGAATTGTGTGTAAGAGGGGCTGCCAGGCAGTATAGCATGGAGACAGGCCAAGGAGAGGCTGGTCTACAGCTAGATAGTGGTCAAGGTAGGCTGGTGCTTGGAGAGTGGTCAAGCTAGATATAAGTCTGGACTTGGGGGGGGGGGGGGGAAGTACTGTTGGTGCCTGAGATGAGAGCAGTGAAAAAGGAGCAGGACCACATGGGTGAGATAGACTTTGTATTAGTATTGGTTGAAGAGAGGGGAATTGAGTTGTCTGTAACGTATTGTATTGTATTGTATGGCATTGTGCATGTGAAGTATTGCTCAGTTCTTGGAAACAAAATAAAACAAAATATCAATCCGAGTCATAAGCTTTGTTGGTATTTTAACTGGTTTGATTTAACCATGATTTGATCCTACGACTTGCCGCACGGAAAGTGGATGCTCTACTCATTCTGCCACCAGGTCTGGCGCCTCTCTCACTATTAGGGGCGGGAACTTGACAAGTATAATTATGGTACACAACCACACAGTCCCAACCCGCCAATATTATATATATAGACTAGACCCCTACATCAGCCTTCCAACTAACGCTCCCCATAACAAATGTGTTTACTATATCACCCGCCAGAGGGCGGGAGCGTGGCAATAAGACTAACAAGCAAGCTCCAACTCCACCTCACCCCCCACAAGCCACACAAAGAGGTCTGTCTTTTGATTACCTTCTCCAAACTAACCGACGCATGCTGTTATATTACATCCCCAACGTCAACTGGCATATATTGCACAGTGGATCTTATAATATATGTGTACATATAAATATATGCACATATATGTACACATATATATGTGTGTACATATATAAATACATGTGTATGTATATGTATATTATGTATATGTATATGCACATTTATATGTACATATGGACATACACTCATACATCCACGTTGGGGTATCGTGGCATTCGAACCCACGGTTTCGAACCCTGGTCGAGTCAAACCAATGACTTACAAAATTGATAGTATTGTCACTTCGAACCCTGGTCGAGTCAAACCAATGACTTACAAAATTGATAGTCTTGTCACTTCCTAGGACATGGTGCTGGTGGCCTGATCTCCCGGTGGGGCATCACTATAAAGTTGCCATTAGTGTGCACTGTCACAAGTCCGTACCCGTCCTGATATGACATTAGATGTTGCCAGGACGTAAAACCCCAACAACCAACCAACTGAAAATTAAGTGGGTTTGCGACTGGGTGTGTGGTTAGAGAGGCATAACCTGTGTAATTTAAGCGTCAGGTCTAACCACATAAAGACAGGTGGTCGTGTCACATTATTCCTGGAATGTGTCCCACTAAACTCTGTCGATGCCTACAGGGATAAAGTTCCGAAATGGGCGGTATGTCTTTGGCAGTTCTGGGATCTAGTCATAGGGAAAAAAAGGAAAGTTTGTTTTATTTAATGACGCCTCTAAAGCACATTGCTTTTTATCATCGGTTATTGGTCGTCAAGCATATAGTAATTCTGACATATTTCTTTGGAGGAAACCTGCTGCCGCCACGTACAAGAGTGATGATAAGCAGCAAGGTATCTTTTATATGCACTTCCCCGTGCCCCCAGCTCTGCCAATTTGGATTTCCACCGCTGTGTATAACTTACAGCTTCATCAAAGGCCGGTTGGCCTCATACCATGTCTATGTAGTGTGGGAGGTTAAAAATCCCTTGTGTCGGTAAAAGTGTAGGCTCGGGCTTTCTATCGACCAGCAGTGGAATGAGGAAGACCAGTCGTCTATGACCGAAATTTCCCCTGCTTAAACAACTAATGGAGCAAAAAAAAACACACACAAAAAAAACTCTCCCACAGACAGGACAGCACATACCACAGCCTTTGATGAACCAGTTGTGGACCACTGGTTGGAACGGAAAATAGCCCAAACTGCAAATGTGTCCACTGAGCAGGATCGATAGGATCTAGTCATAGTGATCTGACACATGAGTGTGTGTGTCAACATCAAAAAGGGTAGTTGGTTGGTTGTTGGAGTTTTATGTCACATCAGGATGTGCACTGACTTGTGACAGTGTGCACTCATGGACTTTTTATACTATTATAGTGCTGCCCCACTGCCAGCAGCATGACCTGGTGTCCTACTCAGTCATATTACCCTGACACTGATCCAACCAGTCCTTGGCCTATCACAATAATGCTGAGCGCTTGGCTAGGAAGCGACAAGTATACATATTTAAGTTATTGGTTTGACTCGACCATGGTTCGAATCACACGATCTACTAAAACAGGAGACCGTCGTCCAACTTATTCGGTCATCCCATCTGGTCTCAGAAAGGGTATATTCACTATAATATATATATATACATATATATATATGTGTGTATATATATGTGTGTGTGTGGTAAATCTCTAGTGGCAGTGTATCATAGGGAGGCAGTGATCTCACTCGCAGATCTCTATAGTACAGCGTCAGCATGGGCCTGAATAGTTTATAATATAATATAAATTATATGTGGCACAGCAATAAATGTCTAAATATAATCACGTGCATATGATATATAGAGGATATATGAGTATATGCCCTACTGACATAATGCACTATTTAGCTCATATATTTGTATTGTACCTCATATGTTTGCATTAGCTCATATATTTAGATATGATTATAATATATACAAGATATATAAAAGATTGATTGATTGATTGGTGGTTTCTTTACGCCGTGTCGGCAGCATAGGCCATATTCACGGCGAGAATTGTTTGTTTTTTATTCAACCATTGCTTTCACAGAATGCAAAAGCACAGAATCAATTTTGTGTCAGTAGACTGTGGATCTAAAAAGCTCACAGTTGCATAATTTGTGGCTAAAGGAAATAGAATTAAGATAAAAGTTAAAGGTTGCTAATGGATCTAATTTGTTTAAGGGACTATATGTGATGATATAGACCAGCTGCCCTTAAAAAGGCTAAAATGTTTTCTTGTTTTACTTTTGTGAAAAGGTCATGCATGCTGCTTGCCGTGTAAAACTGTTGGCACAGGGCCAAGAAATCTACACAACTCAACAAAATGTGTTTGAGTGTAAGTCGGGACTGACACCCAATACATTCAGGGGGAGGATCCCCCTTGAAAAGAAAAGCATGTGTAAACCGCGAGTGGCCAATACGGCAGCGGCTAAGGACCACTTGGTCCCGCCGACCTCCCGCATGAGTCTGTGGTGGTTTTCCCACAGATGGTTCAATTTCTTTAAGTTTATTAATGTTTTCATCCCACTCATGCTGCCATTTGGATTTTATGTGGGTGGCTATTAGTGGTTTCAGATCAGAGTGAGGGATCAGACACGGTTCAAGATCACATTTCAGGGCCTTCTTCGCAGCCCGATCAGCTCGTTCGTTTCCTTGTATGCCGGCATGACCAGGCACCCAGCACAGGTGGATGTCATAGCCATCCGTTGCCAGTTGGTTCATTTTATAAATGACCGTTGCTAGAATAGGGTGATTCGTTTTCAGTCCAGCAACAGCCAGGAGGCAGGAGAACGAATCACTGTATATAACATAGTTAGTGTGGTTGGATACCTCGATACACTCCAACGCAAGAAGGAGCGCTCGGGCTTCCGCAGTGAAAATCGAGCTCTGATCGGGCAAGCGCACGCCAAATTTCTTCCCTCGGCAGACTGCTGCAGCAGCTACCCGGCCTTGGTCTTTCGAACCATCAGTGTATATGGAGAGGTGGTCTGCAAACTGGCCTTGAATCTCAGCATGCAGTCCTTGGTATTCGAGTGGATGTGTCCCAGACTTCCTCAGTTCCGTGAGTCGGAGGATAACCGACGGCTTCCTCAATGACCACGGGGGATGTTCTGGGACTTTGGCATCCTCCAACACATTCAAATCCAAGGCCTCCAAATGAGGTTTCATTCGGAGCCTCAGTGGCCAGATGTAATTCGGCCTGGCTTCATACCTGGATTCATCATGTCGCTCGAATAGACAATTGTGTGCAGGATTCAATGCATTAGTTTTTATCTTGACTACATATTGCATGGCCAGTTTGATTCGCCTGTTGTTAAGTGATGGTTCGTTGGCTTCGACATAGAGGCTCTGAACCGGTGAGGTGCGGAAGGCCCCAAGGGCCAGGCGCAGCCCCTGGTGGTGGACCGTGTCTAGCAGCCCAATATACGATTTCCTTGCAGAACCGTATACTATTGTCGTGGGGGTGATGAAAATGGGAAATATTGTGCCTAGAGTGGGACTCGAACCCACATCTCTTTGCATTCCGGGCCAGTGTGCTAACCATTACACCACCTAGGCTCCCTGATATCAATACACTCCCCACGCCTACCTGTCTATGTGGTTACTTGCCTGAGAGGTCAGTGCAGACCACTACACTCGTCCCCCTGGAATTGTAAGTCTTGTAATGCTTACAATTACATACATACAGGCAATGCACTAACACATACATACACAGGGTAGGTTCAACAACCATACAGCGCAAAGCTTGTACAGGATCCTGGTCACGGCACCAGTGTCGTGGGGGTGATGAAAATGGGAAATACTGTGCCTAGAGCGGGACTCGAACCCACATCTCTTTGCATTCCGGGCCAGTGTGCTAACCATTACACCACCTAGGCTCCCTGATATCAATACACTCCCCACGCCTACCTGTCTATGTGGTTACTTGCCTGAGAGGTCAGTGCAGACCACTACACTATGCTGCCGTAATCCACTCGTGATCGAACCAAGGTTCGGTACACGGAGAGCAGAACATCTCTGTCCGCTCCCCACTCTGAGCTGGACAGCACCCTCAGAATATCTAGCGCTTTCAGGCATCTTGTTTTCAGGTACTTTATATGTGGCACGGAAGACAGTTTTGGATCGAAAATGAGGCCCAAAAATTTGGTTTCCTCAACGACTTTAATGGGATCCCCATCGAGGGTCAGCTCCGGTTCGGCATGCATTCTACACAGCAGGCAGAAGTGCATGCAGACTGTTTTGGTCTTATAAAGGATATATAAAGGATATTTACAAAGGATATATAAAGGAAATACATAAAGGATATATAAAAATGATATATATATGAAGGATATATATATTATATATAAATGACATATAACGGATATATAGGATATATAAAACGGACAGATATAAAGTATGCAAAAAGGATATATAAAGGATATATATAGTTATATTAATATAATGCACTATATAGTGCCTATATATGTATAATTACATTCATAATTATAATAACTGGTATATAAATGATATATAATGGATATACAAAGGATTTATAAAGGATATATCTGAAGGATATACACTCACAATGCACTATCTAGTATGTATGTGTATAATTATGTATGTAACGGATATATAAATGATATATATGAAGGAGATATACATACATTATCTTGCAGATGAGGAGTAGGATAGATCCTGATTATACCTTGATAAAATCATGATTTTGTTTCTAACAGTGCCCCAATGTCACCAGAATGAGATCGGAATATGTTCAATATAGTTCTCTTGATTCCTAATCTATCTGGCTAGAATCACGATGTTGATGTTCACCATTGGATGATATCAGAATCTGATTCCCCTAGGAAACTGTTAAAAGTGTTACGATTCTTTGTGTTGGAGAACCCGGATGCTGATTTTGATCACCAGTATTACTCAACGCTGAATGAAATCAGAAATGTGATTTTTTAAACTGACTGGGCCACACAGTCCATTTAAGCTAGTGACACTTACCACTAACATCATGGACCAGATGTTGAGCTTCCGCCTCCCGTTCTGGTAGATCGTGTGATATGAGCCCATGGGGGTCGAGTCAAACCAATGACTTAAGAATTGATACTTGTCGCTTCCTAGCCAGGTGCTCGGCATTATTAGGATAGGGCAAGGACTCATTGGCTAAGTGTCAGGATAATGTGGCTGAGTGGGATATCAGGTCATGGTGCTGGCAGTCTGGTCTCCCTGTGGGGTAGCACTATAAAGTCAACATGAGTGCGCACTGTCACAAGTCGGTGCCCATCCTGCTATGACCTTAGATGTTGCCAGGTCATAAAACTCCAACAACCAACCAATCTGTCCCAGTTGGAGGGTATTGCCGGAAGTGAATAAATACTTGATAATTATGACACCTTTTATTTATTTATTTATTTATTTTTTTTTTCAGCCCTGGTTGTCCGCTACCTGACCCGCCGTTTTATTGGGGAGTATACGTCACACGCCGGTAAGCAGCGTGAAGAGTGGTTGATACTCTTTGATATCGACTTCTTATTTATATCTACTTCTCATATAACTTACATCAATTATAAAGCATTTTCCTCAATGTTTTAATTGTTTTAATGTCCTTTCAAGTAAAGGGAAATTGCAAAGACAGAACTGAATCACCTACTATTTCAAGTTGCATAGTCCGATGGCTTTCGAATTTTTCCATCACTTTTGAGATAAATGTATCAGGTTGACCATTATAACCTAATATGCATTATTCTGGAGTCACTTTGATTTTTTTTAAACCGCCTAATTCTGGAGCAATTTGAGCTGAAAGAACCTAAAATAATTTCGGCAAGACTGCCAAAAGTCCAGTTGTTATGGTCCAGATTCACATCTCCCGATGGTCACGTGATGAGGAATGACCCTATGTCCTGGAACCTGACTAAAGCCATATATGGTCATGGAATAAGGGCCAGACTAATGAGGTCACAAGTTTTGACCTAATTGGCCAATGCCCTCTCTACCTAATGGCTGTCTCAAAGTAGGTGTCCAAAGGGATGGGGTAATAAATTCACTGATTATTCTGAATATGCTGTACCAAAGCATTAGTTAATGCACCAGTACCTAAGTTGGATATATAGAATCAAATATAAGTAATTGTTTTGGTTTTGGAAAAAATATGCTTCATCGGAGCATGCAACTTTAAATAGTGTATGTGTATACATATATATATATATATATATATACTATATACAGTATATATAGTATACATACTATATATAGTATAGTGACCACATGCAAATACATAACTGAAGAATCTACTATTTGAATAGTATAGTGTATATGTTGATATATATTAAATATAGTATATATATAGTATATATAGTATACATACTATATATAATATAGTGGCCACATGCAAATACATAACTGAAGCATCTACTATTTAAGTAATATAGTGTATATTTAGATATATACTATATACAGTATATAGTATAAATACTATATATAGTATAGCGGTCAAAATTATTTTATTATAAAAAGTCACAAGAATAATGTTTAATAAATAGCATAGAAAATAGGGAAAATAATTCAGGACTTATTGACAAACCTTTTCTCATATCGAAGAAAAATGAGATCTAAGATGTGATGGTAATCAACTATCTCATTTACGAACGTAACCATGGATAATGAATTAATCAATCAAGTTTTCCAAATTGCGCATATGGTGGATGGACTCGGAAATTCTAATCAACCCGTGGTATTTAGGATCGCCTGTTACTATTTATTTATGGACTCATTGTAAATATTAAACCAAGTGTTAATCGTCATATTTCAATTTTAATTGTTTCAGATATGCTGTATCAGTATAAAACGGACATGGATGGAACTCAGGTCGACATAGAAGTACTTGATTGTTCAAGGTCAAATGTAAGTCACTAGGTATTTATTAGATAGGTCACAATAAAGATTGGTTGGTTGGTTGTTGGAGTTTTACATCCTGGCAACATCTGAGGTCATATCAGGGCGGGTACCTACTTGTGACAGTGTGCATTCGTGGCGATTTTATAGTGCTGCCCCACTGGAAGACCAAACCTTCCATGCCCTGATATCCCACTCAGTCACATTATCCTGACACCGAACCAACCAGACCTTGCCCTATCCTAATAATGCTGAGCGCCTGGATAGGAAGCGACAAGTATCAATTTTGTAAGTCATTGGTTTGCCCAATTTTTCGGAAAGATATTCTGGAGATCGAAAAGGTTCAGAGACGTGCAACGAAATTAGTTGCAGTTATAAAGGACTTACCATATGAACAAAGGCTTAGGGAATTGAAACTTCCTACCATTTCCTACAGAAGGAAAAGAAGTGATATAATTGAAGTATTTAAAATTATGAAAGGTTTTGATAAAATAGATATGAACCAATTTTTCACCTTGAATAAAAGAGAAGGCAGTCGGGGCCATAGCCCCATACTCTCAAACTAGTAAAACCCAGAGCCATTTCAAAGTTAAGGCAACACAGTTTCTCAAACAGGATCATAAATATATGGAACAGTCTCCCACAAAATGTTATTGATGCCGAGTCAATAAATTCATTCAAGAACAGATTAGAAAAGGCATGGGCTGATGATCCATGGAAATTTGACCCCTTATTCACCACATGCTACTAATTATTCCTTGTGTTGCTTATTTACTTGCACTCAAGCAAAAATGAGAGACAAATAAGTGTTCACACTTCCTGTCTACCATTCGCTATTTCGCTATTTCGTTTGACTCGACCGAGAATTGAACTCCTGACCTTCCACACGGGAGGCCTGCGCTCTCCCGAATCGGCCACCGCGTCCGGTAAGACACAATAAAGAACATAGACTGAATCAAATATAAGTCACTGCAGAGTAACGGTCATATAAAGGTCATATATTGTTGAAGGTAAATAGTTTTGTCACAACGGTCAATGGTTAGTCACAACGTATTACTAGCTCGTTCACCATAAAGAACGTAGACTGGGTCAAATATAAATTACTGCAGACTAACAGGTCACAATACAGGTCACAGCTTGTTGAAGGTCAAATTTAAAGCTGCGTATTCCGATGAAAGCCTCAGATTTTCAAAACCAAACCACCGAGCTAGATTTGATCATATATATATATATATATCTCTCTACCGGTGGGGCAGCACTATAAAGTCGCCATGAGTGCGCATTGTCACAGGTCGGTACTCGTCCTGATATGACCTTAGATGTTGCTAGGACTTAAAACAACAACAAACAAAGCAATAATATTAAATTTCCTGAGTATTCCCTTCTATAGGGCGAGAAATGCTTAATAAGTGCACCTGTATCTAAGTTAAATATATGTGGGATCAAATGTAGATCCTTGATTTAGTTTTGAAAATGCGATGCTTTCATCAGACTATGCAGCTTTAAGACTGCGGTTTGATGGAGTTGAAGTTGATAGTGGGTGGGTGTGATCACATCTAAGTTTACGTCAAGTCGCTAATGACATGCCTTAGTGTAGTGTGGTGGGCGGAAGTACGGAACACATACCTAAGTCTCCCTTCGACAAAACTTGCCTTGAATCCGACAGACAAGTGCTATCTTGTTGGGGTCCACATCAACATTTGGTTGTGAGATCATATCTCGCCGTGAACATGCCCTTTGAGAGCGGCACGGCATTACACAATCTCCAACCAATCGTTAGATCAATAGGGATCATATCTGAGATGTGGTAATTAAAAATGGGTCTAATTTCAGAATTGCTTAAGATTCACAATATGTATGGGTTGGGAGAGTGTGTGTGTGTGTGGGGGGGGGGGGGGGTAGTCAAGACAAATGGTCGGGTAATCTACATCGGTCATGACTCTATCTATATTGGGTTGGTTGGTTGGTTGTTGAAGTTTTACATCCTGGCAACATCTAATGTCATATCAGGAAGGGTACCGACTTGTGACAGTGCGCATTGCAACTTTACAGTGCTGCCCCACTGGGAAATCAGGCAACCCACACCATGACCCGATATCCCACTCAGTCACATTATCCTGACACTGAGCAAACCTGTTCTTGCCCTATCCTATTAATGCCGAGCACCAGGCTAGGAAGCAACAAGTATCAATTTTATAAGTCATTGGTTTGACTCGACCGGGAACCAAACTGCCAATCTCTTGCATGTGAGGTCCACGCTCTACCGATTTGGCCACTGTGTCTGGTAACTATATTGGGAGAACATGATGGTGGTGCTCGAAGGAACTGTTGAACATGTGTGTCTATAATCAGCTACAAATATGCTCGAAGTGTATAGGGCTTCAATCACATAGGCCTACTAGCCTCAGAAAGGTGTAATTTGACAATATTCTAATCGTGAAGTCCTATGGTTTACTGCACTTGCGTACAGTGACTATGCATGCGCAGTAGGCTTAAGGGAAGTAATATCAATAGCAGTGTATAATTGATGAAATGTGCACATGAGATGAGCATTACATACGCACGTGGTTAACCATAATCCCCAATTATCGCCCATAGTTATCCGGGGAGAGTTACATGTCAGCAATGCCATGTTGGTGTGTCAGGCAGGTCAGGTGATCTCACACCTGGGCGTCAGACTTAACTCAGGTATGCGACTGACACCTACATGATGCAAGTGCTGTTTTCCCGGTATGCAGGTACCGCGGAGCGCCGGATGTGGCGCCACCAGTCATCATGACACATGAAGAAGACAGTACAGTGTATCGGTGTAATCATAATATAAGGAAAGTATTCCCTTCCGCGCCTTTATACTCGCATAATGCGCTATACATCATATATATATATATATATATATATATATATATATATATATATATATACACAGTAAAACCTCTCTATACCGACCCCTCCACAGATCGACCACTCCCCTATATCGATCGCTTTATTTGAGTCCCAAAAATACCATTGTAAGGATATTCTAACTCTCTAAACCGACCACCTCCCTAAATGGACCACTTAAAGTCGGTCCCATGGTCGGTCGATTTAGAGAGGTTTTACTGTATATTTATATATATGGATAGTGATAAACCCTTTATCGCGTGTAATAAGCTCTGTAGTGGTTCCTCCCCCCTCCTCTCATGAGGTCGGGGGGGGGGGGGGGGGGGCTGACTAGTATGCACCTCGCCCCTCCCCTCTCTTCTCGTGGCTACCCTCGCCACTCGGTCGGCACCATTACGCCGTGTAGCCACCACTCTGTGCTGACAGGCACAGTTCGTGGAAACCATCTCCTGTCACGAAACGCACCCAAGTTTTGCTGCACCCCATCTGCCACATACCGCATGTCCTAAAGTCAGTCACATGCATGTGATCAAATAAAGGTGTGCGTAGTGCTGGTCAGATGACGATACGATTACTGATAAAAAGTCAATGAATTCCCTTCTCAAATCCTCTCAAATTGGCACTGTCCATGCTGACAGCAAAATCGATCAAGTAATTTAAAGCCGCCAGACACATGCCTATATCGTAACGATCATAAGACTAATGGCCCTGTCACATTACGACGTTTCTTACCGGCGTGATGCCAGCACGCAAAATATTATCAACGCGTTGAGACACGTTCAACTTTCCCCAGAACGTCCGCACCCACACGTCGGTGCGCGTTGGGGCGTGTCTAAAGTTTTGTGCATGCACAAAACCTTCGACACGCGCCAACGTGCGCCGACGCGCACTGACGCATGCCGTTGCGTGCCAAAATGTACCGACGTGTACCTACGCGCACATAATGCACGTGTAATGCACACGTAACTCTTCCCGACGCGTGCCAACGTTTCGCCCAAAAAGGCAACACCTCGGCGCGCGTTGGTGAGAAACGTCATAAAGTGACAGGGCTTTAATAAGCACCGGCGAAAGGATCGTGGGAAGTCTTGAACGCTCGGCATGTGGCCCCCTGGACCCTAAATAACTTTTAGACTTAGAGATTAGGTTGTTTTAAAATATGGCTCATCAATTTTCTCATGATGTCTGAGAATAAGTGATGTTGTGTTGGTCGTGTTAGGTTTTTTCCTGACACACGCGCCAAGCACCATACAGACACCATCACCACCAGACCGGACGCGCTTTCCCGAATCGGTAGAGCGCACGCTTCGAGTGCGGAAGGTCGGGAATTCGAACCGCAGCAGAATGAAACCAATAACTTATTAAATTTATACTTTTCGCTGCCTAGCTTGGCACCCGGCATTAATAGGATACGACAAGGACTGGTTAGCACAGTCTCGGAATAATGTGATTGAGTGAGTGGGATATCAGGTTCATGGTGCAGGTGGCCTGATCTCCCAGTGGGGCAGCACTATAAAGTTGCCACAAGTCAGTACCCGTCCTGATATGACGTTAGGTGTTGCCAGGACGTAAAACTCCAACAACCAACCAAAAAGAGGACGTAAAATAACAACAAACAAACAAACCACACAAACAACAGATGTGCCCTATATCTCTCTCCTTCACAGAATTTCCGGTATTTGTAGGTATAGTTGAAGGGTTCAGGTGCGAGAACCGACAAACGTCATCCAGGTCGAAATGAAACCACGACTAACATGTTTGAGATGAAGCTGCCATCATTCCGATACTCAAATCTGTTTATGACAGAAGCTGCCACATCCCCATGTATTCAATATAAAATTAATAGACTCTAACTGGAAAGCCCAACATTAGATTATATTTGACAGAAAACAACTCAAATGGATTTGTCAGTTTTTGCACCTGAACCTTTTTTTATATTTTTTTAATTAAAAATTTGTATTCCAGCACCGAGGCGTTGGTCTTCCCGCTTAACAATTATGGTGGAATATGTATTCAGTAGGTTGGGGGCCAATCACAGAGTGGGCAGTAATATCGGTTACTCACTCGTAATATTAGTGTATTCACTGGATGGCGCTACTGTCAAATTGTCCATATCCCCATTTGTCTTTGGAATGTGGCACGCTATCGATAAAGTAGCTTCCTTGTGAGATCAATGAAGCACGTGTTGTCACCGGAAGTGAATATTTAGTGTGCTGAAGTAATGTTTTCAAAGTTCGATGAAAGCATCACAGTGTTGAAACCAAAAGACGATTATCTCAATTTGGTTCTACATATCCAACTTAGATATTGATTCACTCATTAAGCATGTGTTACTTCACACAGTGTCAATTTAAAGCTGCATAGTCCGATGAAAACATCAAATTTTCAAAACCAAAACAATTTTCTTTTTTTCTCTTGAAGATTTATACTACCTATTATGGATAAGTCTGAATAGACTTGTTTTCACCGTCGATAGAAAGCCCGAGCCTACACTGTTACCGACCCAAGGGATTTTTAACCTCCCACCCCACATAGACATGGATTGAGAGCAACTGGCCTTTGATGACGCTATACACAGCAGTGGAAACCTAAATTGGCAGAGGTGGGGGCACGGGGAATCGAACCACCAACGTTCAGATTAGGAATCCGACCTAGAAAAGAAATTAAACACTCTAAACGCTCCGCCCCAGAGAACACCTAGATTTGCTTTTACATATCTAGCTTAAATACTGGTGCACTTATTGAACATTTGTTACCACATATAAAGGAATAATAATTTAACAGAACCTGTTGTTCCGTAGAAGCTTATCGTGTCCGAATTTTGGGATGCTTATCAAAATAAATTTAGCATCCTTGCACTTCAAATATCTCAAAACATTAAAAATAAAAGTTACTTCAAACTAAAGTAAGTTAGACTGCATTTGTCTGGTGGTAAGATCAACGATTCTGGTAAGATCGATAAGACAAAGGCGAGGAAAGAACTGATACTTGATAGACTCAGAGGTCAGCATGGACAGTGCCACGTGGAGAGGATTTGACAAATGAATGTGTTGTCTGTTGTCGGTAATCATACTGTGACTTAACCAGCCTGCACGCCCCTTTACCTGACTGTAACCATGTGGTTGATATGTGTAAACTTTGTTCTATCACGCCATATAGGTAGATCACCCGGTGCATCTTAAAGTGAAAGTCCGCATTGTGTTTGTAATCCCAGTATATGTTACTTTGTACTCTTCTCCATATCTCGCTCTGGCAGCAAGTTTTCTCAACTAAGTTATACACTAAAAATATTGCTATTTTACAATTGTTTTTATATTCGTGACTGGCAATATATATATATATATATATATACATATATATATATGAGTGTCGTGTATAGCGTATTATACGAGTATAAAGATACGGAGGGGATTATTATTATGGTCATTGTTATACTCCATAAGCCACAACACTCTACCAGTTGCGCTATCTCAGCCCACCGCTCCTCAGCCGGATGTTGACCAGTGTCAATCGCACCGGAGGATTGTTTCTTATATATATGAATTACAGGGTGGTTTAAAGACAAATCTGACCAATATTTTTATAATCTGTACAAAGCATCTAATCCCGTTCCCCACAGCATACGGTTTGAACGCTCGTACCCTTGTGGAAATGTTGATAATTGTGAGAATCCGAATGTTGATTGCAAAGAAAACCACAGGAAGATCCACACAAAAACCCAGGCTATTGTAATCAACAACACAAAATCTAATCTATAAACCCCTACGCTTATTAAGAGTCTTAATCTTTGAGACTTGATCTATTTCACAACTAGCTGACGGTGTACCTCTCACAAGGGGTGACCCCCTCCCCCCCCCCCCCCCCAAAAAAAAAAACCCACCTTCATTCCCAACAATTAGCTCGCATGCATAATCAGTTTATCAGATGTAGATTCCAAAATCATGTTCCTCCAATGATGCTTCTTTGTCGTTTTATGTCCTAGCAATATCTAAGGTCAGATTAGGATGGGTACCGACTTGCGACAGTGCACACTCATGGGTGACTTTATAACGCGGCCCCATTGGGAAATCAGGCCACCGGTACCATGGCCCGATGTCCCATTCAGTCACGTTATCCTGACACTGAGCCAACCAGTGCCTGTGTGTAGGACCTACCTGGGTCACCAAACAAAATACCCCTGTCACACTACGACGTAAGGAGGTAACGTAAGCCGACATAGGTGACGTTTCATCATTATGTTGAGGTACGTCGAGTTACGTCATGCTTACGTTAGACTGACGCTGATTTACGTCGAGTTACGTCAGGGTACGTCGAGGTTTTGGACATGTTGAAAACTTTCGATGTAGCTCAACGTGATACTCTGACGTTCGGGTGACGTCACACTCACGTTACGCCGACGTTAGACGTGCGGGAGGGATTCGTCGGCTACATTAGATCAACAGTGCATTACGTCATAGCAGAGAGCGTGTATAGATGAGAGGGACAACTATGTTTGTTGTTGGTTGGCTGTTTGGTTGTTGTTTGTTGGTTCATTGTTGGTTGGTTGTTGGTTGGTTGTTGGTTAGTTGTTGGTTGGTTGGTTGTTGGTTGGTTGTGGATTGGTTGATGGTTGGTTGGATGGTTGGTTGGATGGTTGGTTGGTTGTTGGTTGGTTGTTTGTTGGTTGGTTGTTTGTTGGTTGGTTGTGGATTGGTTGTTGGTTGGTTGTTGGTTGTTTGTTGGTTGGTTGTGGATTGGTTGTTGGTTGGTTGGTTGTTGGTTGGTTGTTGGTTGGTTGTTTGGTTGTTTGGTTGTTTGGTTGTTTGGTTGTTGGTTGTTTGTGGATTGGTTGTTGGTTGGTTGTTGGTTGGTTGGTTGTGGATTGGTTGTTGGTTGGTTGTGGATTGGTTGTTGATTGTTGTTGGTTGGTTGTTGGTTGTTGGTTGGTTGTTTGGTTGTTTGGTTGTTGGTTATTGTTGGTTGGTTGTTGGTTGGTTGTTGGTTGTTGGTTGGTTGGTTGATTGTTGGCTGGTTGTGGATTGGTTGTTGGTTGGTTGGTTGCTGGTTGGTTGTTGGTTGGTTGTTGGTTGGTTGGTTGTTGGTTGGTTGTTGGTTGGTTGTTGATTGTTGGTTGTTTGGTTGTTTGGTTATTTGATTGTTGGTTGTTGGTTGGTTGTTGGTTGGTTGTGGATTGGTTGGTTGTTGGTTGGTTGGTTGTTGGTTGGTTGTTGGTTGGTTGTTGGTTGGTTGTTGGTTGGTTGTTGGTTGGTTGTTGGTTGGTTGTTGGTTGGTTGGTTGTTGGTTGGTTGTTGATTGGTTGTTGTTTGGTTGGTTGGTTTTTGGTTGGTTGTTGGTTGGTTGGTTGTTTGGTTGGTTGTTTGGTTGGTTGTTTGGTTGTTGGTTGATTGTTGGTTGGTACGACGCTATACCGACGTTACGCTCACGTCAAGTACGTGGCATTGACGTCCCGAATTTGCATATTACGCCAAGATTTTCAACGTGTTAAATTTATTTTCACGTTGTCCCTACGCTGGCGCGTTACGTCGTAGTGTGACAGGGCCATAAGGGTCATCGAGGTCACACATAGACTGACAGAGGGCGCTGTCCCCACTCGACACCCTACCTACGACGCACATCTCATTCTTCACACCAACTCTCCGCCAGGACGGTTGGTTGTTGGACTTTTACATCCTGGTAACATCTAAGGTCATATCAGGGCAGATACCGACTTGTGACAATGCACACTCATGGCAAATTTATAGTGCCGCCCCACTGGGAGACCAGGCCACCAGTACCATGACCTGATATCCCACTCAGACACATTATCCTGACAGTGAGCCAACCAGTCCTTGCCCTATCCTAATAATGCCAAGCGCTTGGCTAGCAAGCGACAAGTATACATTTTTAAGTCATTGATTAATGTGAGGATAATGTGACTGAGTGGGATATCAGGTCATGGTGCTGGTGGCCTGGTCTGCCAGTGGTGCAGCACCATTGTAGCGATAAAAATACCTTCCTAAACCGACTACCTCCCTAAATGGACCATTTATAGTCGGTCCCATGGTCGGTCGATTTAGAGAGGTTTTACTGTATACATATATAAAATATAAAAGCCTGAATTTTAAAACACGAACTGCCACCCTACAACCTCCCTAAATGGACCATTCGAAGTCGGTCCTCTGCTCGGTCGATTTAGAGAGGTTTTACTGTATATATAAAAAATATGCTTGAATTCCGAAATACTAACTGCCACCCCCACCCCGACCAAGGATTTCGGGATAAGGGATTATGGACATGTGCTGTAAATATACAGTAAATCCTCTCTAACCTACCAGTACCACCTCCTCAAATAAACCTCTCCCCTATATGGATCGCTTTATTTGGGTCCCAACAATACCACTGTAAGGATATTTTAACTCCCTACACCTCCCACCTCCCTAATTGGACGACCTAAAGTCGGTCTCAGGGTGGGTAGATTTAGAGAGGTTTTACTGAATATATAGGTCACAAGATTCACCTAATTGGTTAATGGCCTCCCTGTCTCATGGGTTTCTCAAAGTAGATGTCCACAGGGATGAGGTAGTAAATTCCAATAATATTCTGTATACGCTGTCCCAAATCATTAGTTAATGCACCAGTATCTAAGTTGGATATATAGAATCAAATGTAGATAAGTGCTTTGGTTTTGAAATATATATATTTCATCGGACGATGTAACTTTAAAAAGGAAAAGAGCCTACATTTCGAAACATAAATTTGTACCCCCCCCCCCCCAAGGTTTTCGGGGTAAAGGGATCACGGACCTGGGGCCATATGCAGGACGTGGTGTTAGCGAGCCAAAACGCGTTTAGACAGGATTTCTGGTTTTGCGCCGAAAAGTCGGTATGCACGAGTCAGTGATAGGCCTAACACCACGCGTTTAAGGTCCGCGACACTAACCCCGTTTCATATGACGTTTACGGGCGGTGTTAGCGTAAGGATAGGGCCAAATCTATTAAATCCTATCATATTTAACAGAATTAGATACGTAATAAGTGAAATTTTATTAATTTAACCATAAAAGCGAACCCAGATTAACGCTACAGCCGCATTGGCAGCGATATTAATAGTGTCGAATCGACGAATGTAAAGTAAACAAATCACCGCCGTCGCGACCACCGCGTCGACGTCGACATCCATACTGGCCGACGTCTACGCATTGGCGGCAATGTATTAGCGATTTGTTTACTTTACGCTCGTCGATTCGAAAATATAAATATTAATATCGCCGCCGTTACGGAGGCAGCGTTAATATTGCTTCGAATTTAGGGTTAATTTCCTCAAATTTCACTTATTGCGTATTTAATTCTGTTAAATATGACAGCATTTAATACATTTAAGCCTAATATATGGGTACAGACGCAGAGGGATTTCCCAAATCTATAAATAAATTAACGTTTAGCTATAATGAAAGTGCTACGCGCTCGGTGATAGCTAAACGGTAATAGGTTCTAACACCAAACCCCGCTAACACTGACTCCTGCATATGGCCCCTGTTCTATACTCTCTATAGATTTACACATATAATTATAAATAAAGAAATAGTGATTCTTCCCACACAGAGGGACGATGGGCTGCCGACGGAGCGGCAAGTAAGCGTGGGCGACGCCTTCATCGTCGTGTACAGCGTGTGTGACCGGGCCTCCTTCGCACAGCTCCCCGCCTACATCGAGCACCTCAAGGCTGCCAAGGCCACCGGCTGCATACCCATCCTGCTGCTCGGCAACAAGGCGGACCTTGACCACTTCCGGCAGGTCAGTTACGACGAGGCCCGAGAGGTGGCGCGTCGGTGCGGCTGCTTGTTCCAGGAGGTGTCAGCAGCGGCGTCCGAGAGTTGCCCGGATGTGAAGATGTCATTTGAGCGCCTTATCAGCGACGCCAAGATGGCCGTCAGTAAAAGGAGGTGCAAAAAAATCCGGCGGAGGAACTCATGGAAGACCTTGTCGCGTGTGTTGGGGTCCATCTTCGGCAGACTGTCCAAGTGTGACTCACCAACCAAAATCACAATTACTGCTATTTCTTGAAATTGTTATCTTTCTTATAACTGAGTCTGAGTCATTGTGATGTAGGACTAGGAGTGCTTATAAGTCATAGTTATAATGCGACTTCATGATCCGGCCAAGAATGGCGATAGTTCTGGTAGATGGTAGTTGAACATTTGTAGGTGGCGCCATTTGACAGAACAAGGAACTAACTCCTGTTTAGTGTAAAAAACGAAGGTACTATACTACTACCAGCATCAAGCTTTATTTTTCTTCTTTTTTTTTTATTGAGGCTGTATTTATACTGTCCATAGCATGTAAGCCCGAGTACCCAGGCTTGTTTTCAATGCTGGCCAGCTGTAGTTTTGGTGTTGTCTTACCAAGCAGTAGCTGCTGATAAGTTATTTGATTGACTGCATTTCAGTAGCAGATAGATAGTCTGTTGGTATGTTTAGTAGTCTATGTTAGTTTTTTTGGGGGCCCTCTTGGCATTGTATTTTTGTTCTATTTTTATTACTATGTTAGTTGTTTTCTTAAGCTAAGAGAGATGAACATGCCCTTTGTTTATACTCCCATAATTCATTACGTATATATACAAAATATACAATATATACAATAAATACAATATGTACAATATATACAATAAATACAATATATATAAATATACATACATATACATATATAAATATATGTAAATATATATATATACAAACATGAGTATGTCTATATGTATATATATATAGATTAGTTAGACGAATCTTACCTGGGTATAGATGATGGATAACTATTGTTTTACCGAGGTAGGAGCCTCGGATAGACGTGGGCGAGGGAGAAGGAAGCACATCCGGGTCCAGCAATCTTTACCTACTAATTCAGGATAAAAAATGATTCTAATAAACAAAAACTATAGTCATCTGACCTTTTCTTGGTACAAGTTATTGAATAGACGTGGATGGGCGTGGTGGGTGGGCCCTCACCCACGTCTATCCGAGGCTCCTACCTCGGTAAAACAATAGTTATCCATCATCTATACCCAGGTAAGATTCGTCTAACTAATCTATTTTACCTCGGTATACCGCCTCTGGCTAGCCGCAGGCTAGGGAGATCTTTACGTAATATCATTTTTATCCTGATATTCCTGTTTGTTATTATTTATTCTAATTATTATAGTGCTATTCATGTATGTAGTGTACAATTGGTATGACAATAAAGCGAAAATGTTGACTTTGTCTCACCTTTGTCTTTAGTTGGTGAGTAATCTCTGTGCGATTGGTTGAGGCTTTTCTAGTCGCTTGTGATAATGTTTTGCAAACGATCTAGCGGTTTTCCATCCTGCGTCAGCCAGGATCCGTTTCACGGAGATGCCTAGTAATCTGGCCTTAGAGACCATCGCTCCATGTGTAGAGTGCGATGTATATCTGCTTGTGTTGACTCCTGATAGTTTCAACACCGTCATGGTCCATCTGGCGAGTGTGTCCCTCGAAATACCCTTGTGTGGCTTAATAAAGCTCACCAAAAGCTGCCTTGAGTTTCTTATTGTTCTTGTCTTGGATATATATGTCCGTATTGTGGAGACTACACATAATTTGCGATCCTCTGTGAAACTAGTGACCCTGATTGTCGACAGGGGATCACCTAAACGATTTGATTTCAACAAAGTTGTTAAATCAAACGTTGCTTCCTTGTTATCAATTTCAAGACCATTGAGCGACAGGGTGACTATAGTTTGGCCCGTGTGTCCTGTCACCAGCAGAAGAAGCAATGCTACTTTGAACCCTAATAGTTTAATGTCCAGGAACTTATTCTCTGGCCATTGTTTGAAGAGTTTAAAAACAAGAGATACGTCCCAAAACCTATTATATCTGGGTTTGGGAGGGTTCCTCTGATAAATTGATCGTACGATCCAGCAAATAACATGGTGTTTTCCCATTGTTTGTCCGTTAATCCTAGGTAGGATTATTGATAGCGCACATCTGGCTGCATTGATAGCGGCGTAACCTAAACCTTCGTCTTCTAAGAAACGTAGAAATCGTCCTACCTGGGATACTGTCGGGTTCATTGGCTTAACTTTCTTAAGTAAGCAATATATGCCCCATTTCTTTAAATACGTTGTATACATTTTCACTGTTCCCTTCCTCCACGCGTGAGATACCAACCGTTGTTGTGTTATCTTGTCGAAGCCGAATTGTTCCAAGTACTTGTTTAAAAAAGGAATGCTACCAAAGGAGTCGTCGACACGTTTCCGTGGCGCGCTAATGGTCCCTGATGCTTCAGGTTTCCTCGGTATCTTGGGAAGCGTAGGCTGCTTTTGGCCGTCGAGACTAGTCTGGCTAGCCACGGTTGAGTGTCCCATTCGGGGACGATGAGGATGGCGTGTGTTTTGTCCATTTGTATCTTTCTGGCGACTTTGTTAATAATGGTAAAAGGGGGAAAAATGTAAAAGAAATGATGTTGCCAATTTAGTGAGAAGGCATCTTGGTTCGGGGTGCCACGAAACATATTTGTCCAGTTTAAAGTTATTACGTGAAGCAAATAAATCTATATCCGGCAAACCCCATGTGGCACAGATTTCTTTGAAAATTGATCCGTTTAATGACCACTCTAAGTGGTCATGGAATTGGCGACTCATCTTGTCTGCTAGAATATTTTGCGTACCGGGTATGTGTGTTATTGTTAACCAAACCTTAAACTTTTGAGCCCAATTCCAAATGAGGAGTGCCATTTCGTTACACTGTATTGATTTTGTACCTCCCATATTTCTGACATAAGCCATGGCTGTGGTGTTATCCGTAAGGATACATACAATATGTTTCGGTACTTTAACAAGGCTTGTTAAACCTAAGTAAATAGCTCTTAATTCTAAAACAATATGATCAGAAATTTCAGATTCTAGCCATCTTCCTCCTGTTGCTACATCATTGCGATGTGACCCCCAACCTTGCAGTGACGCGTCAGTTGTAATTGTAGTGTTGGGTTCACCCATTCTAATGGGATTGGGAGACTTATCAAAGTGACTCAGCCACCAAGTAATGTCGGCTAGTCCGTTTTCAGAAATAAACATTTTCTTTTCAAAATTACCCCTTGCTCTGGCCAAAGCTAGATTAATGTCAATTTCCAGGGACTTAATGTGTGCGCCGCCGTATAAAATAGCGGGGGTGTACGAAATCATTATACCGATTAACACTGCCACCTCTCTTATCTTTGGCCTAGATGTGTCTAACAGCTGTATCGCTGTGTCCCGAAACTTATCTTTCTTTTGCTGTGTAAGTGACACGGTCATAGCCGTTGTGTTTAATATGAAACCTAGACACTTAAGCTCCTTAGTAGGAGAAAAAACGGATTTCTTATCATGTATGAAAAACCCAACTTTGAAAAAAGTTGACATAAATCTTGAACGGCGAGCTCGCATTGTGTGAAAGATTGTCCCATAATGAAAGAATCATCAATGTATGGAAACATGCAATGACCAAGTTTTGCCATTCCTGAAAAAACTGGTTTCAATAATTTAGTAAAAAGGCGTGGTGCACACGCCAAACCATTTGGTAGGCAGGTAAATTCAAAAAGTTGCCCATTCCAGACAAATCTTAAATATTTGCGATCTGATTCCTGAATAGGTACGGTATAGTACGCATCTCGTAAATCTACACTCGCTAGCCAACAATCTGGGGTAATCAAATCTCGAGCTGTTTCTAAGGAAAACATTTTGAAATGTTGGTATTCAATGATTTCATTTAATTTAGTTAAATCTAAGATCATTCTTATGGTCCCATCGGGTTTAGGTGTGGAGAAAATATTTGAAATGAATTCACCTTTAGTATGTTTGACTGTTTTGATAATGCCTTTGGCTTAAAAAATAATAACTTGTTCATTAAGTTTATCTCTTTCTTCCGAATTGAATTTATATGGAAAAGGTGCTCTTTTCTGGACAGGTAATTGTGTGAAAGGAATTTTAATGCCTTTAATTATTCCAAGAACCTCTGGATTTGTAGTTATTTCTTGCCATTGATGTAAATAATTAGCAATGTTGCCAGCTTTAAACTTGCTTACGTAAGTTTGTGTTTCCTCGGTGACCATTTCAGGGCCAGGAGGCTGAATTGTTTGCGTGGCGTTTTCTACTTGTTCCCTGGCTTGGGGAACTGTGGTTTGGGAACAAAATCCCTTTTGTAACCGCGGTTGTCGTTCCAGTTTGAGGGTTGTCTGTCGCCTCGCCCTCTTCCCCTCTGGCTGTATCCGAAGGATGGTCCGCCCCTGAACGGCCTTCGTCCTCTTCTGTAGCGAAAATCCGTCCGGGTTCGCCTGAACCTGAGGGGGTTTTGGAACTTACGGCCTTTCTGTTCCGTGTTCTTGGCACTCTTATTGTCTACTTCTACTTGCTTGTAAAGGTAGGCGAGCTGACCCCCGAACATTTTGGACTTGTCCAGAGGTTTGCCTTTGATGGGTGTGGGTCCCGAATACACAGTGTATTCCTTGCCGTCATTATCCGTCATTTTCTTTGACCTGGCGACTTCTTTCCCAGCGTCTGTAGTGACGGATTTGAACACGTTTTCGAACCTGCGATGCGTCATGTAGTTGCTCGCCGCAGCAAGAAAGGCAATGCCCCTGTCCATGACACGGGCCAAAGACGAGAACTTATTCTCGGTTTGCATGCGGTTAGTGACCGGGATAATCGAAGTCAAAGACCCCAAAACTGCCTTATGGATTAAACATAGGGCAGTTTCGTAGCAGCGACGTTCGTCTGAAAGATGGATGCCAGCATCCATCTCCTTACTAACCGTTGCGGGGATACCTTTGATCCCGGAAATCTGTTCGGTCAATTTGTTAATGACCTCAGCCGGTTTGAAGGTGGTAAAGTGGCCATTAACAGTTTTTCTCATCATGGTTGTAGTACGAACCTTCTTTGCCTTCTTTTTGGTAATTTTCTTACCGACCTTCGCGCCTATTTTGGCGTAAACCCCAGCGCGTTCCGTGTCGGAATCTGAGTCTGTGGATGACGAGTCATCTGACAAGTCCGAGGATGAGTCTTTCTTTTTCTTTTTCTTAGATTTCTTGGCTCTTTTAGCGTTAGACTGCTTGGTGAATTCATCACCCGAGCTTCTCACTGTGTGGCGTTTCTTGCTGCGCGCTTTCGGTTTCGTAACCTCAGTGGCCGAAAGCGTATCTTCCTCATCGTTGGAAAAATCTTCCCAATCCTCATCAGGGATTTGGGAAGGGCCCGAAAAGGAATGAGGCTGGAATTGTCGCATCTTTTCTTCCATCATTTGTGCCATCTTTTCCTCCCAACCTTTAGGTTGAGGTGGTTGGTCACTGTCCCTGTCGGACGTCTGGGCCCCGGGCTGTGGGGACGGCGGAGCCGTAGCAGCTGGTGACGAATCGTAATCCGGAGGGGCAATGCCCACGGCTGCCGCGGGCGGCTTATTCCGCCGAGTGGCCATCGGTTTCTGTAACGACAAATGGGTGTTACTTAAACCGGAATCATCTCAACTACACAATGTGTAAACCAGTAAACTGGGTTGAGGTACAAGGTACAGAGCTACGTGTATTACAACGTTTCAGTACAGGCGTGAAGCTAAAGTTTGCCGTAGGTGCATGGTAACGAAACCAACCAAACGGGGGGAGTCGATCCTTAGATAGCCCACTCTCTCTGTTCCGTACACTTCTCCCACCCGCGGCTACAACGCCAGCAAGTTGGAGAAAATATTACGAAACTCGGAGGTTCGCCTTAAAACCGGTCTGGGGTGTCTATAAAAGACACCCAGAAGCATCCCCAACATCATCCTCTATTAGGATCCGGGAGAATTTTCTTAGGAAATGAGCAACTCGGGTTACCATTTCTCCCTGTCTCAAAAACAGGTTTCGATAGAACAAAGGACTATCGGTTTCGTTTGTGCCAGCGGCACCCAGTGTTCTATCGTCAAGTTAAAAACACATACAAAGTCCAAAAGGGACCTGAGAAAGTTCTGAACTTTCATAATGTGATGCTATAATGCATCATACACAATTCAAACTAAGTTTCCATTACTTACTTCGTGAATAAGTAGTCTTAGTAGATAAATCCTGTTGGAGCAACTCACAAACGTCCTCCCGTTGTGAGTCACTTATGCTAATTGCTGGACCCGGATGTGCTTCCTTCTCCCTAGCCTGCGGCTAGCCAGAGGCGGTATACCGAGGTAAAATAACTGTATAACATGATGATGATGATGATTATACACAAATATAGAAACACAGTGCAAGGACTGGTTTGCTCGGCATCAGGATATTGTAATTGAGTGGGATATCGGGTCTTGATGCTGGCCGCTCAGTCACCCAGTGGGGCCACAAAATCAACATGAATGCGCACTGTCACGAGTCGGTACCCGGCCTGATGATGTGACTGTAGAGGTTACTAGGATATAAAGCTCCAACAAACAAATCAAACAATCATAAATTCTACAGTAATGTGCATTAAACCTCTGTTGATACTGCAGACCTCCCGTGCGTAAGGTGGGGAGTTCGATTCCTGGTCGAGTCAAACGAATGACTTACAACATTGATTGATAGTTGTCACTTTCTAGCCAGGCAGTCGTCATTATTGGGATAGGGCAAGGACTGGTTGGCTCGGTGTCAGGATAATGTGACTAGTGGGATATCAGGTCATGGTGCTGGAAGCCTGGTCTCCCAGTGGGGCAGCACTATAAAGTCACCATGAGTGTGCACACTCGATACCGTCCTGATATGACCTTAGATGTTGCCAGAACGTAAAACACATATATATCAACCAACCTCCGTTGATAGATGACGAGACCAGTGCACGGCTATATTAGCTGTGGTTGGTGGAGTCGGTCATGGCGATGGGGCCGAGACGGGATTCTGTCAAACTGCCAAGCAAGCGTACATATGAATATGTTTGAATTTAGTGCCACCCCCGATCACCGATTATATATCCCGTGCGGAAGGTCGGGAGTTCGAATCTCAGCTGAGTCAAACCAATGACTTATAAAATTGACACTTGTCGCTACCTACCCTGGACAAGGACTGGTTAGCACAGAGTCAGGATAATTAGACACCGACACCGCATATGAGTTTAAAGTTGGATTTATTTTTCTTCGATAATGAGTCAAGTAGTAAGCACATGTCAATTTTAGTAAGCACAATTAAGTTCCGTAGAATAAGCACAGTGAGGTAATCAATGAGTTATGCACAAAGAGGTCAACAAGCTTTTAACCCTATGCCCTATATAGTCTTTTAGCAGGGGTGGGCGGGATGGCAGTTCAGAGCCAGCCAGTGTCCTCCTGTGGCCGTGTCGAAGTGAGCTCTCTGCCGCTGAGACGGGCCTTATATAGCCAGTTAGTCCGCTAGTTCGAGCTAACGACCGCAGAGGGCAGGTCGGACAGGCAGAGCCAGCATTCTCGAAGTATTTACGTATCAAAGAAGAAACCAGGCGGCGCTGGCGTATAAGTCTGAAAGAACCACCGGCGAAAGTAGCTAGGTGGCAGCACCTGTATTATGCTTAAGGCTGTAGAGCTATGGCGGCGATCGAATGCCAAATTACCCGTGTTGCTGAGCATCACGAACAATGTGACTGTGGGATATTGGGGTATGTTGCTGGCAACCTGGTCTCCCAGTGGGATAGCACTATAACGTCGCCATGATTGTGCACTGTCTTGATATGATCTTGGCATCCGTCTTGCTATGACCTTAGATGTTGCAAGGACATAATATAGTTATATATATATATATATGTGTATATATACATTACCGCATTGTTCCCGAGCCTCTGCGCAATCTGAGCTGCCATGTTTGGCAACATCGCTTTAACACATAATAAATAAATATACGGCCAATGCCTATCTGACAACATGCTTCTCTTTCATTGTGTACCATGACTATATGTAACTATGTACATATAAACATGTATTAGTATATATATATATAAACAGTTGGCCCCAGATAAACAGAACAACGAAAAGACTGACGTGGTTGAGAAGAAGATATATATTCTCTGGCTGAGATATATTAAATGCCCACATAAAGTTAAAATTTGACTGTCCCGACAGGTCTATATGCGATAACATTAACAGCCAGATGCAGCTGGCATACCGTGCTTAGAGCGCCTCACAGGTGGCTCCTGTGTGGCCCATGCTGTACTACACAGAGTCAGTTAGATAGGATACAGTGAATATACTATTACATAGGGAACTGAAGATAGATAGTGTCCTTGTTTATATTCCCATAATAGATTATAGAGCACATATATATATATATATATAGAAAAAATGCTGCCTTTTCTTGGCTGTGATAGTATTAATGTGAGAGTTTGTCACTTTTATTGTAAATGAATTTGATTCATATATATCTTTTGTCAGTGTCATAGTACTGGTCTTCCGACCGTAAGTGTCACAGGAATATAGGGTATTTACACAGTTTTTGTATGTGGTTTATATAGTAAATTGAAGTGTGAAGTAAATTCTGAAATTAAAGTGTACACAAAGCAATAAGTAATGAGTATGAGGTACATTAAATCATTTTACATTTATATGTAAGGTTTTAGTTGTTGGTTTATGATTTCCAATTCAATAAATACTAAAGCGTTTAATTACTGAGTCTCAGTTCAATGTGATCAGACATTCTCATTTATTATGTTGCTTTGTACACAGTAGTATTTGGGTGTTAGTTGGGGTATTGTTGTGTTAGTAAGTCAAGATGTCTTGACGATTGATTTTTCTGTAGATAAACAAATCAATTTATTCATTTGTTTGAGGAATGACTCCTAATCTGAAGGTCGATGGTTCGATTCCCCATGCTGTTACCTCTGCTTATTTGGAATTCCACCACTGTGTATACCTTACACTTTATATTATCGTCAAAGGCCAGTTGCTCTCATATCATGTCTATGTGGTGTGGGATGTTAAAAACCCCTTGGGTCAGTAAAAGTGTAGGCTTTCTGTCGACCAACTGTCTAATGGTGAAAACAAGACTATTCAGACTTATTCATGAGGCAGTATAAATCTTATATAACAAATATATATATATAGATTAAAGTTGCATAGTCCGATGGTTTTGAATTTCTGTATTTGTTCTGAGATAAATATATTAGATCGATCACTAGTATCTACTTTACATTAGTTTAAAGTTACTTTTATTTTAAATGGTGAACTTTTGAGATATTTTGAGTGCAAACATGGAAAATTAGTTTTGGCAAGCTTGCCAAAACTCTGGCCCAATAGACTTCTGCAGTAACAGATTCTGCTAAATTGACTCAGCATTGCCTTCTATGCAGAAACAAATGCTTAATACATGCATCAGTATCTAAGTTAGATATGTAGAATTAAAACTAGATAATTGGTTTGGTTTTGAAAATTTGATATTTCATCGGACTATGCAGCTTTAATAAACTTAAAAAATTAAATGGAGAGAATCCGTTGGCCCCCATCTTGTTGCGTGGCATCCTCTCCCAGTTCATCAATTCTATGCCAATATAAATTAAAACTACTCGCCGGAACCAGATTTTTTTTTTTTTTTTAGTTTTGCGCCCTGGCAACAGATACTGACTTGAGACAGTGCGCACTCTTGGTGACTTTATAGTGCTACCTCACTGGGTGACCAGGCTACTGACACCGAGACCTGATATTCCACTGAGTCACATTATCATCTGAGCAAACCAGTCCTTACCCTATCCCTATAAGGCTAGGAAGTGACAAGTATCAATTCCTAAGTCATTGGTTTGACTCGACCGGGAATCGAACTCCCCAACTTCTGCACAGGAAGCCTGCGCTCTACCGATTCGGCCACCGTGTCCAGTGCAGGAAACAACCTGCACAGCTTGTTTATAATTGAGTCATACCAAAGTAGTTATTGCCCGGATTTAAACATGGCAATCGTGCACCAATACTACAGTTGAGTGTTGTATCTACCCCCTGTTACTCATCACGTGCACAACACAAACATACACACACGCTCTCTTGCTTTCACTCTCGCTTTCACTCTCGCTTTCTCTCTCGCTTCTCTCTCGCATTCACTTTCACTGTTCACTATAGATCTATTTCATATGACGTCAGCATAGGTATCTAGGTCAGTGCAGGTGCCTTTTGGCTGCAGGACAACACACTGTCACACTGCAAACTCAATGGCTATGAGCAATCTTCATACAGAAAAAGTGAAATATCTCTAAAACCACACCACGTAGGAGCAACCCGTTTGGAACACATATAGAAAACATATTCAATGAATAGATTATATTAAATTTATAAGGTTAGGGTTCTGCATTTCTACTAATATTGAATAAAATAAACGTTTTGCACTGCCCGTACCAGCAAACTCAATGCATTGTCAATGGCAGTGAGCAATCGTGAATTATCTTCATTTAGAAAAAGTGAAATATCTCTAAAACCACACCAAGTAGAAGCAACCCACTTGGAACACATATAGAAAACATATTCAATGAATAGATTAGATTAAATTTATAAGGTTAGGCTTCTGCATTTCTATTAATTTTGAATAAAACTGACGTTTTGCAATGCGCATACCGGCAAACTCAATGCATTTTCAATGGCCGTGAGCAATCTTCATACAGACAAAGTGAAATATCTCTAAAACCACACCACCTAGAAACAAACTGATTGGAACACATATAAAAAACATATTCAATGAACAGATTTGATTAAATCTATATGGTTAGGGTTCTGTATTTCTATTAATTTTGAATAAAATAGACGTTTTGCACTGCACGTACCGGCAAACTCAATGCATTGTCAATGGCCGTGAGCAATCTTGAATTATCTTCATACAGAAAAAGTGAAATGTCTCTAAAACCACACCACCTAGTAGAAGCAACCCGCGTGGAACACATATAGGAATCATATTCAAAGAATATATTATATTAAATTTATGAGGTTAGGGTTCTGTATTTCGATTAATCGAACTTTCTTCATCTAACTCTATTTGCCAATACCCTGTCATTGCCTCCAAAACTGAGAAATATTTTGCATCTGCTGTCTTGGCAATAATTTTGTCAATTGTTTTGGGAGGGAATGGCCCTCTCTTTATCGCTTTGTTCAACTTAGTCGGATCCAGACAAATCCTTATCTTATTTGTTTTTTTTACGATAGTTATGGAATTAACCCCTTCGGTAGGTTCATCCTGCTCAACTATTCTTGTAATTTAGGATTTCTGGAAGTCCGATAAGAGGATCTGTATCTGGACATAGACACGTTGACCACCTCGTCACTATCACGTGACACGCACTTTCAAAATCGGCTAGTTGCCAACAACAAAAATGCAGACAGGTGCTGATTTGCACCTACACCTAACTCTACCATGCGATCAAGTTCACACATACTTTACTTTGAATAGCAAATGGGATTTTCCTAGGTGGATCTATAACAGGTTGTACAGATTTATCAACATGAATGACAGCATTTGCTTTGATAAGACCTAAACCTTGAAACACGTCTTTGTATTCGCTTACCAGCTGTTCAGCCCAGGTGCTGAGCTTGTCGTTCGGCTTGGAATGTTCGTCGGCACGGCAGAGTGCACCTCGTCAACCCGCGCCAGCAGGTTCAATGTCACGCAAGCCTGTTTCCCCAAAATAGGCTGACAGTTCCGCACCGCTTGGAACCTGAAGTTTCTGCCATTCACGTCGAATGGCAGAAACTATGATTTGGCAGAAACTGTGAAATTCTGCGATTCACCATCAGGAGTGATCCGATGTCCCGACAACATCACCAACGAACACCTGGTGTTCGTCAGCTGCCCCGGGGCGACTCTGTCGAAGATGTTCCTTGGAAGCATGTTTGCCTCCGACCTGGTGTTGAGCTTGAACTTGACAGGGCGACCGTTCACTCAGACGGTCGCGTACCACAGTTTGGCATCTTGCTCGGCACCGTGGTCCACGGCACCGAAGAACAGATCCGTTGTCAGGACATTGACCTCCACCAGATCCGGGTGTTGCTCAGCATTGTGAGAGTCGGGCTCTTCGACGGCCAATTAGTTGACCTTGCCCAGTCTGCTCCGGCAGACCTTACCGAAGTTCCCGATCTTCTTGCAGGCTATGCAAGCTTTGCTTTTCGCTGGGCAGACTCCCCGGCGGTGTTCATACACACAGTTCTGACAGCAGATCTTGAACTCTCCTGCACCGGCACCGCCATAATTCCAAGATGGCAATTTCCAAGATGGCGTCGCCAACGACCGGACTGCTGGTGCACCGGTACACGCAGTAGCATAGTTCTTAGGAAAATCAATTTCCTTACTCTCAACATCTGATTTGGTGTCCTCCAACAGAACTGAACTGAATTCACTCATTTCACACCTACTGACACACTTCTCCAGAGTTAACTCAGCAGTTTGCAGCAGTTTGTTATGCAAATGAATGTTTTTCACGCCAGCCACCAACCGATCGCGCAACAGCGACTCCTCCACTGACCCGTATTCGCAATCCTTTACTTTGTCTCTCAGCGCCATGATGTACGTGGCCATAGTTTCTGTAGCTTGATTATGCGACTTAAACTTGTACCTTGTTATTATCAAACTGCACTTGCCTATACAATATGTCTGGAATGCTTCTGTGAGTGGTCCAATCCTGTCCCGGTCAGCGAGCGCGATGGACATATTGGCGAACACATTTTGCGCTTCTTCGCCAGCGACGTGAAGAAAGATACAGCATTGCACTTGTTCTGCATTCAATATGACACCTGCAGCAATGGCGTATATGTCATATGATCTGATCCATGTTTTCCAGTTCGATCTTGTGATGTTGCTGAGGACAAGCTGACCAGGCGGCCGCAAACCCGGCAGTGTATTATCGGGCGGCATTCTTCCTCATCTGAGACCATGTGAAAGTACAACCTCTGAACACTTTGACTTCTGGATACTGAATGGTTTATTCCCGTCCAAGGCTCACTGAACCGCCAGCTAAACTTTCCATGACGTCATCTCATTAGCATATTTACAGACGTGTCTAGACGTCTATTACGCATATATCACAACTAGTATGTAGGAAATAGCAAAACCTTTAAGATTACAAGGAAACAGCATGGCACTGGGATGACAAGTGGGAAAATGCATTCGAGACACTCAAAACACTACGAACAAATGCACCTGTGCTAAGATATTATGACGTAAATAAAAAAACAACACTTCAGGTAGATCCATCAAAATCCGGGTTATTGGCAACTTTGTTCCAAGAGGGATTACCAATAGCGATGGCATCGAAAGCTTTAGACGACACACACGCTAATTATGTGGTGATAGAAAAGGAATTACTTGCTACATGTTTTGGATGCGTTAAGTTCCATGAGTATATATTTGGCAAAGAAATAACAGTTGAAACAGATCAAAAACCCTTGGTATCTATAATGACAAAACCATTGCACAAACTATCAACACGCATGCAAAGAATGCACATGTGGTTGCAAAACTACAACCTAGATAACCTATATCTAACAGGGACAAAAATGTATTTTGCAGATGCATTGTCATGGGCATATGTAGAAAGTACTGAACCGAGCAACTTGTTTGACCGAGAGATAACCGTAGGAGCCGTTCACAAGATAGAAGAAAAGATACAACAAAGAGCCCAACAAACAGAAAGAGACGAGAAACTGAGAGAAATAATAAGACTAATTGCCCTGTCACATTATAATGCTTCTCACCGGCGTGCCGCCAATGCGCAAAATAAGTTGTACGCGTCGAGACACGTCCAACTTTTCGGCGGTTTGGGAAAAAGTTTGATGTCAGCGCAGCGTGTTAGTAGCACACGGCCAACGTGTCGACGCGTGGCGAAACAAAAAAAAGTTTCTCGCAATGTGTGCCATACGAGCCTCCGGCGCGCGCGGCGTGTGCATAGTGCTCGCTTAACGTTATTCCAGCAGTCGCCTAGCGACCGGCCGACATGTTACACGACGTTAGTGAGCGTTACGCCACCGTGTTATCAGTGTGTTATCAGCATCCTCTCGGCATGCTCTGAGCGCGCCAGATGTCGGCATAACGCATGACTAACATTTCCCGACGTGTGTGGCGGAGATAAGCCACCTGGTCAGTAGGGTCAAGTCAAGCCAACGTTAAGCGAGCGCCACACGCGTGGCCAACACATCCAACGCATCAAGAAACGCTGGAGAAACACCAAGAGCGCATCCGCTAAACGTTATGCAAACATCAATCGAACGTTACCGATGCACTGAGGGAATGCTCGCAGTCGTTCGAAAAGATATCAACATCAATCAACGTTAAGCAACGTCCATCCAGCGTGCTTCTAACGTGTCTCGACGTCCTCCTAACATCCCCATAACGTCCGCACCCACACATTGATGCGTGTTGTCGGTCGTCAAAAGTTTTGTGCATGCACAAAACTTTCAACGCGCCACAATGCGCGCCGGCATTCCTCGATGACCGTCGCTGTCAATCAAAGTGTACCGACGTGTACCAATGTGCGTGTAACGCACGCATAACGCTTCCCGACGTGTCCCGAGGTTTCACCCAAAAGTGACACACGTCAACGCGCGATGGAGAGAAAGGTCGTAATGTGACAGGGCTATAACCAAAAGTGGTTGGCCTGGTCACAACAGGCAAGTAAGAGAGCGTGTATGTGTGTTTCTGTGTCTGTGTGTGCTGTCTGTGCATGTCTGTCTGTGTGTGTCTATCTATGTGTGTCTGTCTGTGTATGTGTGTATATATATGTGTGTGTATGTCTGTGTGTATGGGTGTGTTTGTCTGTGTGTATGTCTGTGTATGTCTGAATGTGTGTGTGTCAATGCATGTGTGTGCATGTATGTGTGTGTCTGCCTCTGTCTGTGTGCGGCTGTCTATGTGTCTCTGTATGTGTGTGTGTGTCTCTCTCTCTGCAAAGTCAGGTTGGGTGTATGTGTGTCTGTGTATGTCAGGTGTGTGCATGTCTGTGTGTTTCTGTGTCTGTGTGTGCTGTCTATGCATGCCTGTCTGTGTGTGTCTATCTATTTGTGTCTATCTGTGTGTGTCTGTGTGTATATGTATGTGTGGTAATGTCTGTGTGTATGTGTGTCTCTCTCTCTGCAAAGTCAGGTCGGGTGTATGTGTGTCTGTGTATGTCAGGTGTGTGCATGCCTGTGTGTTTCTGTGTATGTGTGCTGTCTGTGCATGTCTGCAGAGCTGTCTGTCTGTGTGTGCCTATCTATGGGTGTCTGACTGTGTGTGTATGTCTGTGTGTGTATGTCTGTGTGTGTGTCTGTCTGTGTGTGTCTGTCTGTGTGTATGTCTGTCTCTATGTCTCTGTAAAGTCAGGTCAGGAAACACATAGACACATACACACACACAGACACATCCACCTCAGTTCCCCTTCCCCTCTATGGCCCTGCACAGTAGGCCTACTTGGTTGGGGGGAGGCTAATGAGGTCACAAGATTGGCCTAGTTGGTTAATGGCCTCCCTGTATAATGGGTGTTTCAAAGTGAGTGCCTAAAGGGGTGAGCTTATAAATTCACTGGTTCTTCTCTATATGCTGTCCCAAATGATTAGCTAATACACCAGTATATAAGTTGGATATATAGGATCAAATGTAACTAGTTGTTTTAATTTTGACAAAATTATATTTCATCGGACCATGCAACTTTAAACCGTACTTCATGTACAGACATGACATTACAACAAACAATAACATAGTGCTAAAAGAAAACCCAAAAAAGCAAAATTATATGTTTAATAAAATACATGAAACTCACTTAGGAATAGTAAGAAGCAAACAACTAGCTAGAGATTACATATTTTGGCTTGGAATAGACAAACAATTAAAAGGATAAGATAAAAGATATAGCATATTACAAAGTACGAATTGAGACCAGCGTGAATTTGATGGTTTTAAGCCTATAACCATCATGGGTTTATGAAATACCCACCGTGTTACCATGCTGATTATTGCAAGTCGTATCATTTACAAATATTTATTGAATTGAGTGCGCCCGTATATTGTGTGTTTTAAGGTTGCACTATGGTATCAACAAATGATTCCAACCTATGTTGAAATAAATTAGGGATAGCATATGGAAAATATGATGTATCTTAAAAGTAGAAGAGTAATGTTTAGAGTGATCATTAGGACTTTGCTGAGCGGACCTGTGGAGGGACGGAGAGAGGTGAAACGGCGTGGCATACCAGACCCCTGCTCAGCAGTTCTGCAACCGGTAACCGTCGTAAGGTTTCAAACGACCCCCTAAAGTCAAGACTCAGTACACATCTCTGCCTGAATTGTAACAGCAGGTACGTATAGACAGTGTTTCCTACATTGCTTGGTTGGTAGAGATAACCAGTAGGCATACGCCGGGTCAGTATTAGGCCTACTACTAGTACTAGTAGCTGGGTTATAGTTTGAGTGTTTACTTTTCTAGTGTGTGTTCGGGTTTTACATCCTGGCAATATCTAAGATCATATCAGAGCCGATATCAACTTGTGACATTGTGCACTCGTGTCGACTTTATAGTGCCCCCCCCCCCCCCAAGGCCGGTCTAAGCTAGTGTAAGGCCCGTAGCATATGTTGTAAAAGAGCCCCAAATTAAAACAAATACTCGGAAATATTAAACCATCATTTTTGTTTTACTTGCAAAGTCAAAAGAGTTCCTTATTTTTGTTATGCTATGCAGTCAGATATTGCGACAAATCTGTCTGACATTCTTACTGATATTGTTACTTAAATGTAGGTATCACTTGATAGCTTGCAAGTATTTAGCACGGGGCCCTTGAAAATGGTGGGGGGGGGGGGGGGGGGGAGGCGTAGCATATGCTACTTTTGCTGCTAGGTTAATCCGGCACTGGCTGCTAACCGGGCGCGGTGGTTTAATCGGTAGAGCGTGGGCCTCGCGTGTGGGAGGTCGGGAGTTCGGTTCCCGGTCGAGTCAAACCAATGACTTTAAAATTGGTACTATCGCTTCCTAGCCTGGGGCTCGGCATTAATTGGATAGGGCAAGGACTGGTTAGCTCAGTGTCAGGATAATGTGACTGAGTGGGACATCGGGTCATGGTGCTGGTGGCCTGATTTCCCAGTGGGGCAGCACTATAAAGTCATCATGAGTGTGCACTGTCACAAGTCGGTACCCGTCCTGATATGACCTTAGATGTTGCTAGAATGTAAAACAACAACAAACAAACAAACCCTACTGGCACCGTGACCCAATATCCTACTTAGTCACATTATCCTGATACTGAACAAAAACCACTACCTCCTGCATGAGAAACTAGCCAAAGCTCTTAAAACCTCGATGAAAAGTACATTTCCCCCGATCTGACTGTATTTCTTATATGAAGCTAGTAAAATCAGTTATATAAATATGCAAACAGCGGAATGCTTACTTAACACAGTCTGCATTTCTTACCTGCAGTTGGTCTCTGTATGATCGCAGATCACTTGCAGCTGGATTTAAGGCTATACGCCTACTATCTTATCAAATGAACTCAATCTGTGCTATAATCACAACTAAGGATATTACGTGGAAAATATACCGATGGGAGGAGGAGGGCCTATATTAAGGTTCTGTGGGTTATAGTTATCTATTTAAAATCAATATGTTAGAAGCATTAGAATTTAGATGGGCACACACGCTGACAACCACACACTCAGCTGAGATCCGGTGAATTGGACAGTTTGGACAGTTTAAACGCTATGAAAATGATCAATTCAAGTGAAGTATTTCAATGCAAATCAGCACCCGTCTGCATTTTTGTTGTTGGCAACTAGCCGATTTTGAAAGTGCGTGTCACGTGATAGTGACGAGGTGGTCAACGTGTCTATGTCCAGATACAGATCCTCTTATCGGACTTCCAGAAATCCTAAATTACAAGAAAACCGGCCATTGTTTTTTTTTAACTGGCTAGTTTTTAATTTCTCTGCTTTAGAAGTGCATTAATTTGTTCCTGTATCTGTTAAATAAAATTGTGTTCTTTACTTTTCTTTGTTTAATTTTCATCCTATATATACATTAAACTGTAGGCCTACACATAGTACAGTATTATATATTTGAATAATTTTCAGTGGATTAATAAAGATCAAACAAACCCTGGTTTAGTTAGCAGTTAATTAATTTGTTTCTGTTAAATAAAATTTATTTTTTATACTTTTTTGTGGTAAACAGTTTTTCCATCAGAACGTACATTTTTTTCAGTGTTGAGGCACTGGTCTTCCAGTCATTTACATTGCATTGTAAATAGGTAGTTCAGCAGATACCTTGGTAGGACATATTATCAGTAGTAGCTTAAGAGCGAGGTTAGTGTGTTAGCTATATTAAGTTGAGTATTATGGGCTCAGGTGATGGGTTGTTGCATAAGTTGTGCTGCTATTATGGGTGTGATGCATGTGATCGGGGAGGGGGAATGGAGCCCTCCCCCCCCCCCCCCCCCCCACCTCCCCACACTCAATCTGGTCTGTTACGGTGTGGCGGTTTCAGCCGTGTGCCGTGTTCAGCTGTGTACATAGACTCAAACTCAAGGCATTGTCAATGGTCGTGAGCAATCTTCATACAGAAAATTTAGAAACAGTGAAATATCTCTAAAACCACACCACCTATTAACAAATCGGTTGGTACACATATAGAAAACATCTTTAGCATAAAGATTATATTACATTTATAAGGTTAGTGTTCTTGATTTCTATTAATTTTGAATAAAACTAATGTTGTGCACTGCGCGTACCGTCAAACTCAAGCCATTGTCAATGGTGGTGAGCAATCTTCATACAGAAAATCCAGGAAAAGTGAAATATCTCTAAAACCACACCACCTAGAAACAAATCGCTTGGTACACATATAGAAAACATCTTTACCAAAAACATTATATTAAATTTATAAGGTTAGTGACTCACGACCATTGATAATGCCTTGAGTTTGAGTCTATGTACACGGCTGAAAACGTCACACGGCTGAAAACACCACAACGGCACTTGATATATAGACGGTTGTTAGTTGTCTGTGTAGCTGAGGTAGACAATTGAGTGAGGAGGGTGAGGACAAGGAGGAAGGGGGGGGGGGGACCAAGGCAGGGCACAAGATCCACATAATCGTGCTTGTTCAACGGCCTGGCCAGTGAGATGGATTCTGACCAGTGACATAAAATCTTGGTAGGAAAGTGCACTTGTAATTGCAGATGGTAGTTCATTCCACATCTTGCTCCTTTTAAATATTGGTGCGTAGCTAGTTTGTTTGAGATTGGTCTGGGAAATCTGAAGAGTGGTCCATCTCCCATTCTTGTCTGCCTGCTTAGTGTATCTCTGTATTGTGCCTATTTTGTACTTTTATACTTTTTATTGTTCATATTATATTTTAGGTATATATTTAGGCTGTTCTCCAAAAAAACGGAAAACCCCAGAAATCTAGATCACTTCCGGATTCAAGCTTTTCGGATATTTGGTCAGGTACGTGTACAAGAGGTGTCTTCGAAGAGAAAAAGGGGAACAGGAGTAAATTCTGTCAACTAGCGGAACAGATCTAACTATAACGTTCATCATGGTCTCACTGTAGTTGTAATAATAATAAGAATAGCCGAGACGTCGCCCCTAGGCACGATTCCTGTTCTATATCAGAGTACTTTCTGTCTATTTTAAATTTAAACATGCACCCAATTAGGAGTGTTTAAAAACTAGCAATTTTTAATGATTTTCATACTTTCTTCCAGTGTTATCTAAGTACTGCCAGTACCTAGTTTCAGCTGGGACATCTTTACCACTGATGACTGATCTTCCAAAATGGGCGATGCTTCGATGAGCGCAGAGATAAGTGGGTCATACATGTCTCTGAATCCGGTGAATTTGCGCACAGGGACAGCCTCACAAAACGCTGGCCAGCCAGACTTTGTGGAGCCGTATGACCAGAAATGTGGCCTCTGCTCGCAGATGTTGCTTCGACCGTTCCAGACTATATGTGGGCATTTGTTGTGTCACCAGTGCCTCATAAAGCACTTAGAGGAACAGGGTGACCCGGCCATGTGTCCATTTAACGAAGAGGACTGCCAGTTGTTATCCATAGCCAAAGATGATGGCTCGGTAAGTGTGATGATATATCCATATCATATATATATATGATATATCCATATTATATATATATATGGACTATATAATTTATTATCTGGATATATATAACGGTAGAACCTTAATGTTTCACTGTAATCACATTAACCTCCTGGTTATTTACTGTGGAGCGGATATTCTCTCCTTCCCGCCTCCTCCACGCTGTGAGCCAACAGTCATTCTGCTCACTTTCACAACTATCTATATGCATATGAGCCTGTCTCAAAAGGTGATTACTCTTATTTTTTTTGTTCATTGTAACGATTGACACAAAACAGCACAGACATGGTTGCACTGAAAACACAAGGTCATTAGCTTCAAATCAATATGTATTCTATTGGGGTTATGAAACACCATGTAAAAAACAAATCAGTTTATCCTGAGCAAATGCATAAGTAGATGGTATGTTGATCGTTACAATGGACAAAGTTTTGTCCCATATTGCTTAGCACCTTTTGAGACAGTGTCATATACATATATATGTTTTACCACGGTACTACGCCTCTGGCTACTCGTAGCCCAAGGAGAAGGAAGCACATCCGGGTCCAGCAATTAGCATAATCAGCTCACAGCAGGATGATGTGTTGTGAGCAGCTCTGGCAGTTTTTCTATATTTACTACAAAACCAAGCAGGTTAGTATCTTTCAAACTCGATACATTGGTTTAGTTCATGTCAGCATTCACGTACAAAGTTTTCTGAAACTTTTCAATAATATATTACTGCTTTACAGCTTAGTTTCGATCATAATTGACACGATCAATAGAACAATGTCTCCATTGTTATGTTGTTAATTAAACAGCCCGTTGCCGAACGGAGAGATGTTTAGCAGGAGCCCATTACATCGTTGGGGATTCATTCCCTGGGTCTCAATAAGATTCCCCATTTGTGATTCTCGTTAAGGCATACCTCCGACTCCTATAATATTTTCTTCAACTTGTTGCCGAAAAAAGCCACAGGTGGGAGAAGTTTATAGGTACTTAGAGTGTGGGAGGGCACCACTACACTGGTCCCTACACCTCGTTTGGATTGGTCGGTTACCCATACTGTCATCCTGTGACTGTCTGTTAGCCATACGCCTGCGCTAAAAATTGATTTAACGCCATAAAATACACACCTAGTATAATTATACTCTAATTATCAGTGTGCTATTCTGCCTAAGACAATGCCTAATCATTGTTCTTCTTTTTACTCACAGTCTTGGAGCGATGGCTACAAAGCGGAGTAAGGCAGAGGCAACTCACACACTCAGTGAGGATGAAGACACCACACCGCCTGCACGGGTACAAAGGTCGCCCTCGCCAGAACAAAGGGATTCTGAGGAGGCGAGGGGGTACGATACCGGCCCCGGCCTTGCTGATAGGGACCTAGATGAGCAGGTTGCCAGGCTTGTGCAACAGAAGATGGAAGAAATGTTACCATCTAGAGTGGGTACGTCAAAGAAAAGGCAAACAAACGTTCCGCAAGACTCCGATGATTCGGAATGGGAGGACTTGGAGGAAGACCAGGCCTCAACAGACAACGACTCAGACAAGGAGGTGGTTGTGCCGGCACGAAAGCGCAAACACAAAAAGAGAGACAATTTCTCAGGAGATGAGTACACAAGAGCCCCTAAAAAGAAGCCCTCGTGAAGAAGACTAAGAAAACGTCTAAGAAGAGGAGGAAACACAAGCCTCCTCTTCGGACTCGTCTTCAGACTCATCGACGACGAGTTCAGACTCCGACACCAAGCACTCAACAAATATGCTAAATCGTGTGGGAAAGAAACGAAAAGGTGTAAAGTGCTGACACCCAAGAAAATACAAATAACAATGCTCATGAGGAAGGCCACTCAAGGCCTCTTTAACACCTTCAAACCAGCGCAGGTCATACGCAAGATGACACAGAAATTCATGGGAATTAAAGGAATTCCAGAATCCGCCATCAAAGAGATGGATCCTGAGGTTAAACTCAGTGAAGAGAGGAAAAAGTTTGAGACAGCTCTCTACCCGGTATACAAAGGGGTACTCTCGGCTCTTACAGCCATTGTGCCCATCGCCAACAGGATGATTGCACAGGACAAGTTCTCGTCACTCTGTGACGATATGAATGGGGGAATTGTGTTCCTAACAGCAACCAGCAACTTCCTCTCCTAGAGATGGTTTGAGAACTTATTTAAAGCGGTCTGCACAGAAACTGGAAAAGAGGTGGCATGGACCAAGAAAATTATGGACAATGATGGAAAGGAATACACACTATTCCTAGCACCAGAGCCCATTGAGGGCAAACGACTAGATAAGGGCAAGATGTCCGGCGGACAACTATAATACTTGTTCAAACAAGTGGAGACCAGCCCCAAGTGCGGAAAACACATGGAAACCGACAAAAAGAAATCGGCTGACGGCAACTCCAACCGCTTCAAGAAGCTGAGGCAGGATTTTTGCAGCCGAAGAACCGGCCAAGGAGGAGGCCGGTTCGGAACCAACTTCAGCTTCCACGCTATAGGAAGGGGTGAGAGGCAGTCATTCGGCTGGAACAACGGGAACAGGCCCTTCAAGAGGGAGTTCAACCCTCAGAATCCGTTCCCAAGACCGAAACCAAATGGGGATGTTAGACTAATTTTAGACCTAACTCTATTTAACAAATTTGTAGAATACAAACATTTTAAAATGTTTATGTTAGAAACAGCGAGAGACTTAGTCACACAAGGCGCTTGGCTAGCCAGCGTTGACCTTAAAGATGCATACTGCAAAGTGCCCATCTATAAACATGATAGAAAGTATTTAAGATTCTGTTGGAATGGCAAACTTTATGAGTTCATGTGTATGCCGAATGGACTGGCCTGCTGTCCACGCATTTTCACAAGGATACTCAAACCAATTTTTTCGCTAATGGCTAGGAAAGGACATATCATGTTCCCATACATTGGCGATTCATTTATTGTCGTGCAAACACAACAACAATGCAAAGCAGGAGTAGATAAATTATGTAAAAATTTACAAATTTAGGTTTCTACACATGGAACTAAATCAGTACTAACGCCAACAAACAAACTAAAATTTCTGGGTTTCTTTATTGACACCATAAAAATGACTATCTTGTTAACAGAACAAAAAGTTGATGAATTCACAACAACAGCAAACCAATTGCTACAACTGAACAAACCAAAAATACAACAAGTCGCAGTCTTGATAGGAATAATGATAACCTACGCACCGGCTATTTTATATGGCCAGGCCCATATCAAATCCTTAGAGATAGATAAAAACTTGGCACTGGCTCGCACTAAAGGAAACTTCAAGCAGACTCTGATAATTTCGGCAGAAGGCCGAAACGATATAATTTCACACATAAACAACTCACCCAACCCGATTAGGATGGGAGAACCTAACACTATGGTCACAGCAGACGCTTCTTTAGAAGGTTGGGGAGCACATAGAGACCAACAGACAACAGGTGGCCGTTGGATGGAAGATGAAATCTCCGACCACATTAATGTATTAGAGCTTAGAACCATTTATCTAGGACTCTGCAGTCTGATTCACATCCCTAAAAATCATGTAAGAGTTCTAACAGATAACACAACAGCAATGGCTTACATTCGCAATATGGGAGGGACTCGCTCCAAACAATCTGGCTAAACTCATTTGGGATTGGGCAGAGAAACACGAAATATGGCTAACAGTAGCCCATATTCCAGGCAGCCAAAACACTTTGGCTGACAGGAAAAGCCGACACTTCCATGACCATTTAGAATGGTCATTGAACCACAACATTTTTGACGGTATTTGTCACCAATGGGGAAAGGCAGATATTGATCTCTTTGCATCGCGCAACAACAAAAAGTTACCAAAATATGTGTCTTGGCATCCAGAGCCAGAAGCCTGGAGGGTACATGCATTTTCATTAATTTGGAATAATAAATTCTATTACATATTCCCCCCATTCAGCATTATCAGCAGAGTGGCCAGGAAGATCAAGATGGATTACGCCCATGCAGTACTGATAGTACCAGCATGGGAAACACAACCATGGCTAGCGGCAATAACATCAGCAGCAAAAGACTTGATGAGCTTCCCAAAGGAAAGGAACAACCTTCAAGATCAAGGACCACTAACAGTCCACGGAGAAGTGTCGACAACACCCCTTTTGGCATTCCTTTTCTAAGGAAACATTTAGAACAATTTGGATTAGACAAAATAACAAAAGAAAGACTAATGAAACATGCCTGGAGAAAAGGAACAGTGAAATAGTACACATGTTATTTAAAGAATTGGGGACTTCATTGCCTTCTCAAAGGGGTCTAGCTGCTAAAACCTACAATAACTCAAGTGTTACGATTTCTAAGGATATTAGAAGATGAAGGACTAGGATTCAGTGCTATTAATGCAGCGAGATGTGCCCCATCCATTATTCTATCAAGAATAGATGGACAAACCATTGGGAAACATCATTTAGTACACTGGTTCATTAGATCGGTCTATGAAAGAAACCCACCCAAACCTAAATACAAAATAGGTTTTGGGATGTATCTATAGTATTCAAGTTATTCAAGTCATGGCCTAGCAACAGGCATTTGTCAATGAAAGACCTAGGATTTAAATTAGCAATTTTATTACTGCTAGTTACATGACACAGAGGCCAACTCATTGTGGCACTTTCACTAGATGGACTAGAAATAGACAAAGATTAAGCTACATTTGATTTACAGACATTACATAAATCAAATTGCACAGGGGACCCACTGTCCACAGTACACATGACTAGTTTTCCAGACGATAAATGGATATGTGTAGTTTTGGCCATAAGGGCTTATATATGCAAGTCATGCGGAATCAGAAATTCCAGGCAACTACTAATCAGCTTTATACAGCCACATAAACTGATCTCGAGAGACACTCTCGCAAGGTGGACTATCAAGGCGCTTAAACAAGCAGGAGTCAACACTGGATGCTATGCGTTTCACTCAACGTGTGGAGCCATGGTCTCCAAGGCAAGACAATTAGGAATCTCAGTTAAGAGAATTCTTGCACACGTGGGGTGGAAGACGGCCAGATCATTTGCAGAACATTACAACCAACGACTGGAAAAGTCAAGCGGTATGGCGACACGCCTACGCACCAACTAGAAGCAATTGAGAAACAACATTAAATTATGTACTGATATATACATAGTATGGTTATGCCATAAAAGGATAAAAGGATAAAAAATGAAATTACATAAAATTCTCCCTGGTCTACGAGTAGCCACAGGCGTAGTACTGAGGTAAAATAGTATAGTTATACAAATCTTACCTGGGTATAGATGATGGATAACTGGTGTTTTCCCGAGGTAGTAGCCTTGGATAGTCGTGGATCAGGGCCCACCCACACTACCCACCCACCCTACCCACCCACCCTACCCACCCACCCTACCCTACCCTACCCCGATTATCATGTTTCGCTGGAACCGAATCGAAAACACAATAATATCCATATAGAGTTAAATAATTTTTTATCCTAAAAAGTACGTAAAAGATTGCTGGACGCAGATGTGCTTCCTTCTCCCTGACCCACGACTCTCCGAGGCTAGTACCTCGGGGAAAACACCAGTTATCCATCATCTGTAACCTTGTAAGATTTGTATAATTATACTATATATATATATATATATATAGTAAAAGTCCGTTTAGTTCTAGGCCATAAAAAATAGCCATGAAAAAGAAATGGGTTAGCGCTAAATCGAGGTTTAGTTTACTGAATTACCTTTGAATTAAGGAATTCCAGGTCCAATGAATCATCGCGTTATATCCTAATTCGCGTTCCAGGCCCCTTCGAGGCCCCTTTCCGGCACAGGCGACGGACGCCGACACTCCCAAGAAAGAGTCCAAAGTCATGAACCTCCGGCTGACGTTGGTGAGGATGGGTGGTCCCTCAGGAAGGACGTACACTGCGACCCAGCTCAAGAAGCAAACAATGCTTCTTCAATGGGCCTGAATCAATAGTCATTTTGTTTAATAATTCTAAGGTCCAATACTCGTGAAATTTCTGGGATCTGCATAGTTCGTTCAGTCATACATAGCACATGTATATCCGCATAAGAAATACTTTTTTTTTTAAATACTTCTTTTAATACTTCTTTTTTTCAACAATCATGTGACTTGGTCTTTAAGTGTATTTGTTGGTGTCCATATGCTCCACAGGTGAACCCTGACTACTTTATACTGAGGACGCTGAAGTTGAAGAAGGTCTACTGCGACTTTAAAGACCGGGGTTGCCCTGAGACTCCGCAGATGGGCCGCCTTAAGGTATACCAGGTTATGAGACAACTTCGGCCATAGTCACCGCCAAAACCTTGAGACACACCAGACGTGATTGGCCAAATGAGTTGAGCGCCGCCTCCCGTTTTGGTAGATCATGGGATCCGAACCCACGGGTTCAAACCCTGATCGAGTCAAACCAATGACTTAAAAATTGATGCTTGTAGCTTCCCAGCCAGGCGCTCGGCATTATTTGGATAGGGAAAGGACTGGTTTGCTCAGTATCAGGATAAAGTGACTGAGTGGAATATCACTCAGGTGATGGTGCTGGTGGTCTGGTCTTCTAATGGGGCAGCACTATAAAGTCGCCATGAGTGTGCACTGTCACAAGTTGGTACCTGTCCTGATATTGCCTTAGATGTTGCCAGGAAGTAAATCTCCAACAACCAACCAACGAACGTTGAGACAACCCGGATGTGTGTCGAGTGACCCACATTCGGGAGTTCCCAGTAGCCTACATAGAGGTGCAGTTCTGTTGAGAATTGTTCACTTCCTCAATCTTACAGAAATAGCACAGTGAACAGGAAGCTTAGAAGTGGCATCCCCGCGCAGGTGGTGTAGGTGCAGTGCATGCTGGACTGCCTCACCCCCCCCCCCCCACCCACACCGACCGAACCCCACGATTCCTAGGTGGTGGTGGTGGTGGTGGTGGTGGGGAGGGTAAAGAATAGTACTCCAGATATTATTACACACGATAACAGATTCATCATAATCATCTATGATTATATTTACTATAACAAATATATAATGACACATATATAATACAGATATCGTAATAGATATCGTTATATATATACATATATTATTTCTCGTTCAAGTAGTAGATATGGAGCTTACACAGCAGTGTAATATATGTACTAACTTCCATAAATAAATACTCTATGACAGCTTCATTTACTGCCACCAGAAGGGGTGGTCGATTCGGTAATACTAAGAGCGCTGGTTGTTTTCCCGTATGGGAGGTCATGGGTTTGAACCCCAGCCCAAATCAAACCGAGGATGTATGTGCTCTATAATCTATTATGGCAATATAAACAAGGACGCGATCACCTTTCAGTTATATATATTATTAGTATATATTATTAGTGCCCCCATCTCTGCCAATTTGGATTTCCACTGCTGTGTATAACTTACAGCGTCATCAAAGGCCAGTTCCTCTTATACCATGTCTATGTGGTGTGGGAGGTTAAAAATCCCTTGGGTCGGTAAAAGTGTAGGCTCGGGCTTTCTATCGACAAACTGTCTAATGGTGAAAACAAGCCTATTCAGGCTTATCCATGTTAGCCAGTATAAATCTTAACAAATATCGCGAACCTCGGCTACTGTATACCAGCGGCTAACCTATGTAGTTCCAGATTTGGCCACATGGGCGCCACCTGTCATGGGGCTCTGACCACTTGGAGGACAGCTGTGTCTGGTCGTTATCGCGTCCAGACCCACTAGGACGTTCAATTTTTAACAACCTAGCCTAGTGCTTGGTATTACTAGGATAGGGTTAGGACTGGTTTGCTCAGTATCAGGATAATATAATTGAGTGTTCATGGTGCTGACAGGTTAGTCGTCCAGTGGGGCAGCACTATAAAGTGGTCATAGGTGTATACTGTCACAATTGGTATCTTTCCTGATATGACTTTTTGATGTTTTCAGGACGTGAAAAACCAACAAACTAATTATTTACTATCTCATGTTTTACTTCTAGCAACATACGAGTCAGTGCAAGTATGGCATGATTGGTTGCCAATACGCGAGATTAGGATGTGACATAACTCTGCCGTCGGCTGAGATGGCTGGACACGTGATTGAATGCAAATACACGCCAATCAGCTGCATACACTGCAAGACACCAGAGGTAGCCACCTGTCTCATGGAGGTATGTGTTGCAACGCCGGATTTATTATAGAACCTCTCTACATCGACCGACCATGGGACCGACTTCAAATGGTCCATTTAGGGAGGTGGTCGGTTTAGGGAGGTATTTTATCATTACAATTGTATTGTATCGTTTGGGACCCAAAAAAAGAGATTGATATAGGGGAGTGGTCGATCTGTGGAGGTGGTCGGTTAGATAGGTTTTACTGTACTTAAATGTAATGGTTTTGAGCTTCTGCCCTATTTCTTTGTAGATAAATATGTTAGAATATGTGTTATTATCTACCTTAGGGGGAAACTTTTATTTTAAAAGATTAACATTTGGTGTTCTCTGTGGCATAGTGGTTAGAGTGGGTGACATTTTTTTAGGTCAGACTTCTAATCTGAAGGTCGATGGTTTGATTCGCCATGCCATCACCTCTGCAAATTTGGATTTCCACCGTTGTGTATAACTTACAGTGTCATCCGGCCTCTTGATTTTGTTTATATTAAAACCATACATATAGTCATTGTTATTTCTCATACTTATTCACAATTCACATCTTTCCCAGGTAATCGACTATGAATACAGCTGTGTTTCAGGGCACTTAAATTTAATAAACTTCTGAAAAACGTCCTGAAATTTTGCACTGAAAGGTCCTTGATATGTCAAAATGGATATGAACACTGTTGTAGAGAAATATGTTAATATATTTGTTATTATTTACCTTATGGAGTAACTTTTATTTGAAAAGATTAACATAGGAGATATGTTAAATGAAAATGTCAAGTTAATTTTGGGGGTGCTGAACGAAATGTTGGGAAAAAGCTTTCTTTGCCCATTTTCAAGCATAGCACGGGAAGACCAGAACTGCAGACCAGATGAGATGGCCGAATGAGTTGAGCGTCCGTCTCCCGTTTTGGTAGATCTTGGGATTGGAACCAACGGGTTCGAACCCTGGTCACGTCAAACCAAGGACTTACAAATTGATACTTATCACTTCCAAGACAGGCGCTCTGCATTATTTGGATAGGGCAAGGACTGGTTGGCTCAGTGTCAGGATAATGTGACTGAGTGTGATATCAGATCATGGTGCTCGTCTTTCAGTGGGGCAGCACTATAAAGTCGCCATGAGTGCACACGGTTACAAGTCGGTACCCGTCCTGATATGACCTTAGATGTTGTCAGGACGTAAAACTCCAAGAACTAACCAACCAGAACGGCAATGAATATTTAATGAGTGCACCCAAATGGCATAAGTTATATATGCCGGATCAAATCTATGTGGTTCAATTTGGAGGGGAAAATAATGGGGACCTTTCAGTTTGCATGACTCTCTCGTCAGATGGCGCACCATGCCGGTCTCATGTAATGCTGCTTTTGTATCTATAGAAGCAGGATGTGGTGAGGATTTTGGTGTGTGTGGTCGGGGGTGGTGGGATTTAGGGTTTTGTGGTGGGGGTGTATGGGTGTGTGGTGAGTGGGAATGGTGGGGTGGGTATGGTGGGTGTGTGGCGGTGGTGTATTGTGTAGGGGTGTGGTGAGGATGTTGGTGTGTCTGGTGGGGGTGTATGGGGATTTAGGGGGGTGTGGTGAGTGGGTATGGTGGGGTGGGTGTGGTGGGGTATAGGGGTGTGGTGGGGGCTTAGGGATGTGGTGGGGGTGTAGGTGTGTGTAGTGGGGGTTGATGGTGTGTGTGGTGGGGGTGTAGGTGGTTTGTGGTGGAGGTGTAAGGGTGTCTTGCAGAGCAGCACCTTATAATCTTTAGCATCCCTAAACCCCCACCACACACCTACACCTCCAACACAGCCCTAAACCCCCACCACACACACCTATACCCCCAGTACCCCTTACACCCCCACCACACACCTAAACCCCCACAACACACCTAAACCCCCACCACACAACTACACCCCCACCACACACCTACACACACCACACCTACACCACCACACAAATCCAAACCATCACCACACACACCTACACCCTCACCACACACACCTACACCTCAACCACACACACCTACACCTCAACCACAAACCACTACCACACACCTACACCCCCACCACATCTCTAAACCCCCACCACACGCATAAACCCCCACCACACAACTACACCCCCACCACACACCTACACCCTCACCACACACCTACACCCCACCACACCCACCCACCACACACATACACCCACCACACACATACTCTAAACCCCCACCACACACCTACACCCCCACCACACAACTACTCCCCCACCACACACCTACACCCCCACCACACCCTAAACCCTCACCACATACCTACACCCCCACCACACACATATATCCTACACCCCCACCACATCAACTAAACCCCCACCACACACCTGCACCCTTCTAAGTTCTATCCAACCATGATGGCCGACTTGGACCGGGAACGGGTGCTGCCACCAAGTGTATAGCGAGAGAAATGGCTCATGAAATGTCCCAATTGTGTCTATATCGGATTATGCAGCGTTACTTATGTTCTCATATATTTTACCATGGTTATTTATGCCTATTTATGCAATCGTATAATGACCCCATATAACACTGCTTCGTTTAATATTGCATTTTAGCGCTAACGGAGGTATTAGTGTACTCTTAAAATATACCTACTTCATCAATTTTAAATAGCTGTCATTGTAATTTTGACTTTTACTTTCCAAGAAACATCTGGAAAGCTGCCCAGATATGAAAATCGTCTGTCCTTATCATTGTGGAAAGGAGGACCTAATTCGAGCTAAGGTAAGCTTAATGTTGCATAGTTTAACGAAGTATCGTATTTTTTTGTCCAAACTTAAAACACTCAGCTACATTTGATTATATATCTCCACATTACGACCAATTCACCAATATCTCCACTTTAGATATTGGTGAATTGGTCGTAATGCCCCCCCCCCCCATTCTCCCGCCCAACTGGCTCCTGTCTCGTCCCACCAGGCGCGGTTGCCTAATCGGTAGAGTGCGGCCTCGCATGCGGAAGGTCGGGAGTTCGGTTCCTGGTCGAGTCAAACCAATGACTTTAAAACTTATACTTGTCAATTCCTTGCCTGGCACTTGGTATTAATAGGATAGGGCAAGGACTGGTTAGCTCATTGTCATGATAATGTGACTGAGTGGGATATTGGGTCATGGTGCTGGCAGCCTGATTTCCAAGTGGGGCAGCACTATAAAGTCGCCATGAGCGTCCACTGTCACAAGTAGGTACTCGTCCTGATATGACTTTAGATGTTGCTAGTACATAAAACAACAAACAAACCACCTTTGCCGCGTTTCAGGCCTACCGCCCGTGGCGCCCCCTGCTGTACTCCCTGGAGTCACTTCCCTTCCGGCTCCCGTCCGGCCCACAACCTCCAACTTTTTCCAGACATACCCCCCTTCATTCTCCCCCCCCCCTCCCTTTCTTTTCTCCTCTACTCTTCGTAGAGTGGAGGGCTCTTCGGAGCTTCTTTCCTCTTCCAAATGGCTCCTGGCCACCCTGATACCAGCTGTGTCTGGTCACTACTGCCTAAAGACCTAGGCGGAGGGTCAGATTTATATTCTGGCTGGAAGACCAGTGGTTCAACATCTTATTCAGTGAATACAAATTACCCACCCCACCCCGAAATCATTCCATATTCCGGAATATCGGAATATTTCACACTGTGAACCCACTAAATAACTAGCATTTTCTCCTATCAAGTTTGTAAGTCATTGGTTTGACTCGATCGGGAATTTGATTCCGGGCAGGCTTCAGTATGTACTAGTGAATATTACATAAGCTCAATTAATTTTTTTTAATTAGCCTATGTATTTTATATATATATATATTATTATTCGCCAGATGATAGAGCCACATCGGGGGCAAAAACCGTCAAAACCAATTAGATAAAAACTCAATTCTTTACCAGTTAGGCGCGTAAGGAAATCATGACTTTAAGGAAGCAGGATTTTGCTTGCTCAGACTGGTTTCAAACTAATAGACTATTATTCCACCCTCCCTCTCCATTAAATAGCATACATTATGCAATATGAATGATCATAATATTGATGAAATTATGTTTTATGGGGAATTCTTACTTCATCTTCCGAATACCAGAAGATAAGTATCCGGGGAGAGGTCAAGCTCTCGCAGACCCAGATCTAGCCTCAGTACGCAACATGGCAGCGGAGGAGCAGCAGCGAGCTGGAGGAGGAACTCACTATTTTAGGTAAGTTAGGAAACACTGTGTGATGTTATTATTGTATTTGTGGAATACGATTTGCGAGTGAAAACTGTGTTAACATGTTGAACTGTCATGCATTAGCTGTGAACTAAAATCAATCTAACGCCTGTCATTCCAGATCGTTAAAACAAGGCTGCGAGCACACACACATTATCACGAGTCTCAGCCGCATTGCAAGAAACCCAGTTAACAGGTGAGACAAGTGGAGTGGTCGCAAAACAAGCACAAGTTTGACAGTTTCATGGCAAGAATGATGTCTACGCACGAATCGGTGCCACATAACGGACCTACACTCAATGGGAGTGACTCGGAAAATTTGGACGCACGTTCAAAAGCCAAACGAAAAAAGATGGCCCCCGAGGGCAGACCAGAAACTCGCGCCAAGCTGGTGGAGCCAGGTCAAGCAAGCTCCAGTGCTGTGCAGGCGAACATACTGTCTGATGACAGACAATCAACATATATGTCAGAGATTAAAAAGATATATGCTGAACTATTAGCATTACGACAAGAATCAGATAGACAGCGAGTGGAGGCAGAACGCTGGAAAAAGGATGCACAAACCGCATGGCACCAAGACGAGGACGCTGCCTATGTAGGTCAAAATGGCAGAATGTGTCGTGACCGATAGGGTTACGACATGGATGATGAGGAAGATGAAGAGTGCTACGAGGAAGACGATAGTGAAGCCAACTCAGTATGCTCAGAGTATGGCAGAACAGCTGTTGATTTTAAGAAATAAATACAGCAGAGTTCAGGCCAGTGCGGGTGCGAGTGATGTACAAGCACCGGTGAAACCGGCGGGAACACCAACGGTTGTCCCGTTCAGCAGCTTTAGAGCACCGCCACCACCAAAACCAATGGTGGACAAAATGGTAAAAAAATATGCAGAGAGCACTACTACAGCAGAAGCTAAGCCTAAGCATCGAGACTTCAAGTTATATATGGACGTACAGGAGGGAGCCCTCCAGAGTTAAATCCAACTGCTGTATGAGAAGCGCAAGAAACCGGTCGCAAGCAGTGTCACGATCAGTGAAAACATGGCAGAAGTGATAAACCACTACTACAAGGGGCCTGAAGAAGGCGGCCCGAAGCCACTTAAATGCAGAAGAGAACTCTCCCGGTAGTACACGGGACTGGCTGATGTACCGAGCGCCAAAATACAGATCCTGAACGAAGAGATTAGATTCGGAGATGGGACTAAGGAAGGTGAGTCGGTGTTGGTAGCGGCTACAATAGGTGTGGTAGGTTTGTTGACGGTCGTGGCACCAGTGATGGATGTGATTATGCAGAGGGTGTCAGCGGACCCAGAGTTAAATAAGCAGGCGTTGCATATGTTGAATGCGGTTAAGCTACTGGTTTGCACACACAATCAGATGCGGGTAGACAGGAAACTTAGTGTGGCTAAGGTGGTTAATTTGCATCTTGGGAATGAGCTGATCAAGGAGAAGAGGGATGTCTATGGAGACTTACCACTCCCAACAGAGTACCTGCTGGGTGACAACCTAGGAGAAAGAAACAAGCAGCTGATGAAATCAGTCAGAGCATTTGCCGACTGAATGCAGATGAATCTGGCATAACGTGGGAAGCAGCGATCACAGTCAGATAATGAAGCCAGAAGCAGCAACTCGTTCAATAAGTGCCGAGGGAACGGACAGTTTAGAGGGAGCCGTGGATGTGGAATGTCAAACTGGGGAGCGAAACAACAAGCTCCTGACAAGCGATTTGGGCGCTCGTCTGAGGACTATGCCCAGTTCGGCAAAAACCCCAACAACAACAAGAGACGGGGCCAGGGAAACTCAAACCGAGGGGATTTTCAGAAGTGAGCCACCCTGTCCAGGTGGGTGCCTCAATGGAATTGAATCCTGGTAAGAATGAGCTTACTGAACATTTGCCTAATGTAAAATGTGTAATCAGTAAAGATCCAAGCGAATGCAATGAATCAATCTCGGTACTAGTCGAGCCCTTTATAGAACTAGGGTTCAAAGTAAACAGAAAAGCGGTTCTATCACCGACACAATGTTTGACATTTCTCGGAATCGAAATTGATTCAGTAAAGATGTACGTCTCACTCACTGATGACAAGAAACAAAAAATGTTAGAGGTGATCAGAGAAGTCTCAGAGAGCAAACGAGACCTGAAGATAAGACAGGTAGCTGGACTCATAGGGCTAATGGTAGCTTATGCACCAGCGGTAGCATATGGGGGCATACATTTCAAGTGTCTAGAGAGACACAAGGTTAAAGCGTTAAAGAGAAGTAAGGGTAACTTCGAAGATGTAATGTGGATCTTCGAAAGGGGATACAATGACACAACATGGTGGGAGAATAACCTAGATAATCCTTGTAAGATAAGAAGAGAAGAGCCAGATGTGGAACTGTTCACAGAAGCATCACATCAGGGCTTGGGAGCTCATACAGACTCCGGGTAGACGGGAGGCAGGTGGCACCCAGGAGAACTGACACATATTAATGCATTAGAATTAAGAGCAATTGCTTTTGGCCTAAAAAGCTAATGTAGAAAGAGAAACATTCATATCAGGGTCAGAACAGACAGTACGTTGAGCTTATGTAATATTCACTAGTACGTAAAAAACATGGGAGGCACCAAGTCGGAGGACTGCCTAATTGAAGCAGTTGACATCTGGGACAATATCTTTGCAGGGATCTGTAAATTATGGGGAACTCCTGACATTGACATGTTTGCTTCACGTTTGAATGCTAAGCTAACAAAATATTTAAGCTGGGAGCCTGAACAAGATCAAGATTTATGGCGTACCTCTTCTAGCTTGTACGCTCGATGGGTACAACATAGATAAGCAAACTTTACTTTACTTCAAACACATGTGGAGACCCTCCATGAGGAAGTGCTACAAGACCCAGATTAACAACTGGGCACTGTAGGCCTTAGAGCATTGGGTGAGTGTCATAGACCCTCCCTTAGTGGCCAAACTTAGATATCTTCTAAGAATATACTTTGAGACAGGTGTTGGTTACGGGGCAGTAAATGCGGCGAGGTGCACATTGAGCCTTATCCTACCTAGAGTAGATGGAAGCACCATAGGTGAACATTACTTGGTAAAATGGCTGTGCAAGAGCTGCCATGAGCAGAGACCCCCACATCCCAGGTATGATACATTCTGGAGTGTAGAAACAGTGTTGAGATGGAATCAGACACTGAAAGGTAATTTGAAAATGTGGTCATATAAACTTACATTGTTGTTATTGCTTGTGTCGTCCAAGAGGGGACAAACGATCCTCAGCCTGTCAGTGGACAGGATGAGGATAGAAGATGACTCTATAGTCTTCAAGATGAAAACATTACTGAAACATAACCAGCTGGGACAGCAACTGGATTCGGTAAGGTTCTACAAATACGGTGATGACCGTAAACTGTGCATAGTTAGAACTCTGAAGAGATACTTGATTAGGACTGACAAGATCACATGGGACTGTAGGCAACTGCTTCTCTCCTACATTGGTCCACATGGACCAATCTCCGGGGCCTCTCTGGCCAGATGGACACTGAGTGTGCTGGAACTCTCAGGAGTGGACACTGCAAAGTACAAGGGACACAGCATGCGAGGAGCGTCGGCATCCTCAGCAAAGGCACTGGGTGCGAGCCTCAATGCGATCATGAGGAATGCTTCATGGAGGAATATCACAAATTTCGCACGTTTTTATCATAAGTCAATTGAGGACCCAGGTGAGGTTCAGAGAGCTATCTTAAGCAGGACCAACAAAGGTCATTAGTTATGTAGTAAAGTTAGTTATGTAGTACATATGCTATGTCATTGTATGATTTGGATCAATAAAGGTTGTCAAAGAAAAAGAAATGAAATCAACAAGACTTGAATCAATGTTGGAAACAGTTGGTGAAAAAGTTCTGAAACATTAACTAACATTGTTGACAGACTAGGCTTTATATTTGTATGATTGCAGTCGATGAGACGGGAAAACGAGACGAGAAAGAGAATGAGAGGAAAGATGGAGGAAGAAAAATGTAGATGGGAAATGAGGTCGGGATGCCAAAAAACAAGGCTACAAAGACTCTCCCCGGATACTTAACCTCCAGTATTCGGAAGATGAAGTAAGAATATTTTAGTTATACTAGACTTACTTGTAAGTTGTGGTATTACTAAGATTCTTACGAATCTATGAATATGAAGGTAAGGATCAGGGGCTCGCCCACCCTCACCGTGGTGTGTGGACCACGATTACTCGAGTATAACATTAACAATTAAAAGAAGGTTCAGAAACAAGGTAATGGGAGGGTAGGTTTCCTGAAAAGTTATTATTAGGTTTTTTGTTCCCTCCAACTTCGAGAGCTTGACCTCTCCCCTGATCCTTACCTTCGTATTCGTAGATTCGTGAGAATCTTAGTAATACCACAACTTACAAGTAAGTCTAGTATAACTAAAATATTCTAATTTCATCAGTTTTATGACCATTATGGAGAAATTCGACACAGAAAAAAAAAACTAAAGTAATTATACAAATATTATTATGTATGTCTTGCTCCTGTCTCTTATTGTTCTCATTCTGATATTGCTCTAAACCATCCTTTTGATATGCTCCTTGCTTCTATGGGTTACAGGAGGTTGGGGTGTGGCCTGGAGACCTGGAGGCCTGCTCCCAAGCAGCTCCCCTAATTCCCTTCCTTTCCTCCAGGTGGCACCTCACCCACCTACTAATGGCTCATTTCGCCAATGATTTAGTTCAATCAAATTAAGGGTAGGTCTTAAGGGCCAGCCAGAGTTATAGGCTTGATCCACACAAGTCTGACTCGTCTCCTTTTTCCTGTTGTCTAATTGTTATGGAAGGAATTAATAATATGATGGGAAATCTTCTTTTACTGCAATGATTTCCTTACTTAAAAGATAATTTGTTGAAATCTCTCATTTTCATTGTATATCCAGCAACTGGATTGTTCTATGACTTTCACTGTGCTCATTTTTTGCAGTCAGCAGATCATCTCCAAGTCTGCCCTAATCGGATAGTGCCATGCACGTTCAAGAAAATGGGCTGTCCTTTTGAGGTTAGAAGAGTATTTAATTATTTGGTCGTAATGCTCGCATTGCGGTTGATGCGAGGCGAGGGAGGACGTCCCCCCCCCCCCCCTCTCTCTCTCTCTCCCCCCTCCTCCGTCCTCCAGCCGCTCACTCTTACATAACCCCCCCCCCCCCTTTCCTTCCCTTATAACCCCTCCAGCCTCTCCTCCGGCCACTCGCCCTCCTGCCTCCACACACTCCGCTCCTCAGACCTCTTTTTTCTTTGGCCTACTTCACCAAGGCTATCCACACTATCGGCATGGGTGTGGACCTACACTATCTACACTACCCCTGGCCGACCTACACTATCCTCTACCCTGTGGTGGCCCACCTGCACCACTACCCTGCACTACACCATCCTGCATGACGGCCTTCCACCACTACCGTGCACTACACCACCCTGCGCGGCGGCCTCTCAGGTCACCCTGGTCCACCACTACCCTGCACTACACCACCCTGCACGACGGCCTCTCACCACCGCCGTGCACTACACCAGCCTGCACAACAGCCTCACCACTACCGTGCTCTACACCATCCTGCACGACGGCCTTCCACCACTACCGTGCACTACATCATCCTGCACGGCGGCCTCTCAGGTCACCCTGGTCCACCACTACCCTGGGCTACACCACCCTGCACGCCGGCCTCTCAGCACCGCCGTGCCCTACACCATCCTGCACAACAGCCTCACCACTACCATGCTCTACCCCATCCTGCACGACGGCCGTCCACCACTGCCGTGCACTACATCATCTTGCACGGCGGCCTCTCACCACTACCGTGCACTACACCACCCTGCGCGCCGGCCTCTCACCACCGCCGTGCGCTACGCCATTCTCCACAACAGCCTCACCACTACCGTGCTCTACACCATCCGGCACGACGGCCGTCCACCACTACCGTGCACTACATCATCCTGCACGGCGGCCTCTCACCACTACCCTGCACTACGCCACCCTGCACGCCGGCCTCTCACCACCGCCATGCACTTCACCATCCTGCACAACACCCTTTCACCACTACCGTGCTCTACACCTTCCCGCTCGACGACCTCGCACCACTACCCAGCACTACGCCTCTGCATACGGTTAGAGCTTCCCCGGCCCATCTGCACTATCTCTGACCGAGCACTGCACTTTCACCCCCCCCCTTCAAAACCTCTCCCCGCCCTATCACATCTCCCCGCCCAACCCCCACCCCCACTCCTCTCCCACATATCCGCCGCCCCTCACATCTCTGCCGCTCACATCTCTGCCGCCGCCGGCCCACCCTCACACCTCTGCCCTCACATCTCTGCCGCCGCCGGCCCCTGCAAACTCCGCCACCCTGCCCCCCCCCCCCCCCACCACCACCCTCTCATCTCGCCGCCACCCCTGCCGGCCGAGCAGCCCACCACAACCGCCGCCCTGCCCCCACCCCCCACCCCCTGCCGGCCAACTACCTCACCACAACACCCACCCCCTCCGCCCTCCCCTCACACATCACCCCGCTGCTCGCCACAACCGCAGAACCACAAAACCCTCACACCACACCCGGCTTCAAAGGCTCCCCCCCCCGGCCGCCGCCCGCGACCACCCCACCGCCCGCCGCGACCCAACAGACCCTCCTCAGACCGCCAGACTTCACCCAACCCCCACCCCCACTCCTCCCCCACACCTCCGCCGCCCCTCACATCTCTGCCGCCGCCGGCCCACCCTCACATCTCTCCCGCTCACATCTCTCCCGCCACCCCCCCCCCCCGCACTCACCTCTCACATCTCCCCGCCCCTCACATCTCTGCCGCTCACATCTCTGCCGCCCCACGCTCTGTCATCTCCGCCGACCACCCGGCCCCACCCCCCCCCCCCGCCCCGGCCTCACCACAGGCCCTGCCCTCTCTCTCTCATCTCCACTGCTTGTGTCACACTACACTCTCTCTCACACTACACTGGCTGATTCACACCAAACTGGCCCTGTCACACTACACTCTTCTCTGTCATGCTACACTGCTTGTGTCACGCTGCACTGGCTGTGTCACACTACACTGGGCGTGTCACACTACACTCCTCTCACCCTCAGACACTCCGGGTTGCGGGACTACACAACCTTTTGGCCGCCCCGCACCCTCCTTCCGCACCCTCCTTCCTTCCCATGCCAACCCAGGTCACCCTGGTCACCCATGCCCCCCCCAGACCCACTGCTACCCAGGTCACCCTGGTCACCCATGTCACCCATGCCAACCCAGGTCACCCATGTCACCATGCCCCCAGGTCACCCTGGTCACCCATGCCACCCAGGTCATCCTGGTCACCCATGTCACCCATGCCACCTACCTCTCTCTGCTGCCTGCCGCCTCCACCTGCTCATGCCCCCACTGCCACTGCGGGCTCCACCTGTGCTCCCCCGTGCCTGCCGCCACTGTGCTGCTGCCACTGGGCGTCCTGCCACTGCGTGTGCTGCCCCAGCTGGATCAACGTGTGCTGCTGCCCCTATGCTGCTGCTCTGCCACTGCGGGCTCCACCCTGCTCCCCCGTGCCTGCTGCCGCTGTGCTGCTGCCACTGGGCGTCCTACCACTGCCTGTGCTGCCCCAGCGGCACCCACGTGTCACCCAGCCGTGGCACCCTGGACCTGTCTCCAGCCGCCCTGCCTACTCTCTCACCGCAGTCAAGCCTCAGACTGCTGGCGGAGTCATGCCAGACCCGCCGCTACCCAGGTCACCCTGGTCACCCATGTCACCCAGCCGTGGCACCCTGGACCTGTCTCCAGCCGCCCTGCCTGCTCTCTCACCGCAGTCAAGCCTCAGACTGCTGGCGGAGTCATGCCAGACCCGCCGCTACCCAGGTCACCCTGGTCACCCATGTCACCCAGCCGCGGCACCCTGGACCTGTCTCCAGCCGCCCTGCCTGCTCTCTCACCGCAGTCAAGCCTCAGACTGCTGGCGGAGTCATGCCAGACCCGCCGCCACCCAGGTCACCCATGTCACCCAGCCGTGGCACCCTGGACCTGTCTCCAGCCGCCCTGCCTGCTCTCTCACCGCAGTCAAGCCTCAGACTGCTGGCGGAGTCATGCCAGACCCGTCGCTACCCAGGTCACCCTGGTCACCCATGTCACCCAGCCGTGGCACCCTGGACCTGTCTCCAGCCACCCTGCCTGCTCTCTCACCGCAGTCAAGCCTCAGACTGCTGGCGGAGTCATGCCAGACCCGCTGCTACCCAGGTCACCCTGGTCACCCATGTCACCCAGCCGTGGCACCCTGGACCTGTCTCCAGCCGCCCTGCCTGCTCTCTCACCGCAGTCATGCCTCAGACTGCTGGCGGAGTCATGCCAGACCCGCCGCTACCCGGGTCACCCTGGTCACCCATGTCACCCATGCCAACCCAGGTCACCCTGGTCACCCATGCCCCCAGGTCACCCTGGTCACCCATGCCACCCAGGTCACCCGGAGTCGATGTCTCCGACATCACGACCCAGGGGACCTGGACCTCTGAGGCGGTCCACGCTTGCATCCCCCGCCTCGCCCCCTCGGCGGCCCCTCGAGCCCTCTCCTCCCTCTTGGTTGAGGGCTCCTCGGGCCCACCTCCCGCCAACTACTGACATTACCTCATTTGACACTTTATGATAACACTGACATTTGACGCTCTCATCATGAGCTTGCATCATACATGATATTATATTTTACCTTTACCTATATTTACATGCTCACATTGATTTATTACACCTCACATTCATTGTATGCTCATGAAAAGCCTCGGGCATTTACTCAATAAACTGCCCTCTTATTCCACCCTTGCCTCCTCGTCCTTCCTTGCCGCACATCAAAGAAATGCTTAATGAGTGCACTAGTATCTAAGTTGAATGTGTACGATTGAATCTAGGTAAGGGGTTTTAAAGTTATGCTTTATTCGAACTACAATATAATGTCCATTTTTGACCAACTAATTCCTCAATGTAACCATGGCAACACAAATAAGTAAATCTCCAAAATATAGATGATGCATCTAAATTATATAATTAAATAATTTGATCTTATGTCAGAGTGGTTCATCTATAATTAATTATAAATGATAGTAACATTCCTGAATCATATAAATGACACTCTTTCAATTATAATCGCATATTACCAACGCGGTGGCTGAATTGATAAGAGTGCTCGCTTCCTGTGCATAATGTTGGGTGTTAGAATCCTAGTAGTCAAACCAGTAATGCCTAGTACACACCTACCGTATACGATTCGCGCACTAAAACTGGCTGGCCGACGCAACGCGTCACGACCCGATCCATCCCGTTTGCGACTTAAAACTGATGACAGGGGGTGCGCACATATACCGACCGGGGGTGCGCACATATACCGTCCGTTTCGCGAATGCGTTCCACGCACCTGGTGTATTTAGCGTGAACTACACTCGCATCAGCGCCTCCTAGCAGTTGTTGATCGGCCGTCGGCCACCAACGCTAGATGGCGCCACGTTTTTTTTTCGCTGCGACTGGCGTCGGGGCCGCGAACAACTCTGAGCTGTTAGCGAGCAGGAAAGCAAAATGGTGCCGTGTTCAACTGCTCAAAAGAGGGCCGTCGCTATTGGGCTTGCTCTGCTTGCCATACGCCACCGCCGACGACGTCGGCAGATTGCTCGACATGTGTGGGTTCGGCCACACATCGCTCAAAGATCGGAACTAGGAGCATTCAATGCCCTGATGGCTGGTCTACGCAGGGACGAGCCACAGGCCTTCACCAACTTCAGCCGCATGCCGTCGGATCAGTTCGACGAGTTGTTGCGCCTGGTAGAGGGTCGTATCGCGCGCCAAAACACCCGATATCGAGCGTCGATATCGGCTGCGGAGAGGTTGGCCATCACCCTGTGATTCATGGCAACTGGTAAGGACTTAACTTTATTTTCTACATTTTTTTTTGCTCGTCTGATTCACGATATAGTTGGCCTGAGCTCACATTACCAATCTGTTCTGTATCTGTTTAAATATATTCAAATTTAAATAAACCGACATATGTAACCGAATATTTTATTTTAGCAAACAAATTTAGTCCTTGTCCTTGTTTTTAGGTGAATCCTTCCAGAGTCTGAGCTACCAGTTCCATGTGGGGGCGACCACCATCGGCCAAATTGTCCCCGATACCTGCGACGCCATCTACCAGTCGCTGAAGAATGATTATTTCAAGGTAAGATTGTTTTATATCGTTTCTTTTATTGATGTTCACACAACTTTTCACAGAGCTTGTTCAAAAGTCTAGAATACCGTAACAACAACTCTGCCACAGCAGAATCAATCTTTAGCAGTGTGAGTACACACAGTATGAGTAAAATATAATGGAACCGACTGAAAATAAACCCTAAAACTGACTAATAACTAACCTTCTCGATACAACACCTCTGCAACAGCAAAAACTTGAATAATGGAACCGACTAAAAAACGTTAACCAACTAATTTAATTCTCATACTCGGAATATTGATCGGATCCCAACATGTTTACGAACGAAAATGACCCAGCAACAGGCCTATGCGCGTCGGTCCCTGATGGTCTGGGTCTGTTTCCACTGTCCACCTGTGGGGTTCTGTTTCGCGCCGCGTTTCTCGCCGCGATGATTTTCATGTTCCCGCGGAAGCAAGCCTGATCAATGTCGTTTTGGACTACCATCAAGACTTCTCGATCTGTGATCGTTCGTAGTTTATTGGTTACATGTTTGCCAAATGTTGTGAGCGTGTCGTCCGGAGGGGCATGTGTGTCCTCCAGGTTCTTAATAACCAGTTGCATAAGATCGTCATCTCCTGCGTCGCGGTCCCATCTCTTGCGCTTTTTTGTGTTCACCCAGACCTTACTGGTGCTGGTGCGGTAGGATCCCACCTCTGCGGGATCGTCTCCGACGTTACTGATATTTTGAGACGACACACTATGGGTATCGGCGTCAGTCCCAGTCTCCTCGTCGGCGTCGACAACCGTCTCGTCACCGATTACCTGCGAGCGTGAAGAGAGAAACAATTTAGTTTTTCGCAAACAACTTGTATATTTATTTATTGTTGTATTGTTGTATTTAAGTGTCGTTGTATTTTCGTTTTTGCCAACCCGTCGAGCCCGGAGGAGTGGAGGAAAGTCGCTGACCAGTTTCAGACCAGATGGAACTTCCCCAACTGCATGGGCGCCCTGGACGGGAAGCACATACACATCAAACCCACAGCGCACTCCGGGTCGACATTCTACAACTACAAGCACACATTCAGCATCGTACTGATGGCCCTAGTTGACGCCGACTATCGGTTCATCTTTGTCGATGTGGGATGCAACGGCCGGGTTAGTGATGGGGGGGGGGGGTTTTCCGGATGCACCCTTCAACAGGCTCTGGGGAACCACGCCGAGTCGTTCCCACCCCCCCAACCACTACCCGGGGATGATCGGCCTTTGGGGCATTATATTGTGGCGGACGATGCCTTTCCCCTCAAAGAGTACTTGATGAAGCCGTTCAGCCACAGAGACATGCGGACGGATCACCGGATCTATAACTATCGGCTGTCGCGCGCCCGACGTGTCGTCAAAAACGCGTTCGGAATCATGTCCAACAGGTTCAGAGTCTTTCTGACCAACATAGCATTAGCACCAGACAAAGTAGAGAAGATCGTCATGGCGGGCTGCGCACTACACAACTTCCTGCGGGAAAAGATAGGCACCACAGCAACACCAGACTACGAAGACCCGGCGACGCACTCGGTTACTCCCGGGTCATGGAGAAAAGATCGCGTGCTAAGTCAGGCGCCATTCCCATCGGGGACCAACTCGACTCAACGGGCCAAGACCCAACGGGATTACCTGGTAGAATACGTGAACTCTGCGACAGGGTCTGTCCCGTGGCAGTCGGCCATGATCTAGACTGTATATATGTAAACTAGTGTACAACTTCGGAAAACTTGCCTGTATATATGTAACAAACTTGACTGTATATATGTATATATGTAAGATAAACCATTACTTTTTAATTTACAACTTATAGTATGTGTGTTCATTACTGATAAGTATCCTTACCTCAGCAGTTTCTTGACTGCATCCTGGCGACGGTAGTAGGTGGTTGCTGACACTCTGACGTCGCTGCAAATGGGGCGCAAGGAAGGACAGCGAGCTCTGGATCCACTTCCTCCTGGCCGTGAGACGCTTCCCTTCAGAACCCGAGGCCGCTTGTTTACGAAAGCGTGTGTACTGGGTGCGGAGGTTCGTCATCCTTTTCTGGATGGACGTCGCTGTAAAAACAAATTATACCCATCTTGTATTGTATTGTATATTAGGGAAACATAGCAGTAAGAAACCCGACAAATAATAAATGCTACAACCTGGCACCCCATATTGTATTCGGCGCTTTGACATACAACGCGAGCCGTTTCGTGATTAGAAACCTTATCCAGGGTCATTTATCTGATTATTTATCGCCATTATGGCCGTTCCGCGATTACGTTTCGCGATTAGTTACAGCTAATTTGCAGTTGAATTTCTTGCGCCTGACATCTTGTGGTTAAACTCAGCACACTTGTATACGACACAAAAACTGGCCGGTTCGTGAATAAGACAAATAAAGAAAGAATATTTATTCTCTACCGATGTGTTATTGATAGCCCGCTAACTTTGAGTTGAAAACCAATAACTTAATGTAATTTTCATGTGAGAGCGACGACGTAACACGCAGAAGCCATTTTCAGCCACTGGCGCATTTCACAACAATGATGACAAACAAAAACTACAATATTATCGGGAAAAACGGGCATACCTGACTGTCCGACTTCTGCGGAGATCGCCGCCAACACACCAACCTTCTTGACTCGGTTAGAATAATCTTGACTCGACACATCGAACAGACACGGCAGAGTTTGCCACATCTCGACCATTGCAACCTCCGCCTCGTTCGTCCAGTCCGCCATTTTTATCGTTTTTGTATGGACACGGTCACATGACCCTTCCCGGCCCGTCGATTGGCTGACGCGTTAAAACCCCGGCGCGATCGATCGCCTACTAGCACACACCTACCGTATACGATACGACTGACTGCTCACATATACCGATTCTCGAATGGGCTGATTCGTTTTTCGAATCGGTTGCGATTCGAGTTGTAAACCCTAAAACTGAGTTTTATACGCGAATCGCAAGCATCTAGTGTGCGCGGGGGTCGCACACCTAACGACTAAAACTCAGTTTTATGCGTGAAACGGGCAGTTTTAGATCGTATACGGGAGGTGTGTACTCGGCATCACTTACAAAATTGATACTTGTCGTTACCTAGTCTGGCACTCAGCATTAATAGGATAGGACAGAAACTGGTTTTCTTAGTATCAGAATAATAGTATCAGAATAATTGGGCCTCCGTCTCCTGTTCTGGTAGATCGTGGGATTCAAACCCACAGGTTCGAACCCTGGTCGAGTCAAACCAACGACTTAAAATGTTATGCTTGTCACATCCTAGCCAGGTGCTCGGCATTATTAGGATAGGGCAAGGACTGGTTGCATGGTCTGATGATTTTGGGTTTCTGTCATTACCTGTGATAATTATATTAGGTTGATCATTGTAATCTATCTACCTTACTTTAGTTTGAAGTCACTTTGCTTTAAAATGACTAACTTGGGTTGGTTGGTGGTTGGGAGTTTTAGCCTACTAACTAGATATTTGAACTGTAAATCATTAATGTTGGCATGCTTGTCAAAACTTTGACCTGTGAATATGGCCTATGCGCAACGAGCAACGAAATTAGTTGCAGTTATAAAGGACTTACCCTATGAACAACGGCTTAGAGAATTGAAACTTCCTACCCTTTCCTACAGAAGGAAAAGAAGTGATATAATTGAAGTATTTAAAATTATGAAAGGTTTTGATCAAATAGATATGAACCAATTTTTCACCTTGAATAAAAGAGAAGGCAGTCAGAGCCATACTCTCAAACTAGTAAAACCCAGAGCCATTTCAAAGTTAAGGCAACACAGTTTCTCAAACAGGATCATAGATATATGGAACAGTCTCCCACAAAATGTTATTGATGCCGAGTGAATAAATTCATTCAAGAACAAATTAGAAAAAGCATGGGCTGATGATCCAGGGAAATTTGACCCCTTATTCACCACATGCTACTAATTATTCCTTGTGTTGCATATTTACTTACACTCAAGCAAAAATGAGAGACAGATAAGTGTTCACACTTCCTGTCTACCATTCGCTATTTCGCTATGCTGCCGACATGACGTAAAGCAACCACCAATCAATCAATCTGACCCCATATGCGTCAGCAGTAACACGTTATTTGATTTAGTGTTCCCTTCGATGCAGCAACAAATGCTCAATCAATGCACCAATATCTAAGTTAGATATGTAGAATCAAATCTAGATAAGTCTTTTTTTTTTTAATTTGATGCTTTTATTCCCGTTCTATACCTATTTAAAGTTGCATAGTCCGATGGGTTTTGAGTTGCTGTCATTTTCTGAGATAAACATATTAGGTTGGTCATTATAATCTACCCTACTTTCATTTGAAGTAACTTTTATTTTAAATAGCTAACTTTTGAGATATTTGAAGTGCAAACAAGCAAAATTAGTTTTGGCAAGCTTGCCAAAAATTCTGATACCATAGGTTTCTGCAGTAGTAGGTTTTATTAAATTGCCTCAGTATTTATTCCATTCTATATGGTGACAAATGTTTAACAAGTGCACAAGTATTTAAGTTAGCTATGTAGAATCAAATTGAGATACTTGTTTTGGTTTTGAAAATGTTATGCTTCATCGGACTATGCAGCTTTAAGTAAACTGGTCCTTCAACACAGGGCCGAGTAGACGAAGTGAAAGAACACATGGAGCAGGACAGTGCTGGTCATCTCAACCTGATGGTCCCACATTGTGAGCGTCTGGAGAAGCGAATCGGAGAAGTGGAACAATCCGAAAGGGAATCAGTGGCATCCACGAGAGCCGCCTCAGAAACCATAGACACGCTCCTAATCCACACACACAGGATCAGCAGACTGGAGAAGATTCTTAAAGAGACTCAAGTGAGCGGGAAGGGTTTTTACCTATTATAACAATATGTATATATATGAGTCAGTTGGGATGTTCGGTACCACGTGAAGGGAATAACGCTCATGGTGATTTTTGACAACATCTGCATATCTAGAGTTTGACAAATCATGGTAGCATTGCCACAGTGGTAGCTTTTTGTGAGTTTTCATCATTTTTGTAACTCCACCCACAAATATTTTAAGATCTTCATTTTACACATTTTTCAATGAGGCAATACATACAGTCTGGTAGTAGAGCTGTTATTTGGTAGCTGTCTAGAAGTACTAATTTGTATGTAGTGGTCATTTGCACCTTGCTGATTCACTTCAGAGGAAGATTCATCACCATCTAGGTCTAGTTGGGCCACTATCTTGAATTTCAAAATGGACACCATAAAATGACATCATTATTAGCATATTAGCTATTACTAGCATAACAAACTGCTTATGATTTGAATCCAAGCTGTCAAAACATATTTAGCTCTAGTAATTGACAGGTCAGTCACCATAGCAACGGACCCCTCAAGGATTTCTAAATCGATACAGGAGCATAATCCACATCGTGTCACTAATTTCGTTCCTGATAGGTAGCCATAGAGGAGGGCTATAGACATCAACATAGGAGGCAGCACGAAATAAGGAGCGAAGGACGACCACAACTGCTTTATCCTGTCTCAGAAAATCTGGCCGTTTAAATTGCATAGTCCGACGGTGTTGAGTTTCTGCCATACTTTTCTTCAGATAATTATATTACTTTGATGTTATAATGTACTTTCATTTTTTTTTAAAGTAATTGTTATTTTCTATAGTTAACTTTGAAGATATTTGCAGTGAATTTGGTGTGTACACACTCAAAATGCTAGATGTAGGCTTTGCTTACCCATTTTTGAGCATCTCAACACAACACACTGAAATAAATAATTAATGTAGCCTACCTAATGCCGATGTCACAAATGCTGCGGTCGGCGTACGGTGCTACGGTCTGCGGTGCGGCTTGCAATTTATGCAAATCTTACAGTCTGTGGTTTATCTATTCACAAATTGTACGGTCAGCGCAAGGCACCTTGGGGTTTGTGTTTAACTTTATACACATATTTAATATATAAAAAGTTGTAACTTTCTTAATATTGATCACAAAACATGAATACTGTACCATATTGATATTCATTTTAAGCCCTTTTCATTGATGTCAAAAAAGGTGAACGTATGGTGTTGTGGAGTCTTTGCGGCATTGCGATTTTGCGAAGTTAAGATAACTTCAACTTAAAATAACCGCAACCACTTGAAGCGAGGAAAAAAGCATACGGTCACCGTACAGCGACCGTAACCCACCATATGGTCGCCATACGGTCTGGCCGATGCCGTGAGTTAAGGGGCTGTCACACTACGACGTACGGCGTCAGCGCGTGCTCAACGTTAAAAGATTTGCCAGTACATCGGCATTCGTCGGACTTTTCAGTGGCGGGGAATAAAAATGGACGTACACACAACGTACGTAACATATGCAGAACGTATATCTGACCTATTGCTAGCGTATGAGAGCGTTCATGTGCCTCGCAAAATACTTGCATACGCTCACAGTACGCTAACCAAAGTTACATATGTTACTCCATCGCTAGAAGTACAGCTTATATGTTAAGTATGCTGGAGATACGGCAGACATATGTTCGAAGTACATTAGGAGTATGTTATGCATCCGTTGGCAGTACACAGACAGTATGCGGACTGCACGTTCCCAACAGGCTGAACATACGGCTAACGTGCAGCAACGTATTCCAACATATTCTTAAATTGCTCCCAATGTATGACAACGTATCCCGAATGTACACGCAGCAAATGTTCAATGTTGGAAATTTTGAACATGCACACAATTTTTTCGGAGCCTCGACGCATGGCTACGTAAGACGACATATAACGATGTACCCGACATACGCCCAACGTATACACGACATACGCTGACGTGTTGGTCAAAAATCACATACGTCGGCATACCCTAATGCCATACCTCATATTGTAGCAGCTAAGGGCTGTCACACTACGACGTATGGCCTTAGCATATGCCGACGTATGTGATTTTCGACCAACACGTTGGCGTACATCGTCATACGGTACGTATACGTTGGGTGTATGTCGAGTACGTCGCTATATCTCGAAGTGCGGTCTGGATAGCAAGTCGAGACTGCTTCCTTATACCCCTGGCACACTACGACGTAACGAGCCAACGTGAGCCTGATGTGGTCACTTTTCGTCATTACGTTGACGTACGTTGGGTTACGTTATGATGACGTCATAATGACGTTAGACTGACGTCGAGCTACGTCACGTTACGTCGTGTAACGTCGGCACGCGTCAAGGTTTTGAACCTGTTCAAAACTTTCGACGTGACCCGAACGTAAGGGTTTACGTTCGCCGTATGTTCTGTACACGTTCGGCGAAAGTCAATGACGTTAAACGGACGTTAGTCAAACGCTGCTCACTAAGTTCCTAAGAAAATCAATTCCCTTACTCTCAACATCTGATTTGGTGTCCTCCAACAGATCCGAACTGAACTCACTCATTTCACACATACTCACACACTTCTCCAGTGTTAACTCAGATAGACACGGTCCTTTGACTCAACTCTCCTCATTTCTACCCTTTTTTTCTTTCTCCCAGGCTTACTTCTCCCCCTGATCAAGGGAGTTGTTTGCTTGGGTGGGGCCCTTTACCTTTACGTTTCTCTTGCTTTGTTCTCGTTGCTGGAACCGCTGGACCTATCTTTACCCATCCCTTCCTCGGAATCCCTTGCTGCTGTCTGCTGGATACAAGTGCTGTGCTACCGCCAGAACCGAGTGATTCTGGACCACCCCAACGACTCATCATTTAATCGTTGTAAAGACATCCCCCAGCTTCTACAACCGTCCCACCAGAAGATTATTCTTCAACCAAAGATTGGGCCGATTTATCGGTGCCTCTCTATAATGCTGCAGTTTTTCAGCCGGTAACCGTCGTAAGGTTACAAACGCCCCAGAAGTCTACAGATAGTTGCTTTTGCTAGTGGTTGTTGCACATGATTGGACCGTCCTACTCGTCCCAATGTATCAGAAGCAATATGCTTTTTGAATTTTTATTATATTCCAAAATCTGAATGAGATATGTGCATTTGAAAGATTTTGACTTTCAGATCTTTTGTATTAGCGAATGCAGCAGCCGTTCTATGCTGTCCACATCAGCCGGGCCTGAGCATTAATGGTTTGACGGGATCCACCGCAAATACACAGGTTTCCAGTTTTAATGCTATGAAGGCAGCAGCCGTTCTGGTCATGCCTATGCGTTATTGTTTGGACGGGATCCATCGCAAATGCGCTGGGTTCTGGGCTTAATGATATGATGGCAGCAGCTGTTCCGCAGTGTATAAACCGGAGAACGGCCCGGGGTCGTAGAACCATAACAATTTATACTCACCTATGACGAACTGCATATTCTACGATCCAGCCGGGCCTGAGCATTAATGGTTTGATGGGATCCGCCGCAAATACGCAGGTTTCCGGGTTTAATGCTAGGATGGCAGCAGCCGTTCTGGTTGTGCCTATGCGTTATCGTTTTAACAGGATCCATTGCAAATGCACCAGGTTCTGGGCTTAATGTTATGACGACAACAGCAGTTCCGCAGCAGTTCCGTAGCATATGCGTCGGCAGACGGCTCGAGATCGTCCAGAGCCCCGCGCATTTGCAATGGATCCTGTCCAAACAATACTGCAAAGGCACAACCAGAATGGCTGCTGCCTTCAAAGCATTAAAACCGGAAACCTGTGTATTATTAATACGCGCCGTAGCAAGAAAGGAACAAGACATTAACATATATACAATTGGATGAGTTATACCTCTGGCTGGTACCTCTAAAAGGCCCCTCCGTTTATTCATGAAGCAAATTTACCTGCCGAATGAATGCAAATGCAAAGTCGCGCAGACGCAGAAGGCCCGCGCTGCGCTGCCGGCGCCGGTTAGGCGCTGCCCAGGAGGATCAAAGCAGCAGCGGGCTGCACAAAGCATCAAAGCAGCTCAGTGCTGCCCAAACACGGCGGCTTCAACGTCCCACCGGACCGTTTCACCAAGTAATAGAAGCCTCAGCTTTTAATAATATTTGCGTAACATGTTACACTCTACATTATTAATACGCGCCGTAGCAAGAAAGGAACAAGACATTAACATATATACAATTGGATGAGTTATACCTCTGGCTGGTACCTCTAAAAGGCCCAAACCACCCAAACCAGCTAGTTATTATCGGCCGGCCAGTAGCGTGGCCACCCGCATATCCCTTGACATTCTCTCTTGTAGCGAAGCCCTTAGATATTCGAACACCGCGTCTGATCTCCAATCGCCTCTCTCTTTTATCTCCAGTATGGAGGCGCCACATAGTCGTAGAAAGGTTGCGCCTCCCCGTCTCAGGCTATGTGTAGAGAAGTCGCGGGGGTCCAAACCCGCCCGCGCACATAGGATCTTTAACGATGATAAGTAAAATGAGTACGGCATTGATACGGAGCTTGCCCCTTTTGGCAGTCTGAACGCGTGGGCGTCCCCCCCCGCCCTCACGTCCCGGAAGTGCTCTCTCACCCAGTAGACTGCGCATAGTGCCTGGTCTGCGACTTTGGAAACGGGAATTAGGTGTACCCGTTCTCTGTACTGTATAGTTTTCGACTTCCGTACCCTCACCATCATACCCCATTCGTAGAATGCGAAGTCGGATCTTATTAGTGAGGCGTCCGATTCTGATACATGACACTTACGTAGTAAGGCCCGGAATGAGACCAGTATGGCCGCTCTTAGCGCTACGTGCCCCCTTGTGTGCAGCATCAAGCTAAATATTGACCTTAGGTGTCTAGGTAATAGGGGCGCTGCCTGCTTCGGCATGTCGCCCAGGATCCTACGTATCCCAGCTAAACACTTCTTCAGCCTATGACTGGTGTAGTCAACGGCCCCCACCCCCACGTCTTTCAAGTGATTGCTGAGTGCGCTCAAGTACTGCCTGATCGAATTGTAGCACAAACGTCTCGCTAAAAAGGATATATAAAGACATGCCTGGGATGTCGAGCACGGGTATGGTGACAACTGGTCCGCGAAGATTTCGCAGAACTCAAAATATGCTTTTATTTGAACAGATCTAGTTATTTTTGTCGAGTCTGATTGGTGGGCGCCCTCGTATCGGGCACACTCCAGCGTAAGCCGCCCCCAATCTGCAATCAACAGGAAAACAGGTCATGGCAGCACATGGTTCGTGCAGTGTCCGCATCTCGTATGCGTGCAATGTTTTTATATGCATCCAGCCTGCTTAGGCTGTCACAGATCACGTTGTCTCGCGTATTTATATAGACCGATTGGACATCGAAGTTATGTCTTATTGATAACCAGAATATTAGCCTCAGCCAGGTCATAGTGGTTTTATTTTTACTTCTCCCCGAGTTGAGGGCTGCCATTACCTGGGTATTGTCAGTCACGAATATCACTGTCCTGTTTTTCCCATAGGTGGCCCCACCTACGGACTCCCGCCAGGATAGGCCATAGCTCTAGCACATTTATGTTGTCCGTCCTGCATCCCACACCTTTCGCCTCCGCGAAGTGGTGTCCCAACCACTTCCCCAATTTCCTACCTGTTTTTATGTTAAAGGCGCCTGCCAACCAGTCTTCCCCGTGTATCGCCCCGAATCCCACCAAGGACGCGTCACTGTAGACTGAGATGCAGGGTTTGCATGGTTCGATTATTTTGGCCTTCCCGTTGAACGAGCTCTCTGTACTGTATATTTTACCTGCCGAATGAATGCAAATGCAAAGTCGCAGAAGGCCCGCGCTGCGCTGCCGGCGCCGGTTAATTTGTGGTGGATCCCGTCAAACCATTAATGCTGATGTGGCCAGCATGGAATGGCTGCTGCATTAGCTAATACAAAAGATCTGAAAATCAAAATTTTTCAAATGCACATATCTCACTCAGAATTTGGAGTATAATCAAAAAAAATTCAAAAAGCATTGGCTCATAATTCCGAATTGTGGTTGATCCGGCGGGAAGCCCGAGGCGCCCCCTACCAGACCTCCGGGCCCCTCCTCCTTCCCGCCTTTTCCCCTGACCTGCATTCGGGCCCCTATCCTCACGTCAATGGAATTAGATTTAAACTCTACGGCTCCGTCTCCACCCACATCACCCACGTTAAAAAGCGGCAACGCAGTTAAAAGGATACCCACGTTAAAAAGCAAGATGCAGCGAACCCGCAGGACTGCAGCTCCGAGGGGCCGCCCTACCAAGCACGCCCCAAAGAAACGAACCCCCATGACTCCGACCGACTTGAGCATATCGTCCGACTCACAAGATGGCGGCGCTTCCCCGAGACAGGCCGTCCCGCAGCCCCGGCCACCGTCCCCGACCCGCTAATCTAAGCGGGTGCGGAAGCCCACCTTGAAGGCGAGGCAGGCCGACGGGCTAGAAAAAATGCAGCTGACCATCAATGCCATGGAGGAGCGTTGGATCCTTATGGAGAGGGAGGCCGCAGAGCACAGGAAGGAGGCCGCCGAGCAGCGGAGCCAGCTCGCGGCCCAGTCCAGGGTGCTCGCGGAAGCCACCGCCGCACTCACCGCCGCCACTGCTGGCGCACGCCGCCCGGAGACCCAGCCCCCGCCGGCCGCCGTGACGGCTCGCCGCCGGACACCATCGGTTTCCCCCTGCACGCCCCGGCCGGCCGGCCGGCCGGCTCCGCGCCAGCCGGGCGCGATCACACTCACCGGCATCGCCGTTGACCGCCTATGACGGCCGAGCCAGGACACGCCCCACCTCATACCCTGCTATCGGAGTCGATCAGAGCCCGCTCAGCCCCTGGTCCTCGCCTTCACCCACGCCGCCGCGACACCGACCCCGGCGCCGCGACGCCCCCCACGCAGCCGGGCGACGCGCCGCACGCCGCCGACAACACGACACGGATGACTACGGTCGCGGGGCGCGATCGACGGCGGAGGAGGTGGTGCGCCTCATCGTAGCGGCGGCCGACGGCAAGGCCCACACACGAAAGAAAGGTATTTCTTCAAAATATTTATTCCCCTACGACCTTGTTGAACGGGGGGATGAGGGGAGGGCGATAAAGAAGGGCGAGGCAACCCGGGAGGAGTATGCGTTGGGCCTAAAGCGCCTTGAGAGCCAGACCGGTTTTCCAGAGGGCGGTCTCGACGCCCTCTCCGCCCACCAGGAGATGGTCGCGCAGGACAATTGCGATCATAGCATGAGATCATAGCAATGGCGGGCCACGCCGCGCCCGCGGCCGCCTCCGCCCCCGAGAGCCAGCAGGCCGGGAAGCCACAGAAGTCCGGCGCCGACGGACGTGAACAATACGATCGGGCTGTGCTGGGAGCGCCCTGCCAGGCGTGGAATAAAGACCCGGCCTCATGCACGAATGCCGCGAAGGGGGCTTCGCATGGGGCGGGTGCCCAGAAGCTCGCTCACGTCTGCGGCTACTACGCGAATGTGCGCCGTATAGTTACCGGCCACCCCGAGACGAGTTGCTATTCGAAGAAAGGCCGGGAGCGCCCCGGGAAGACCTCTCCCCGGGATTTTTAGTCGACCGGCGGGCGCACATAGCCCCGCCCCGACTATCGACTCGACGCCGACGCCCACACCGCCCCCCGGACTACCAGTGCAGCGGCCCGCCCCGCACCCGAGGTAAACAATAACAATGTTCCAGCCTCGAGTGGCTTCGCCCCGACCGCCCCGCCACCACGCGGGGATTCCCAGCATGACGTCACGCACACCACCCCACACAACGACACGGGATTGGCGGAGGGGGGATTCCCCCGTGACGTCACACCGGCCATGCGACCCTGCTGCCACCTGGAGGATTCCACCCACACCACCGGTAGTGCTGGGGACACCCCCCGCCGCTGGGGAGCCCCCCTGCCGATGACGTCACGCCGGCCCTGTGGCGCCACCTTGAGGGAACACCCCGCACTACCAACGTAAACAACAGCTCTGTCACGACCGACCACGCCACCCCGAACCGACACCGTCCCGGAAGCCCTCGCCACGCCACACACCTGCCGTCTCACAACAGCTTCGCGGAGTTCCGCCCCGGAGGTTGCTCCACCCCGGCCGCCCCCGACCCCACCGAGGCGTGTGGGATCTGCGATGTGACCCGCGGCGCCCCCGCTTCCGACGCAAGCATTAGCGAGCCCGTTGAGGAGGTGATAGACACTGCCATCCAGCACTCCCTCCCGGCGGCCCCCGACTGCGGCCCCTCCCCCGTCGAGTACAGGGCCACCCTCGACTCATTCTGGCCTGTGCTCTCTGGCGAGGGCTGGGCCGCCTACCCCGCCTACGCGGCGGCCTACGCCGCCGCCCGCGCCTCGGGACTTCCGAATTACTTGGCCGCCCGAGTCCCGGTCCCCTCGGACTTAAACATTCCTAACTGGCGTCGGATGCTCCAAGGCCACGACGACCCTCTCCTCGCCGACCACCTAGAGTTCGGGTTCCCGGCTAACTACACAGCGGCCGGGCCCCCGTCACCCACATACAAGAATCACCGCGAGGATCCCAGCTTCGCCCCTCACGTGACTGAGTACGCGGCGGAGGAGGTCCGACGAGGCGCCCTCCTCGGGCCCTTCGCGGTTCCCCCCTTCACCCCTTGGGCGCAGTGCAGCCCCATAATGACGCGGCCCAAGTCCACCCCCGGGAAGCGGCGGGTTATCGTCGACCTGTCTTTCCCCCCGGGCCGCAGCGTGAACTCTGGCATCCCGAGGCGGGAATACCTCGGGCGCCCCCACGCCTACAGACTGCCTTCCGCGGCCGACCTCGGCCGCCGCATCGTCGTGGAGGGTCGAGGCGCATTCTGTTGGTCGGCCGACGTGTCCCGCGCTTACCGCCAGCTCTGGGCCGACCCGCTCTCCACGCCCCTCTTCGGCATCACGGTCGACGGCCGCGCCTACTTGGACATAGCCCTGCCCTTCGGCTGCAGGACCTCTGGCGCGGCCTGCGTCAGGGTGACCGCCGCGGTGGCTTGGATCGTGGGCCTACGCGGTTTCTTCACGGCAGTCTACGTCGACGACTTCGTCAGCTGCGAGGCCTCATACCTCGGCGCGATGCGGGCGTTTGACACCCTCCGGGAGGTCTGCGCCGCCCTTGGGCTCGAGCTCGCCCCCGAGAAGTGCTGCCCCCCAACCGTCCGCCTCACCTGGCTCGGCATCGAGTTCGACTCGGAGGCCATGGTGCTCCGCATCCCGGACGAGAAGATGAACGAGGTCATCGAGGTCTGCGAACGCTGGCTCGTCCGCCCCACCCTCACCAGAAGGGCTCTCCAGAGGCTCGTCGGCCGGCTCGCGCACGTTAGCACCTGCGTGGTCGCGGCTCGGAAGTTCATGGGCCGGATCCTCTGGAGCCTCCGCGCCGCCCCCGCCGTCGGGGCGGCGGATGTCGACCCGGAGCTCAGGAAGGACGTCCGCTGGTTCCGGGACTTCGCGGCGGCGGGGAATGGCGTCTGCCTCCTTCCCCCAGCCGTCCGCCCCACCTGGACCATCGAATGCGACTCCTGCCTCACCGGCGGAGGCGCATTCTCTACAAACGCCTGTTTCTCCGAGGCCTACGACCGAGAGATGATGGCGGCCTGCCCCTCCATCCATGAACTCGAAGCCGTGAACCTCGTCATGGCGGTCCGCGCCCTCGGCCCCGACGCCCCGGGCGGCTACCGGATCGTCGTCAACACGGATAACGCCGCATCCGCGAGCGCCCTCGAATCGGGTCGCGCCATCGACCCGACCCTTGGCGCGTGCGCCCGCGAGCTCTGGCTGCTCGCGGCGCTCGGCTCCTTCGACGTCACCATCTACCACAAGCCCGGGGTCGATCTGGTCCTCGCGGACGCACTCAGCCGCGCGCACTACTCCCGGGAAGCCCTCGATTTGGTCAGCCGGGAGTGCCGTAGTAGGGGGATCCGTAGATTGCGTGTACGGCATTCGCCCGACATGTTCACACATGACCTTTAATCTTTGCAGAGTACGGCGCGTGCGCCCACGAGCACCTCATGACGCTCCACCGCGCAGCCCTCGCCCCCGGACCTGGCGTAACCGTGATCGACACGCCAGGCGCTACTTGCAGTTCGCCGTCGAGCGGGGAGTCGACCACCTGGCCCCCTCCCCCTACGACGTTGGGCAGTTCATCGCCCACCTGCACCGCCTCCTGCCTTCCCCGGCTTCCGTCGCCAACGCCCTATCCGGAGCGCGCTCCTGGGTCCGGGAGGCGGGAGGCGACGTCGCCCCCTTCGACGCCCCCTTCTCGTCACGGGTGAAGCGGGGCGGCGAACGGCTCTTCGCGGCTCCAACCCGGCGAGCCCCGCCCGTCACCCCCGAGATGCTTCCCCTCGTTTACAGACACATGCGCGCCCAGGGGCACCTCGGGGTTGCCCCCTGGGCCGCGATCATCATCGCCTACTTCAGTTTCCTGAGGCAGTCGAACATCCTCTCCCCCTCCCACGCCCCGTGGGGGGGGCCTCACACACTGCGCAGGGATGACGTCCAGCCGGTTCCCGGGGGCTTGCGCCTCTGGGTCACCTCATCCAAGACCAACCGCTCCCCGGCGCAGGCCGTCTCGATCTTCGTGCCTGCCCTCGCCGGATCACCGCTCCCCCCGGTCCGCGCCTGGCGGCGCGCCCTCGACCTGGTGCCTGCATCCAGGGCCGCCCCGGCTTTCCTCGCCCGCGCCGGCGTCCCCCTCACGCCTCGGGACGTCACCCCCCTCCTCCGCGCCGCCTTGGGCGCGGCCCTCGTGCCCCGAGCCGAGGAATTCACCCTGCACGGCCTCCGCCGAGGCGCCGCCCAGGCGTGCGTGTCGAGGGGCGTGGACCTCTCCGCCATTATGGCCCAGGGGACCTGGGAGTCCGACGCAGTGCACACGTACGTGCCCCGCCAGGTGACCTCGGCCGCCCCGAGAGCCTTGGCCTTGTGTTTTTGGTCGGCTCCCGGGCCTACCTCCTCCCAGGTCCCTCCGGGCCCCTCTGCGGACGTGGACGAGGTCGACTGACCTGCCCAAGAACATTTGCATTCCTTATATAATTACCCATTGATTCACACTGATTGTCTACCTGTTTCTCCAATAAACCCTTTCCTTACTCCCACATCCGCCTCGGGCTTCCTCTGTCCGGATCGGCTCATAATTCCGAATTGTGGTTGATCCGGCGGGAAGCCCGAGGCGCCCCCTACCAGACCTCCGGGCCCCTCCTCCTTCCCGCCTTTTCCCCTGACCTGCATTCGGGCCCCTATCCTCACGTCGATGGATTTACCACGCCCACCCACCCTCTTTTGCAGCCACTGCGTGGGGGTCGGCTCCCGGGCCTACCTCCTCCCAGGTCCCTCCGGGCCCCTCTGCGGACGTGGACGAGGTCGACTGACCTGCCCAAGAACATTTGCATTCCTTATATAATTACCCATTGATTCACACTGATTGTCTACCTGTTTCTCCAATAAACCCTTTCCTTACTCCCACATCCGCCTCGGGCTTCCTCTGTCCGGATCAATGCTCAGGCCCGGCTGAGGTGGCCAGCATGGAACGGCTGCTGCATTAGTCTAATCCAACAGATCTGAACATTCAAATGCAGTTATCTCACTTAAATTTAGGAATATTTCTAAAATTCAAAAAGCATATTAGTATTATTACTTCTGATTCGATGGAGCTTCAAGTGAAATTATTGAAATGTTTTGACCCTTTTGTAAAAAAAAACCTGAATGCTCTCATACGCTAGAAATAGGTCAGAGATACGTTCTGCATACATTGTGTGTACACCCATTTTTATCCCCCGCCGCTGAAAAGTTTGACATACTGGCAAATTTTCTAACGTTGAGCACACACTGACGCTGTACGTCGTAGTGTGACAAGGCCTTTACGGTCGCCGCAAGCACGCCGTAACGCATTTGTGACCGAGGCATAAGTTGGATATATTTAAACAAATTTAGGGGAGTGTTTTATTTATTTATTTTTAATTGATGATTTCATCGGATTACACAAACATGCATCATTCTAACATTGTTCAACAGAAAGCTGTGGCAAACCAATCGAAGATGTCATGGCAATCGACGCAGCAAGTTCCGTCGGCTGCAAATTTGGAAGCCGTAAAGGCCGTGAGGGACTGCGTCCGGAAATCCGATGCGCTGAGCGACGGGCATGCGCAAACAATGTGCGCAGTCGAAAAGCTGCAGGAGCTGGTGGCGAACCACTCCTCCCAGATCACCCAGTTCAACTTTCGCTCCCAGATCATGGAGACGACAAGCTACGACGGCGTGCTGATGTGGAAGATCACCGAATACAGCAAGCGGAAGGCGGACGCCATTCGGCCCGGCGGTGTCAAGTCCTTGTACAGTCAGCATTTCCACACGTCGCGCTACGGTTACAGGATGTGCGCCCGTGTTTATCTGAACGGCGATGGCATTGGTCTCGGGTCACACCTGTCGCTGTTCTTCGTGATCATGAAAGGTGAGTTCGACGTGTTGCTACAATGGCCTTTCCGACACAAGGTTACTCTGATTATTATGGATCAGTCCGGCCATAACCAGCACATCAAGGACGTGTTCAGGACCGACCCGTCCAGCAGCAGTTTCCAGCGGCCACGGACCGACATGAACGTCGCTAGTGGCTGTCCCATGTTCATCAGCCACGACGTGCTTGAGGCGTCAAAGTCGCTGTACATGCTGGATGACACGGTGTTTCTTAAAGTTATAGTCGATGAGAACGGTATATCGTAGTTCCCCTCCCCATCCCTGGTATGACCACATATGTTGCTAGGAGGTAAAACCCTAACAGAAGTACGTGACAACAACTACCTTCTAGTTCACCCGAACTAAAAGTTTCGGGCAGAAGTTGCGCTTCTTATTCGCCCTCTAACGGTTATGGGAAGAACTAGTCCACTGTTTGGTCTGGAACCTCGATCCGAGCGAAGAGACTAGACAGAGACTGCACACCAGACAAAGAGCGCTGGAGGGCTACATGCTGTATATTTTTGTGTGTGTGACTTTTGGATATTCAATGACCAAATACTGGGTGCGGTGGCCTAATCGGTAGAGCGCAGCCCTTGTGTGTGGAAGGTCGGGAGTTCTGTTCCCGGTCGAGTCAAACCAATGACTTTCAAATTGATACTTGTCGCTTCCTAGCCTGGCGCTCGGCATTAATAGGATAGGGCAAGGACTGGTTAACTCAGTGCCAGGATAATGTGACTCAGTGAGATATTGGGTCATGGTGCAAGAGGCCTGATTTCCCAGTGGGGTAGCACTATAAAGTCACCATGAGTGTGCACTGTCACAAGTCGATACCCATCCTGATATGACCTTAGATGTTGCCAGGATGTAAAACCCGAACAAGCAGCCAACACATAACCAAATATGTGTGCATGGAGAGTGCTGAGGTCATACAGAGCCAAATGGGAAATTATATTTGATCTTATGAAATCTATTTCGCAGCACAATTTCTTTGCATAATGCTGCACTTCGAATCACAAACACATATTGTGAAGGAAAATATAATAATGCAATAATACAATAACAATATTGTATAAAGGGTAAGCGGGACGGGGTTTCGAGCTCCCTTTGTGCAGTATACAGAACTAGTAGACCACATAATCAGGATCTAATTTTTTATTATATTGACAGACGATTAGTTAAATAAATCGAGTAGACTATTGTTTTCTCCCACTATCAATATATATACAAGAATATATGCTTATATATATATATATTTTACCTCTGTATACAGCCTCAGGCTAGGGAGAGGGAAGCACATCCGGTCCAGCAATTAGCATAAACAACTCACGACCGGAGGACGTTCGTTGAGTTGCTCCGGCAAGATTTATCTCCAACAAGTGAGATAACCGTAAGTAGTTATGAAAAATTTGGTTGAGCTTGTTTATGATGCATTATAGCATCTAGATTTTAAAGTTCACAACTTTCTTAAGTCCAGTTTGGACTAGATTAGCGTTTATAATAATACGGATAGAACAAAGGATTCTTTGTACTCGAAACGAAACCATGGTTCTATCAACCCGCTTTGATACGGGTAGAGATGTTGGCACTGTCACATCTCCTGTGGAGATTCCCTCGGACCCTAATAGAGGGTGTTGTTGGGGATGATCCTGGGTTTCTTTTATAGATTCCCCTTTTGATAAGGCGTTGCTCCGAGTTTCGTAGCATTTTCTCCGACTTGCTGGCACAGAATGCTGCAGGAGGGAGAAGTGTACAGAACAGAGAGGTGGGAGGTCCCAGAGGCCTACCCCTCGTAAGGTTGGTTTCGATACCACAAAACCTACGATAATACACTTAGCTTACAACGCCTGTATTGAGAACGGTGTAAATACGTTACTTGATACCACATAGATCCTCAACCCAGGTTAACCTGGCGTCACTGCGGTGTTCAGTTGAGTGGATTCCGGTTTAATAAGTAATCTTTTTGGTTACAGAGTACCGATGGCTACAAAGCGAAGCAAACTTCCGCCCGCTGCAGCGGAGGGGCACGCGCCCACCGGCTACAATTCGTCGCCGGGGTTGACGGCTCCCCCGTCTCCCCAGCCCAGGGCTGATATCGGGTCTGACCGGGAGAGTGATGAAGGGGCGACTTATCCGGTAGACTTGAACGCCCGGATAAACCAGCTGGTCGAGCAGAAGCTGAGACAACTCCAACCCAGCAGCCACACCGCCACAAGTCGGCAGCTCCCAGTCCTAGACTGGCAAACCCCTTGATAAAACCAAAATGTTCGGGGGGCCAACTTCCTTATCTCTTCAAGGAAATTGAAGCGGAAGCCAAAAGTGGCAAAAACATGGAGAGTGCCCAGAGATTAGACAATTCCGCTGGCCCCGAGGGGATTTTCGGAATCGCCGAGGCACAAGGGCTGGGAGGTCAGGCCACTCCTACGGATATCTACCAAGAGGCAGAGGACGGGGAGGGCGTCAAGGGTGGAGCGACGGCAACCGCCCATTCCACAGAGAGTTTGCTCCCAAACAGCTGTTCCAACGCCCAGTGAACAAATAAACACTGCTACACAGACTCCGATACCAGTGGTAGCAGAGATGGTGGCAGAGGAGACAAACTGATGTAAGGAAATTTAACGCAGGCAACATTTCTAATTGTTTCTCAGATTGGGTTCAAATTACTAAAGATGAAGACATTTTGGATATAGTTACAGGGGTTAAAATCCCGTTTACGGAATTACCAGTTCAAACACGAATTCCGTTTCCTTAGAGAAATGTGCCTTAAGTAATCAAGTCTTACTATTTAAATCTAAGGGTATAATAGAAAAAGTCGATCACACTCCTGGGGAATTTATTTCTAATATTTTTTCCAGGCCTAGGCCTAATGATGACATTAGAATGATTCTTGATTTAACTAAATTAAACGAATTAGTGGAATATCACCATTTTAAAATGTTTTCCTTAGAAACTGCCAGGGATTTGGTTATGCCTGATGCATGGATGGCTAGCGTAGATTTACAGGATGCGTATTATACGGTTCCTATTTACACAGAACACCGAAAGTTTCTGAGATTTATTTGGGAGGATGATCTTTTCCAATTCACTTGTATGCCAAATGGGTTAGCTTGCGCCCCTCGCCTATTTACTAAATTGTTGAAGCCGTTTTTTTCGGCAATGGCTAGAAAGGGACACACTATGTTTCCTTACATAGATGACTCATTTATTGTGGCGCAGTCCTTTAATGACTGTAAAGATGCGGTCACAGATTTGTGTCGTTTCCTGACGAAGTTAGGTTTTTACATTCATGAAAAGAAGTCAGTCTTTTTACCGACAACCAAACTAAAGTGTTTGGGGTTCATTGTGAATACACATACTATGACGGTTTCACTTCCGAAACAGAAACTCGAGAAGTTTCTAGATACCGCGACCTGCTTGGTCGAGTTAACTACGCCAAAGATAAGGCAGGTTGCCGTCTTGGTTTGTATAATGATATCATATGCACCTGCTATTCTATACGGCAAGGCACACATAAAATCTCTGGAAATAGATAAGAATCTGGCATTGGCACGCACGAGAGGTAATTTTGAACGAAAAATGTTTATTTCGGAAGAAGGCATGGATGATATAAACTGGTGGTTTGAAAATATTCATGACTCTCCCAATCCCATTAGAATGGGTGAACCCAACACGGTGGTAACTACCGACGCTTCGCTTGAAGGTTGGGGAGCACATCGTAATGATGTTGCAACAGGAGGGAGATGGTTACAAAATGAAATTTCGGACCATATTAATGTTTTAGAATTAAGAGCCATTTATTTAGGACCAGCAAGCCTCGTAAAAGTGCCACGCAATCATGTTAGGATCCTAACTGACAATACCACTGCCATGGCATATGTTAAAAACATGGGGGGAACAAAGTCCAAACCTTGTAATGACTTAGCCAAGATGATTTGGGGTTGGCCGCAACTAAACCGAGTTTGGCTAACAGTAGCGCATATTCCAGGTATTCAAAACACACTGGCTGACAAAAAGAGCAGACATTTCCATGATCATTTGGAATGGGCCCTAAATCCAACCATTTTTGAGTTTATTTGTCAAAAATGGGGACAACCTGATGTCGACTTATAACACACCAAGGCCCACTAACACGCCACGGGGACGTGTCGACGACACCTTTGCTGGCATTCCTTTTTTAAATAACTATTTGAAACAGTTTGGTCTAGACAAAATTACACAACAAAGAATAGTTTCACATGCATGGCGGAAAGGCACAGTCAAAATGTACACAACTTATTTAAGAAAGTGGGGCGTTCATTGCCTAATTAAAAAAGTTAAACCTATGAACCCGACCATTTCACAGGTCACGAGATTCTTACGTATGTTAGAAGATGAAGGGTTAGGTTTCGGAGCCATAAATGCGGCCAGGTGTGCTTTGTCTGTTATTCTTCCCAGGATTAATGGCCAAACTATAGGGAAACACCAAGTTATTCACTGGGTTCTTAGATCGATTTATGAAAGAAATCTGCCCAAACCAAAATATAGTCGGTTCTGGGATTTTCGGTGGTTTTCAAACTCTTTAAACAATGGCCACATAACAAACATTTAGATGTTAAGAAGTTAGGTTTCAAAGTAGCAATGCTCCTCTTACTAGTAACAGGACACCGAGGACAGACTATTGTCGCATTATCACTAGATGGCCTTGAGATAGATAGAACAGAGGCCATGTTTGACTTGACCCAATTGTTAAAGTCAAACCGATTAGGAGATCCACTGTCTTCAATTAATGTAACAGGATTTACAGAGGATCCAAAACTATGTGTAGTTTCAGCCATAAGGGCATATATATCCAAGATGAAGGACTTAAGGACTTCAAGACAGCTTTTGGTGAGCTTTATTAAGCCACACAAGGGCATTTCGCGAGACACTCTTGCACAATGGACAATTAAAATATTAAAATTGGCAGGCGTCAATACAGACAAGTATGCGTCTCATTCGACGCGAGGTGCTATGGTTTCAAAGGCACGACTGCTGGGAATTTCGGTTAAACGGATCCTAGCCCATGCTGGGTGGAAAACCGCACGATCGTTTGCAAAACATTACAACAAACAACTGGAAAAGTCAAGCGGTGTCACCCGACGGTTACTGAAAGACTAGACTACAGAGGTGAGAAAACAATTTGTTTCCATTCTCATCGATAAATGATGTACACTGTAATTTAACATGTCATTGCAGTAGTTAACAATACGATGCAGGATAAAGTGATATTACGTAAACTTCTCCCTAGCCTGAGGCTAGCCTGAGGCTGTATACTGAGGTAAAATAGATTAGTTAGACGAATCTTAGGTATAAGCCTCGGATAGACGTGGGCAAGGGCCCGCCCACCACACCCTTCCACGTCTATTCTATTGGCTTGTACCAGGAAAACTTCACAGTTCCATCATTATTATTAGTTACATCATTTTATCCTGAATAAGTAGGTAAAAATTGCTGGACCGGATGTGCTTCCCTCTCCCTTGCCCATGTCTATCCGAGGCTTATACCTCGGTAAAACAACAGTTATCCATCATCTATACCAAGGTAAGATTCCTCTAACTAATCTATATATATATGTATATATACACACGTGGAGAGTCCTATTGAAACAACAATGATCAAGAACTGTCAAAATTGGAATTACACCAACCCAGTGACCCAGTCTAGGTTTTATGGAGGAGTATCTAACTGTCACTCACTCAGCCACATGATCCACTTTAGGATTGCCCTATGGAACATATCGCAGGACCCTGTGCCTAGAGCATAGCTGAACAAATATTTGGTTATAAGGACAGAACTTGTATATGGAGCACACGGAGCAGTGTAGTCAGAATCTGGAGAAGTTTAGTCAATCTTGCCAGGAGACATGAAGTTCTAAAAAGGCACAGATGACGAAAGCAACCCACGATTATTCACTGGACCTGACAATAGACAAGAGATAAACTGGATAAGGATGAACCTTTAGCTGTGCTTGAGGAGCATCGCGAGAAGCAGCTAGCATGAAATGGGAGCCGAGTATTGACAGAGAATGTGTATATATAGAGAAACCCAACTGCCATCCCTGACCGTGTAACACTTGCGACTGTCACACACCAAGTGGCAGTTGTTGAACAAGGCACTTCACTCAGTGGGGGTTATGCTGGAAAAACAACAGTTGGTCTGCACTATAACATGACAGAACTAAAAGCTGATAGGCAAATATATTTGAAATTGACCAGTATATTTATTTTCCTTGGCTTTTGCTTTTTAAATGTTTAAAAAAAAACCTACAAATGTGAACTAAAAATACCATGTTAAACCATGCCTATGACATTGGAAATGGTGGTACTGCGAACGTCATAATCATTACTTTTTTTTTAAGAGCATTTGGTCTGTATTATAAATTAATTGTTTGTAGTTGAGTTAAATTAGAGATGAAAGTGGTCTCCGGGGAAAAAAAGAGGAAATGCTGATATTCTCCTATAGGAAGCATTGTCAGAGAATCGTGGAAAATTGCCGGAAGTTGGGTTTCGTATATATTGGTATGCGCTGATAGTGCTGCGCTGTTTGAAGCACATATTAGTAGTATACGCTTATAGTACTGCGCCGTTTGAAGCACACATTAGTAGTATACACTGATAATGCTGCAGCATTTGAAGCATTTATTAGTAGTATACGCTGATAGTGCTGTGGTGTCTCCACCACATATTAGTATACGCTGATGGTGCTGCAGCTTAAAACAATGTATTAGGGTTCTTCTTCAGTGCTGGTCGTAATTGGTTGGTCCCTCACATTGTAACTGTTTTCTTCTAAATTAATTTTCCTTTTCATACCAAATGAAGAAAATTCCTTTCATTATACCACAAAGAAGCAATGACAGTAATCCAGTGGGGAAAAAATGTTTGGTTTACTTTTTATTGCAAAAATAGATTCATTTGTCACGCAAATATGACAGCTAAAAATGGGAATGGTGAAACTGTACTGCTTGTGTTTGAAACTACTTCATAGCAGACCAAAATATTCAAACATAGCTAGTTTATTTGCAAAGTTGTAACATGCAAATATGTCAGAAAGCTAATTTTAGGACTGTTGAGTGTCTCTGTGTAAAACAAAGATGCTTGAAAGTGAGCATAACACATGTTTCATGAGGTGCCACGTCATGAAACATGTTCATCTTCAATTTTCGCAATATCCAACCATGCAAGCCAGGAAAAACCCTGCTGCTATAAATAGCATAGCATCATAGGTGCCTAGTTCTGAACACAAAAGTTATAATATTATTTCCTAAAATGCATCAAAAGCGGGTGAAAGACGCGTTATGGCAACAATTTATTTTGTAATACAAAATCCAACAATGGATCAAATCTCTTCTCACCACGATTTTCAAATATACTGTGGGGATCTACTCTAAACATAGCACTGGTTGCTGATTTTGACTGGTCATTGGGAAAAAAGGAGACTTGCTCTCAGCACACTACCCCTCTTTGAACATTGTCTGCTGTGAGTGAGTGCATCAGAGCTAAAAATAACTACTTTCACAGTAAAGTAGAGATCACTAGCTTTAGTTTCGTATCCATTATGGCCGACTTCAGGTGCGAACAGTTTGAAAAATTGAGGTCTGAAAATTTTGGAACGATTGTAAAACATGATTTCACTAAATATTTTTCATGAAAAATATAATATTACATAGAAAAATTATTTCTCTACAAATCTGTGTAGATTGTTAACCACCATTTAGCACTCACTCAGCAGTTTGGACTTAACCATAGCATGGGTATGCTAATTAGAGCCCTCACCTACATATTTTCTCTTAGCCAGCTCGCAGGTCTAATAGACTGCGAGCTGACTTTTAAGTGTAAATAAATAGAAAAACCAGAATTTCGCTTGTATATATAAAAAAATATACAAACTACCTAAAATTTTCCTGTGTCTTCCCTTGTTGTTACTTTAAATTTACTTGTGTTATAAAGTTACGTTTTTTTTTTTAGATTTTTACCAAAAAAATAGAAAACAATGTGCTAAAATTAAAAAAAATACCCCGAAAATTTTGCGAATAAAAAGATTAGGAATAAAGATGAGCAACTAAAGGAACTTAACCGTAATATACCCAGACAGTACAGTTTCTTTACTTTAGTTGTTTTCTCGTTATTTAATCAATTATATATACGCAAAATTTGGAATAAACACTTGGTAAATTTGAAACAAAAAGATTCCGAATTATAAGGAAACAAAAAGGAAAATACTGATGAAAGAATTAGAGCCGTAGCAATAGATAAAAAAATAAGTGAAAAGACAGCACGTAGCGAACACCGACCAAACAGTCTGGCAGACACTGAAGCACTGACCTGATGCTCCAAAAAATGCTTTCTGACGTCGCCTCTTGTGCCCGCGACGTGCGGCGTCGCTAGGAGACGATGTAACACATGAAAACATGCGGCTAGCTCAAGCAAACTGAAATGATTCAATATAAATTGACCGGCATCACATGTCGGGGAACCGCAGTAGCAAATTTCTTTTTTTAAACTCTAACCAAATATAATGCGCGTATAGCCTTATGCTGGGATAGCTAGTCCACGTCCCGTACTCCTCCTCCATTCGGAGCGACACAAGGGTACGCCATTATTGTGGATCTATGCTCCTCAGGCCACGATTCGCGTAGAGGTACCCACCGCGGATTCAAGGCTTTGCCCTCACGGCGAAAGTATTTACGACTAGCCACAAAATATAACAGGAATACCACGTGGGTGAAGTCATCATTCGCAACAATGCTACCCCGGTACGCCGTAAATTGCCAATATCACGTCGTGGAGCATGAAGACGGTGACCGTGTGTCACTGTCACAATACGAACGCGCTGTCACTAATGACGACATACCGTTTTTTTAATTTTTATAAGATTCGCGTACAGAAAGTGGACTGAAAGGTATTACACTCCTTACTAATCCTGGTCACGGCACCAGTTTAACCGTTCGGCTATTCCAACCCCCCGCTAAAAGGCCAGCCAACGAGTTAATTTTATGTAATATTTTCCATGTGAATTTCCTGGGCCTGCCGCGGGCTGCTGCGGCTCCTCCTCCCATCTGCAGGTAGTCCGTCGCCGTCAGTGTCCTCCCAGTGCTAAAGGCGGATAGCCAGAGTTTCGTCTACATACGCAATTTGCCATCGCACGCATTTATCGGCCTAAAGTATATATGGATTTATAAATTAGGTTATTTCAACTAACTGGCTGTCCCCTTCGCAATTCGGGGTATTGTTAATGTTACGGAATTATTCCAGAAGTACGCGTCCAGATAGAGATGCTGCCGCTGTCACTGATAATTAGTCTAATGTGAATGTCTTAATTTCCGCCCTAAAGTAACACTACGTTAATTCTGTTAATGTGTTGTAATATTCCCGCAGATTGGTAAAGTAACTGCATAAGGCTTTCTTAGGTATAAGGCCCTTAATTACATATAAAGCAATCGAATATCAGGTTTTCCATAGCGGTTAATCTACAGTAATACTGGAGGATAGTAAAGAATGCAAGGAACGTCGCAATCCACCTTCACAAGAGCTCACGACTTTATTCTTACCATAACTAACAATGATACCAGCGAAATATGCGTATTGAATAAAGAAGTAAATAACTCCCTTTCCCTCCCGTGTTGTTTGATTAAGTTAGTTTTAGAATTTAGATAATAAAAGCCTAAATATCGGCAGAAACGACAGAGCATGCAAAAACACATCTGCCGGGTCAGGCCCCGAACGCCCGAACCCCCGTCGTTGCTTAGCTAGACGCCAAGCAACGCTTTACCACCGCGAACCCTCGCATGCACAAGCGGAAGTAATTTGCACGCCCATGGAGCGAGTGCGCAAATTGCTCAAGGCGAGTAGACACGCCCACTTCACTTGTTTAGTTTTTATGTTTATAGAACCAAATATGTGTGGAGAGAGTAGTGGACCCACTTCACCAGAAGTGGGTCAGTGCTGGAGGGGGCGGGGGGGGGGGGGGGGGGGTTCTGAGGCTGGGCCTGTAGCTGGCAGCTGTTTTGAAAATGGATGGGTGAGTGGAGAGAAGGGAGAGTAAAACTGGGGTATTTTCAATTTTATTTAGAGTAGTTCAATCAGGAAATATATTTGCTTTAATGTAAAATATATGTTAGTACAATTATATTGCATAATTCAATCAGAAGCACATATAGAAGTAGAACATTTTGTTGTTGAATGTAAAAAGGTTCTGGACTGTATGGGGTTTGAACCCACACCATCAAACAACTTCAGATTAAAAGTTCAACACCCTAAACACTAGGCCACATATAATTGGCTGTCTCAGTTCAGGCTATTTGTATATACAACGTCATATATACAAGATGTGTGTATATATGTATTTATGTATGTACATTGAATAATTCAATCAGAAACACATATATAAGGAAAAACCTTTCTTTGTTGTTGAATCTAAAAAGCAGTGAACTACATGGGCGTTTGAACCCACAACAGCAAACAACTTCAGATTACAAGCTCAACACCTTAACCACTAGGTCACAGAGACCACACATAGTCTCAGTTCAGGCTATTTGTATATACAACGTCATATGTACAAGGTGTGTGATTGTGTATGTGTGTGTATATATATACCATGTGTATATCATATGTATGCTGTATATACTAGTCATATAAAATGTATGTGTTGCGAGGGCATCATACGATGCCCACGCAGTAAATACAATGTATATATGCACTAGTAATAGTATATATGTCATATATATATGACATATATACACGGTATGCATATATATATATGGACCAAAAAATATATATTGATCTGCCAATACTAATATATATATATAGGCCTGGGGTAGTAAAACCATATCAGTTTCTACACTCACCTATGACGAACTGCACATTCTATGATTCAGCTGGGCCTGAGAATTAATGGTTTGATGGGATCCACCGCAATTGGGCAGGTTTCTGGGTTTAATGCTATGATCACCGCAGCCATTCTGGTCATGCCTATGTGTTATCGTTTGGAAGGGATCCATCCCAAATGTGCCATTCCACAGCGTATGCATCGGAGGACAGCCTGGGGTTGTATCACCATATCAGTTTCTGCACTCACCTATGATGAATTGCATGTTCTGCGATCCCGAGTAGTCTGCCGGCACATACACTGCGGATCATAGCGTTAAGCCGAGAACCCAGCACATTTGCGATGGATCCCATCCAACTGATAACGCATGACCAGAACAGTCGCTGGCATCATAGCATTAAACCTGGAAATCTGCGCATTTGCGGTGGATCCCATCAAGCCATTAACATTCAGGTCCAACTGGATCATAGAATATGGCTGCTGCCATTATAGCATTAAGCGCAGAATCCGGAGCATTTTAGATGGATCCTGTCAAAATTTGTAGATTTTAGCCTGCGTAAACTGTCCTGAGTGCCCTATTTTGTACTGTTTGAAGCTTCGCTTGTTGCTGTTTTGTGAGTAGTTCATATATTAGGTCATTATAATCAATTATTGGGAGGATCATTGTTTTGCTTAAGGTCTAGAGGCCCTTAGTTTAGTGCACAAGGAGCAAGACTTTTTTTTTTTTGTAAGTGAATTTTCTTAGATAAAAGACTTGATATTGATGGTAACTCCCTGTACAAAACACATCAGTAAGTGTACCCACCTCATTTGTCGATTCGTGGTTTGCATTCCTATAAGAACAACCCACCTGACAATGTTGCATCCGAACCTCCCATATATGGGTCGTTCTCTGAAACTGTACCATTTTTGTGACATGGAAACCAAAAGTGAAAACATTCAAAATAACAGCAGAAAACATTTGAAACAATAATCCATGTTCATACATACATTTACATTTTATGCATATGTCAGAATTGAAAAAAAGTAATTTCCCCTTTTGATTTAGATGTTATACAAATTGAGACAGCTGTTAAAAATAACCGTGTAACATCTATCTAAAGCCGTGTTCACACCCACAACTTTAGGCCGAACTAGATAAGGTGAACTAGAGGAGGCGAACTAGTGTCGTGTCCACACACGGAGCGGTTTAAGGCGGAAATCGATATCTGCGCATGAGCAAGTCCAGGCTAACCAGCGCCATTTTGGGTTCGTCGACGTGGGCACGAGAGTGTGGGTTCGACCTAGATATGTATTGAGTGAATCGTATTGGTTTGGAACAGTCAAAACTTCTGCTGGGTAGTGAAACCCTAAAAATAAATGATGAAAAAAATATCTGTGCACAGCTAGCGGTTTCATAGACCAAATTATATTATATAGTGTGACGTGCTTAATCCTCTTCAAGTAAACCGCTACCGTCCACACACGCAAGGTGGGTCGACTTAAGCTAGTTCGCTTCATCAATACTACCTCGCGACGTGGTTTACATGCGGCGAACTAGTTGAGGCGGATCAGCCTTAATCCGCCTTGGGGTCGCGTCCACACGGCGAATGTGAGCTGAACTATAGGAGGCGAACTAGTTGAGGCGACTTAATGCTCTGGTGTGAACACGGCTTATAACATCATTTTAACATACATCCATAGCATCATTTTAACACACACAACAAATTCAAACAATAGTGTATTAATTACAGTTAAACCAAAATAATTTTCTTACGAGAAAAGACAATTGAAATAGTGTGTGGGTATGGCATTGATATGCAAATTTTCATAAAATCATAAACCTATTTTATGGGACAGATTAAATACATGTATTATTGCTAACATAATTAATACACAGAGTCAACAATAACTATTTGACTTACTAACCCCATTATGACGTATATTGTGTGATTTTAAACTTCCATTCCCATAGACGACGCTAGTTTCAAATTCATGAGATAATACAATACTCTCCCTTCTGTAGGCACATCGAAACACTTCTTATTCTAACCAAAAAAAAGAGGAAACTAGCAAAGCATAACTTCGGTGTGGGTCTAGTTCGCGCAGCTTCCACAGCGCGGCGCTGCGATTATGAAGCTGCACGAGAAGGCAGCCAGATGAGGATGGGTGGTGTGTGGCGCACGGATTGAATTTGACGTTTCCCATATTAACGTCGCTAAGATGAATACTAAAATCCCAGTGTTGATCCACAACCCGTGATCATGCAGAACGTGTGTGGAGCATGTGTGTGCGGGCGTGGTGTTCCACAAATCTGGACACCGCCGAGAGAGGCAGCAGCTGGCGGAAGGCACCAGCGTTGTTGTTGTCAAGCCGAGTGTGTGGTCGGACTTGATTGCAGCTCCAGCTTCATTGCACTGAGAGCCTTTAGATAATGCAGTGTCACATTCAAGTTTACCCCGTGAGTACTCCCTGCGACATGACATCATCGAGCCTTTTGTAACGCATTGTAATGTAACTGTAAGAGCACATTGGTGAGATGGTCGCCTATGGTAAGGGCTTGTCACACTACGACGTACGGTGTCAGCGCGTGCCCAACGTACAACAATTTGCCAGTATGTCGGCATTCGTCAAACTTTGCAGGGGTGGAGGGATAAAAATGGGCGTACACACAACATACACAGAACGTATCTCTGACCTATTGCATATGCTCACAGTACGCTGACCAACGTTATGTACGTTACTTCATTGCTAGAAGTACGGCATATACGCTAAGTACACTGGAGATACGGCAGGCATACGTTTGAAGTACTCTAGGAGTATGTTATGCATCCATTGGCTGTGCACGGCTGAACGTACGGCTAACGTGTTCCAACCTACCCCTAATGTGTGCATAACGTTCGCCGACGTATGCCAAGCGTATGAGAAATGTATGAGCCATACAGTGACATACACTGACAATTTTGAACATGCACAAAATTTGTTTAGCAGCTCGACCTATGACGCCGTACCTCGAGCGTACTCGACATATGCCCACCATATACGTAACGTATGCTGACGTGTTGGTCAAAAATTGCATACATCTTTCCTTAAATTCAAAATTGCATAACTTTCTTAATATATATATATATTTTTTAAATATATTTTAACCCTTTTAAAGCTTTTATTAATTTGTAATTACTAAGACTAGTTGTTTAACTGTGTTATACAGATAACTACGCTGACACTGCTGCATTACATTATATCACCATAGCTATGCAGGCTTGAAGTTGACAGTCACATTGTAGTTAAAGTCGCTGGCTATACCTCACCCAGATACAAACGAATCCAGCATCAAAAGCTCTCCAAACATACCTTTGCTTAGTTTGTTCAGTTCATGCCACTGAACATGTGGGAGGAGAGTTGAGGTATGTGATGTATGAATGACATCATAGGTGGGATTCCCTCATCACATGACCTAGAGGGGTTCCCCACACACAGGGGAAGCCATGGCAACCACCAAGATGGCAGCCACAGAAAGCTCTCAATTAAACTTTTAAAGTCTATTAATCTACATGATTTAATCAATTATTCATGCAAAATGTAGCTGGTTATGATAAATAAACATTTGAACTTTATATTTATCATTTTAGATTGCAATTTCTAACATTTTTTTCTCTATATGGTTGTCTAAAAGTGTCAGTGCTGCTAGACTAAATAAAATACAACAGAAGCAACCAATGTCAGCACTCTCCCCTCACATACCTAATTGCATAAACTGAAAACTGGCAAACATATGCTTGGAGAGCATTTGTTGGAGTACGGGTAGTGTCTCAGTGACCTATATCTGGTCCCTTTAAAGAAAGGGAAAATCACCATGCAAGGGTCACCCAATCTTTGTGAAAATTGGCCAATAGATAGAAAACAGGTATGCAAAGATGAATATGTTACTTTAAAAAATGAATACCCTCAAATGTGAGTGATTTCGAGATGTTTTGGTTGACAAAAAAGTATTCACATTACTTTACATACAGCGGCGCCTCGCAGACGCATAAGTGCCCTTGGTCTGGTTTCAACATGGCCGCGGCGTGAATAGGGTGAATACATTTATACATATAATATAGCAACTGTTTAACCAAGAGAACAGCCAGCGCACCAAGTGGTGGGTTTGATCATTTTGATTACACAGTACAGGCTGAGTGAGCCGTCTTAGTATTATAGGGTCTTTGATATCTCCATTGACATTTTCCATTCTCCGCACAATTGTCAATGGGGACCTTTCAGTTTGCATGACTCTCTCATCAGATGGCACACCATGCCGGTTTCTGTATGCTTTGGTGTGTGGTGAGTGTGTATGGCGGGGTGGGAGTGGTTGGGGTATAGGTGTGTGTGGTGGGGCATATGTTTGTGTGGTGGAGGTGTAGGGGTGTGGTGAGGATTTTGGTGTGTGGTGGGGTGTGTGTGGATTTAGGGGTGTGTGGCGAGGGTGTAGGGGTGTGTGGTGAGTGAGTATGGTGTGGTTGGGGTGTAGGTGTGTATGGTGGGTGGGTGGTGGGGGCATATGTTTGTGTAGTGGGTTTGTTCTGGAGGTGTAGGGGTGTCGTGAGGATTTTGGTGAGTGTGGTGGGGGTGTATGGGGATGTAGGAGTGTGTGGTGGGTGGGTATGGTGGGGTGTATGGGTGTGGTGGGGGTGTAGGTGTGTGTGGTGGGGGTTGATGGTGTATGTGGTGGGGGTGTAGGTGTTTTGTGGTGGAGGTGTAGGGGTGTCTTGCAGAGTGGCATCTCACAACCTTTAGCATCCCTAAACCCCCAATACACACCTACACCCCCACCACAGCCCTAAACCCTTACCACACACCCCACCACACACACCTATACCCCCTACACCCCACAACACGCACATATACCCCCAGTACCCCTTACACCCCAACCACACACCTAAACCCCCACCACACACTTACGTACCCACACACACACAGCACACCTACACCACACACACCTACACCCTCACCACACACACACCTACACCCCCACCACACACCGACACCCCCACCACACCTACACCACACACCTAAACCCTCACCACACACCTACACCCCCACCATACACCTACACCCCCACCACACACCCCTACACACCACCACCCCCACCACACACACACACCTACACCCTTCTATCCAACCATGATGGCCGACTTGGACCGGGAATGGGTGCTGCCACCATGTGTATAGCGAGAGAAATGGCTCATGAAAGGTCCCCATTGTATCTGTCCATCAACTAGTTACTCCCGCAGCACTGCCCCTATTCTGGATAGGGTGAATCTTGTGTCTATCCATCAAACAATCATTGATTCATTCAACAATAGGTTTCCGGATTGAAGCACCAAAATATCAACTCAATAGTTTTCATTTCTTCGTAAAATATTGTATCTATAATCTTAGCCATTAATTTGTGGTGAAGCTTTTAGAAATATATATGGGTCGTTTCAAGGTAAATGGGGTCAATTTATTTTCCAGTATGTAATGGCCAAAAACAATTATAGAAAGAATAGAGGAGTTATTTTCGTTATACAATTGGAATTCTTACAATTTGGAGGGATGGATATGAAAAAATTACCGATGTTGCAGAGGCAACATGGTTAATTTGCGAACGAGGCAAGGCGAACTCGTGCAGCACATGACCCACCGCTTCCCCAGTTCTCGCCTGACACTCGCTCTGGCCACTTCTCTCTCCCTCCCACCCACCCTTTTTTTCTCATGGGGTTAAGTGCTGATGCTCTGTTATCCTGATATCTAACTACACTGTTTTTCACATTTGTACTTATACTGTTATCTATTTACACAGAACTTCGCATCACACCGACGTCTGCTCTCACCTACTGATTATGTACGGAAGACACTCTTCCTCGATTCACTCACACGCCACTCGCTCGATTTTCTGAGCCAGTCTCATGCCAGCCTCATGCGAGGTTATGACTTAATATTGATATATAATTATTATTATTATTATTATTATTATCATATATATTCCACTTGAATAAATTTCTGCTTGAAACTGGTTTTTTGTTTTCCTTGCCGAGTGATGCGAATTAAGGCTTAATCAAGTTAATGTGACATAGTAAAAAAAAAAAAAACAACATTTTCATTAAAAAAATATGGTGTTTTAAAGGCATGAATTGTTACATGGAAAATGTGGAATTTTCTACAGCCTACTAAACCTTTATTTTGGATAGAATATTTCCTATTACTCAATTAAATAATATAAGGAGATTTCTTTTTTAAATCTAATATTCAATGGTGATTAAACTGGTGCTGGACATAACTGCTGTGTCCCTTGCTTGTTAAATTATGAAATATGTTTCAGTCCACCGAGCATCCCTTTGAGGCAACTGAACCGGGCTTAATTTTCTATATGCAGGGACCACTGGACTGATGGCAGAAATTCCTTCTAACGATCATTATCTCAGCCATATCTAGGGATGAATACAAGTTTACTGGTCGTACCACCGGGTAAGTCGACAACATATCTCCGCCTAGTCAGTAGGAATAACTACAGGCCACGGCCATATGCAATATTTAGTAGATGTACATTTATAGATCATTTATATTTGATCCTTTTGAACACTGACACTGCTGACATTATTACCCTGCTGTTTCAGGAGACTGATATCACAGACTACTCTCATTCAACTCAGATAATTGCTTTTGGTATCGTTTGAAATCAATTTGCGGCTTGCTGGAAGTTAGTGATAGTGGATTTATATTGCCTACCTAAAGCTGCATGGTCCGATGAAAGTGTTCAATTTTCTAAACAAAATACCTATCTAGATTTAAATCTAAATACTAACTTAGATACTAGTGCATGTATTACGCATTTGTTGGTGCATAGAAATGAATACTAAGTCAATTTAAGAGAGTACCACTGACACCTATCGTCCTTTTGTTTGTTTTTATTAAATTTTTCATCACGAGTTAGAAACATGTTTGTGTTTGTATCCACAACATGAGGTCAAGTAACTTTGTTTAAATGTTGTGACCTTATTAATTAGGTCAGTGTAGGCCTATCCACGTGATCAGCTCGAGATGAGAGGCTGTCACAATTTGGCTTCCACCACAGCAGTTTTCGTGTGCTTGCCGAAGTTATTTGAATACATTCACTTCAAATATCTCCAAAACTAGATATTTTTCATAGAAGTTAACTCTGACTAATAATGAGTAGATTATAATCAATCTGATGCAGGTATCTAAAAAGAAATTGGCAAAAATTCAAATGCCATCGCTCTATGCAACTTTAAGTGTTGGTTTATTTACAGGCCGCCAGAAACATCACCCGATTTCCTACTCAGTCACATTACCATGATACTGAGCTAACCACCCCTGGTCCTATCCTAGTAATGATGAGCACCAGGCTAGGCAGCGAAAAGGATCAATTTGGTAAGTCATTGGTTTGATTCGGCCGGATTTCGAACTCCTGACCTTCTGCACGGGGAGCCTGCGCTCTACCGATTAGCCACCGCATCCGGTCGCCCTATGTGCCAGCTGTTATAAAACTAATGCTAATTTCAACCAAATATGTACTACACAATTCACTTTGCCTTTGTTTACCCATAGGCCCACATCCCAGAGTTCCCCAGTATGGCCCCAGCGAGTACCCACCCCGAGAGTCCGGCCTCATCGTGTATCTGCTCTGACACCATCCCACACATGGTTGGGGACTCAACCCGCCCCGTCTCGGGACTGACAAATGCGCATGTGCGCTCGAAGGAGACATTTGCCAAGGTGCCCCCTGTGAGACCCTCCTGTAGAGATGGCAGCATACCGGATGTAGTCCTCGTGGTGGCAGCGTGCTTTGCCATCAACTCTATCTACGGAGGCGTGTTCTATGTGTCTGGACTCTACCTGCACTGCTTCCTGGAGACATTCGGGGAGGGGAAAGTCACTACCGCCTGGGTGATATCACTTCAGGGAAGCCTCACCTACTTTGCAGGTAAGAACCCCAGTGCTATTTTAGTATGTGGTCCACCGCTAATGTGCAGTTCACCGCTAATGTGTGGTCTACCGCTAGCATGCAGTCTACCGCTAGCATGCGGTCTACCACCAGTATGCGGTCTACATCAGCAAACACCCACACCAGTATCCTCAAATTGAAGGTCTGGGGTTACGGTTAGAGTGCAGGTAGACCGCATGCTTAAGTTTAAATGCCAGATAGACCACACGCTACAGATTCTATGATGTAGCAAGCCTACACCACCTTTTATACCTATGAAACCTAAAGACAATTTTAGAATTTGTGAAGACTAACAGTGCATTATTGGTATATTTTAACACCAAATTAAAAATATGCAAATAATATCTTATATTTAACCATTGTTATTATGATTATTTGTTCGATTAAAAAAAAGAATGTATTTAAGTTAAAATCTTTTTGTATCGTCTTCTTGATTCAGTAGTAATTTGCTAGGCCTTTGTTTCTATTGCTATATCTTGAGATGTGTCTTCACCTCAGGTCTGGTCTCAGGCCCACTGATTGTGCGGTTCGGGCCCAGGAAGGTTGCTGTAGCCGGTGCCTTGTGCTCCTTCATAGGCTTCCTCCTTTCAGCCTTCGCGCCTAACATTGTTTTCCTCTACATCACTTATGGCATTCTTTCAGGTAAGGCATCCACAGACCTGCAACAGCATTGCAGTGTTGTCTCCCCAGTATTCAAGAAAGTGATGGGGAGAATCTCTTCTTTAAAAAAAAAAAGATTTAAAGGATGGCGGGAATCGAAGTATTTAAGTTAAAATGGTTTTTGATTTTCTTCTAACTTCAGTAATAATTTATGGTTTTGCTTCTATTGCTATATCTCAAGATGTCCGGCCGTATCCAGGGAACATAGTATTAGGTACCTATTTTGTCTAGACTTCGGTTGGACTCAGCGACGGACAGATCCCATGACTGTCTGTATCAGAAACATCCTGCCAGTATTAGGCCATCCATTCTGGTACTGACGACGGTTGTAGCCAGACGGGATGGCCGAATGAGTGAGATCATCCGCTTCCTGTGTGGCAGGACGTGGTGGCCGAGTCAAACCAATGACATAGACATTTATGTTGGTTGCTATCCTGGCGTCGCACTCCGCATTGCTAGGATAGGGCAAAGAGCAGTAGAACGAGAAAGGCCTATTGTACATGATTGGAATGTCCCGTGCTTAAAGTTGCATAGTCCAATGTTTTTGACGTTCTGTCATTTTCTGAGATAAATATATTAGGTTGACCGTCCTGATATGGCCTTAGATGTTGCTAGGATGTAAAACAACAAACAAACAATATTAGGTTGATCGTTATAATCTACCTTTCTTTATTTGAAGTTACTTATTTTTAATGGTTAACTTTTGGGATATTTGAAATGCAAGCATACAAATATCAATTTTGGCAAGCATGTCAAAATGTAGATAAAAGATTCACCCAGTACTTGTAGTACACGGGTGAACGACAACGTATTCTAAATATGGGGGAAAATAGCTTTAGTATGGAACAGGGAGTAGAATGCCTGCCTCCAGTATCAAATGGATACTTATATCGGCACAGAGTTGGTGAAATGGGAGAGAATGCAAAAAGACAAGGTGGCGGCCGTAGAACGCTGTCGATTTCACTTTTAAATCTTATTAAACTAGATATTATATTATATTTTTCAACTCAAAGGTAGCGGGCTAATAATAAGACATATGTAAAGAATAATTGTTGCTTCTTACATTGTGAAATTAGGCTCTCATTTCATTGACCTGCATTTTCGACCGTTTTTATATAGGGTTGGTATTCACCCATGTACTGAGTACCGGGTGAATCCTTTATCTAGTCAAAATGCTGACACCATATGCTTCTGCAGTAACACATTCCAATAAATTGCCTCTGCTTTCCCTTCTATGTGGCGACCCATGTTTAATAAGTGCACCACGATCTAAGTTAGATATGTAGAAAATCAATCTAGGTAATTGTTTTGGTTTCGAAAATTTGATATTTTTCATCGGACTATGCAGCTTTAATCAACAAATGTAAAAGAAAAATAGCGATGTTAAAATAGCGTTAATGAATGACCTCTGATTTGTATTGTAGGCATAGGATTTGGCATGATGATGATCAGTAATGCAGTGTGTGTGCAGCAACACTCGAGCAGGAGGCGTGCCCTGGCAGCAGGACTGGCGCTGTGTGGGTCGGGGGTTGGAGCACTGGTTATGCCACAAGTTGTTAAGTAAGTATTGTCGTGGTGGTGGTGGTGGGGGGGGGGGGGGGGTGATGACAAAGGGGAATATTACGCCTAGAGCGGGAATCTAACTCACATCTCTTGCATTCTATGCCAGCGTGCTAACCATTACACTGCCTAGGCTCCCTGATGTCACCACCTTACCTATGCCTACCTGTCTATGCGGCTCCTTGCCTAAAATGTTAGTGCTAGGATGTAACACCCTCATACAAAATATATGATGGCAATACACGATTCCCGCCATGCATGCGCAGAGCGTAATCCAGACTGGACTTGTGGGTCATGGCATCTGTGGAGAAGCAATTGATTCTCCGTTAACACTGCCTTCATATTGAGCAACTGACAGTCTTTTCGGCACAAATGTGTATTTATAGAGAAAACATACTTACCATTTTTTAATCATATTTGATCATTATAGCTGTATCCTATTGATTGATTGATTGATTGATTGAAAAGCTCAATCGTCAGTGTAAAACAACACAGTGACACACTGTCGACCCACAACACGGGTGTCATTGCCTATCACCAGGTGCCGTACTAGTCACGGAAATGGTGTATTGGTTAGTCCGAATGCGTTTTTATGTGACCTTAGGCGTTACTAGACCATAAAACCCAAGGAAGAAATAGTTTGGAATGGGCGATAAAATAGTTACAATAATGGCAGTTGAAACCTGACTTACATAATTTTTTTCAGGCATGAGCATTTCCCACCAATTGGCTGATTTCCGCCAATTAAATGCTTCCTGGGCTGTTCACGAGATATATTGTTGTTAAAATGAAATTTACATTGCTTTTATCATATTCCTTTACATTTATTATAACAATTAAACAAGTATTACCATATTACATGGACTGCCAGCTGAAGGAGTATAAGACAATATATTAAATAACTGAAACTATTAACTATGGTATAGGTGTATTATTTATATTATTGACTTCTCATTTATGCAAGATTACAAGAAAAACACTTCTCTATTCTTAGAGTACTGGTCTATATGCCTACTCTTACCTTATGTCACAGGTGAAGAGTGAAATTTCTCCCTCCTTAGTGGCTACCAAATTGCACTGATTGTGTCCTACTTGTAAAAAAATTGCCCCCCTTCCCTACACCCTCCCCCCCCTTCCCTACACCCCCCCCCCCTACTCGGTCTTTGGCCGAGTTTTGAGGCATACACCCACAATCAGCTAATTTGTTTTACTTCTCTGCTCATGTCTGTTTTTTGCAATTCCCTGACAGTGTTAATCTTATTGGGAGGGGGGGGGGGGGAATCCACGTGTTCGCAAAAATTTGCCCCTGATGTAATAACACCAGCTTGGTTCTGCTGGAACCTGCTGGTTGGTGCCAGTGTCTCGGCCTGATTTCCGCGTTTTTTGCAGGGTACTACTTTCATCCCTGAATATAGACCTAGCTGGCATTGGTTGTGTCTGCTTAAGTCAATATGAATAATGGCTTAGTTATATTATATTCCATATAGACGTGGCTGGTATTGGTTGGAACTATTTAAATCAATATTCAACACAATTTCACTAATCGTTTAGCTATATTATATTCAATACAGACCTGACTGGTATTGGTTGTAACTCTGTAAGTCAATGTTCAATACAATTTCACTAATGGTTTAGCTATATAATATTCATGGGTGGTAATTTTTTAAGTCAATATTCAATATAATTTGGCTTAAGACATTTTTTATTTAAAATGTCTATACATTATTCCACAAACATATACAGGGATGAAAGATTTCCGCGATTTTCCGGAATTTTTCAATCCCGCAGCACCATCAGCATATACTAATATGTGGTGCAGACGCCGCAGCACTATCAGCGTATACTACTAATAAATATTCCAAATACCGCAGCACTATCAGCTTATACTCCTAATGCATGCTTTAAACGGGGCAGCACTATCAGCGTATATCCGGATATTTTCCGCGATTCCCTGACAATGCTAAACCTATAGGAGAATATCGGCAATTCTGCTTTTTTTCCCGGAGACCACTTTCATCCATGCATATACTATTCTGCTAACAATATAAATTGTAGGAACAGTGTAACCATTAATGGTTATCTTCCCACTGCTTATGGTTTACCTATATTATATTTAATATAAACCTGGTTGGCATCGGTGGTAACTCTTTAAGTTAATATTCAACACAGTGTGAGTCTAATGGTTTATCTATATTGGGTACAATATATTTACATCTTCACGATAGAAACGTTTGATTGTTATATCGCGCATCCAAGTATTGACAAATCCCAACATTGTGATGGGGTTATCCAAACAAAGGTTTCAGCATTTTGACGGTCATAGAAAGCATAATACTTTTCCAGACCTATCCCCTCACCCTCAAAGTAGTACACATCAACATTTTAATACAGACTGTAAAGCACATAGAAGAATATCAGCATTTTATTTAACGAAAAACGTCATACTTGACCGACACCCCCACTCCCCCTGTCGTATGCTTTATACGACAGTGAAAATATTGAAAACTTTCGATGACTCCTTAACTTGTATGTTGTCTGTTGCGTCTCAGTAAGCTGCTGTATGGATTCATTCCGCTATTCATCTCTCCCTGCAGATTGTCTATGTCTGCATATGGATGGAGAGGGTCTGTCATACTGTTATCAGGCATCCTGCTCCACTGCCTGCCTTGCTGCATGCTGCTTCGGCCCCCCAGGATCCCCACCCCAGTAGACACCCTCCTCCCTGACCCAGAAGAAGACCTAGTTCCTGAGGAACTCCTTGAAGATGGCGTCCAAGCTCCGCAGCAGAAACTACTCGTGCCAAGGTCAGCGGATGACACTGGAAGTCTGCAGGGTGGGACAGTCGGCTCAAAGAGCAGTGCCGATAGCAGCAGGATGATGATGCGTTCAAACTCCCATTCCGCACTGTCGACGTCATCTGCGCAGCCCAGGGACCAGCAGCTGGTGGCTGGTTCCACAATGAGCGTGGCCATGATGTTCAGCAGCACTATCAGCATTCCACACCATGGGTCGGCGTCACTTCGAGGCAGCTCCCACTCAGCAGATGCCAGCAACAACAGTATTTCTGACCAATCCAACAGGACGTTTTTCCAGGTCACCAAGGACATGCTGTCTTCGTTGACCTCGAACAATGGTTATAAGCTGAGCCCAGTGGTCTTGCTGGTCATCACCTGCTGGTTTTTCTTCTTTGCCGGCATGCCGGTCACCTATGTGTTCTGCGCAGTGAAAGCGGTGTCAATCGGCCTGGGTGCCCCTGAAGGTGCCTTGCTGCTGTCCATCGGTGGTCTGGGTGAGATCTTGGGCCGGGTGCTCGGATCAGGCATCGGATCATGCCATGAAGGCCTGCCACTGGTTATCTTTGTGCTGAATGCCATACTGAGCGGGCTGAGCTGTGCCCTGCTTGGGGTCTGCGCTACGTATACGCATATGCTGGTTGCTGTACTTGGCTTCGGTGTGACGATGGGTAAGTGTGTGTGTGTGTTTATGTGTGTGTGTGTGTGTGTGTGTCTGTGTGTGTGTGTGTGTGTGTGAAGTGCAGTGCAGTGCACCAAGTTGGAGACACACAAATGGGCAGTTTGCACTAGCGGGCCATACACCAATTATATTATGATGTTTTGTTTGTTTGTTGTTTTACGTCCTAGCAACATATTATGGTGAGGTGGGTGGGTGTCTGGTTGAGGGAACTAAACGGGATATGAGGGGTGGTAGGTGCGGGGCGGGTGTTTGTGTCAGGGTTATGTTAGCATTTATAATGCCTATTTTGGCCAGTGGCAACTGCCTTAGCAAACCTAATAACAATTACTGCAGCCATGCAATTAATAATTATCTTATTCTGTGCACTGTTCATGATCTCCAAATTAGAATAAACTTGTCTTTCAAATTAAAAGTAAATGTGAAATTTGCAGCTCTAAATATTCCCTTTCAGGTATGTGCTCATGTATGTCCAGCACGGTGGTGCGAGATCTCGTGGGAATTACCCAGATACCGTGGGTGTTTGGATTTGCTTTCGCAATGGGAGGAGTCGGCAACATGTTCTCCATTCAAATCCTTGGTAAGTCATGTTTATTTACATACCAAATCTGCATAATCCGATGAAGCATCAAATTTTCAAATTCAAAACAATTATCTAGATTTGATTCTACATAATCTAGCTAAGATACTGAGCATTTGTTGCCAAGTAGAAGGGAATACCGAGGCAATTTAAAAGAACATGTTACTGCTGAAAGCTGTGGTGTAAGAGTTTTGGTGCACTTTCCAAAACTAATTTGACAGGTTTGCACTTCAAATATCTCAAAAACCTAGCAATTTAAAATAAAACTTGCTTCAAACTAAAGGACAATAGATTATAACAATCAACATTTGTTATATCCGATGTTGTTGATCTTCTAGTCTATGCAATTTCATCAAAATAAAATACATACAGAAATAGTTAAAAGCATGTGAATATTGATATAAAAAAAGCACCATTCCTGGACTTTTTCATGGCGCTGCCGGTACCTACGTATATGTTACTAGCGGTTGTGATGCGTGAAGGCTTGCCGCTGTAAAGAGATGTGAGCCGGGTACAAGAAAGTTAAGTCACATGACCATGACCAGGATATATAAATAGGGGTGCAGGACAGTTGTGTTCTCTCTCACCACCACCACCAGTCAGGCTAGACCTGTGAAACATATGTGTGTCAACTCTATAGGAATTAAATCATGTGAGTACAATATTGTGTCTTGTGTGATGATTTCAGATACAGAGCCCAACAAGTGATTTCTGAAGTAGATAGTAAATAGTATAAAAACGTATGTGTGGAAGTTCTCTGCTAACTAACTTTAAGATAATTTAACATGCAAACTTATTTTAATATAACATATAACTTAGTAACACAACAAACTCTTCAGTGCTACACAAACTCTTCAATCAGATATTTCCTTTTTGCAATATATTATATATGTCACATATTATATACCTGCGATTTGTCTTGTTTCTAAAATATTTTTTAAACCCAACAAACGATGTAATTCTATGTATTTTCTCCATCTACTACCTAATTACAACATAAAATTCCAGACCAGACGAGATGACCGAATGAGTTTAGCCTCTGTCTCCTGTTTTGGTAGATCGTGGGATTCGAACCCATGGGTATGGTAGGGGTGAATCTTTCATATGGTGGTGGGTGGTGGGTGGGTGGTGGTGGTAGGTGGGTGGCTGGTGGTGGTAGGTGGGTGGGTGGTGGTAGGTGGGTTGGTGGGTGGCTGGTGGTGGTGGTGGTGGCGGTGGTGGTGGTGACGATGATGGTGGTGATGGTGATGGTGGTCCTAGTACAAATACCAAATACCGGACCTAATATCTGGCAAGCTTGGAACCGTCTGTTTGATCCTTGTTCATCCACTTAAAATTGTTGAAATATAAAATACAGTACCATGTATACAGTATAATGTCTATTGGATGAAAATTAAATTAAGAAAGGTAATTCTATTTAACAGATACAAATTAATGCACTTCTAAAGCAGAGTATCCTTAATCTTCACACGCGGTAGCCGAAAAAGTTGAGCATCTGCCTCCCCTTCTGGTAAGTCGTGGGATTCGAACCCCTGGGTTCGAACCCTGTCAGAGTCAAACGTTAAAAATGTATACTTGTCGTTACCTAGCCTGGCACTCAGCATTACTAGGATAGGGCAAGGGGCAGTGGAATGAGGAAGACCAATTGTCTGCGATTGAAATTTCCCTAGCAATTTTAACAAATAGCCAGTTTTCTGGTTAATTCCGGATTTCCAGAAGCCGGATAAGAGGTTCGGTACCTGTAGTAATATAGTACGGTGACGTGTTTGCTTGCAGCCCTCATCTGGGAGAAGACGAACGCGGTGAAAGTCCTGTTCATCACTGGAGGAGGCTTCCTGGTGCTGACCGGCCTCGTCATGGTCGCTGCACACATCGCCCACCTCCGGGTCAAACCGGAAGTGGACGGCCATTTTGAGGAGGCCAAGTGAGCAGGAGAGGTGAGGCCTACTCTGTTGGTGCTGATATTAGTGATAAACGGGTGCTACTTTAGCATGTGGTCTACTGCTAGCGTGCGGTCTACCGCTAGTGTGCAGTCTACCGCTAGCATGTGGTCTACATCAATGATGTCTACTGCTACAACCACCCACATCAGTATCCTCAAATTGAAGGTTATGGTTAAAGTTCAGGTAGACCGGCCGTTAAAGTGTAAATGTCCAGGTAGACCGCACGCTAAAATGGCACCGATAAACGTGTATAACTTATTGTAATGTAGAGGGGTTTTTAATTGTGTTTTTTTGGTCTCTGTAATAGTAATCTTATCACTAAGCTTACACTTATAAAACCATGTTGTAATAGAAGCAGTGGTATATATGAAGCTAGATACAAAAAAAATGTCAGCAGAGGAAAGATTGTCTTCTTCACCCTTCACTCTCCGACTTCAGCTACAGACACACATGTTCAATGTGCCACCGCATGTTCAGAGCGCAATTTGTACTCGTTCAGTCATCGACGGTTTCACAACAAATGATGAGTTGCTGTCATCATCGCCACCGAAGGACAACCAAGAAAAAGGTTAATTAGAATGTAATATAAAAATGTGCTGAAGTATAGCTGTAGCCTTTTAATTAAAGGTTTTGTGGTACTTTTGACGGGTATTTTTGTTCAATGTACATGATTTAAAGATCTGGTGACGTGATTTACACCTGGTTTTTTTTAACGTGAATATTTGCTATATTTTAACAAAGTATTAACATTCTAGAAATATTAACTGTGGTATTTCATTTATAACTATTCAAAATATCTGTAGAACTGAGAGGGGTTAATAAGGCCGAATTTGCACTACAGCCAAAAAAAAAAGTTGGTGATCGCTCTTTTGATCACACAAATCAAGGTCGAGTGGGTGGGTTTTGTTTGTTTGTTTTTTTCCCAGTAATTTTTACATGAATTCAATGGAATTACATAAAGATCAATTTCAGTGCATGCACATGGTGTTATAGTGTTTACCGCTGTCCATACATAGTTACGTATAATGTCTGAAAGTTGAATTGCTGCCAACCCAACGCATTTTTACCAGTCAAAAGAAAATCACGGGCGGGCGATTTTTCAGGCACGGGCGGGGACGATCACCAATTTTTAAAATTTTATTTGGCACTAATAGTCCCCCTCCACCCCCACTTTCAAACAATTCTCAAGGAATTCAAAGTACTGATGTAAGTCTGAGTGTATTTGAAAGGTTAGATTGCGGCTTCTACTAACGGATTTCTGGTAATATTTACATGTTAAATGTTTACTTCTAATGGCAAAAAGATTAGGTTCTCACTGAATGGGTCGTAATTAGGAAAATGCGTTAAACTAATCAATCTACAGTATTTTGTTAACTCATCATATTTTTGGAGTGAGTTCTCAATGAAAAGAATGTGTCCTAATTACAGAATATATACTTATTTGTAATTTATTTCCACTTGTAACTTATTTCTACTTAGTTGAGCGAAACAATTATGTGACGGCAACATTGAGCGGGACTCGGTGTCAAATAGTACATTATTAGCATTAGGTTAATTCATGTCTTGTATCATAACATCAGACGGCAGCGCGTGTCAGGGAATCGCCAAAGTTTTGTGCTTGCACAAAACTTTCAACGTGCGACAACACGCGGGTGCCAATGTTATGGCGACGTTAGGGGTGCGTCGCGATACGTTAAACGCGCTGGAAGATCGTTATGCGTTGACGCCGAAAAGTTTGACGTCTCCACGATTAAAAGTGATTTTGTGCGTTGGCGGCGCGTCGGCGAGATACGACGTAGTGTGACAGGGCTATAAAGTGACTTTTTTTATGTATGTAAAAGAAGTGTGTTCAGTTCTAGGGAAGTCAAATCTAAATGGATAGAGGAAGTATTCTCAAACTATGCCACACTGATACTGAATGGCCTATTATGTATGTGGTAATAAAGCTAATTTGATCGTAGACTTTGTGTAGCCGTACCAAATGTACCCAATATAGTGTTTGAATTGTAACTTAGCCATAGAACTAGCCACGTTTTTCAATTTGGTGAAGTGTACTAGAATGTTATATGTTTAATGTATAATGTTTGTCTATTTATTTATTTATTAAACATATCCCACTTGTCTGGTCGTATTAGTAGAACTTGTATTACCAGTGCGCGAGTGACAGTATCTCGCGCCACTGGTAGGGTTGGGCGGTGGTGGTGCTACATGGCCCCAACGGTGAAGGGGTCACCCATGAAGTAGTACACAACATATGGGTGCTAATATTAGGGAATATTCCCTTACGTGCCTTTATACTCGCATAATTCTTATACATCAGATATATGAATATGTATACACTATCAATACCATCAGACAGGTGGGATATGGTTGACACGATTATTAAATGATTATCCGCTCGCCTACAATGAAAGGTCCAATATTACCGTACTTGCTCCGTATGGTGTTTTGTGGCGGGGTGGAGAAGCAGAAAGTGATCGGTAGACTTGTGAATGAGTGAGTAATTGAGAGAGACAGAGAGAGAGAGAGAGAGTGTGTGTGTGTGTGTGTGTGTGTGTGTGTGTGTGTGTGTGTGTGTGTGTGTGTGCGTGCACACACAGAGAGAGAGAGAGATAGAGAGAGATGTGTGTGTATACACACACACACAGAACTTGATGTGGTCCATTTAGGTAGGTGGTCGGTTTAGGGCGTTAGAATATGGTTAAAATGGTATTGTTGGGACCCAAATAAAGCGATCGATATCGATCACCTTATTTGGTTACTAAATGATTGCCCACACATTGTAACAATAAAAAAAAAATCCCTAAACCGACCAACTCCCTAAATGGACCATTTAAAGTCGGTCCCATGGTCGATCGATTTAAAGGTTTTACTGTATATATATATACATTTATGTATATTTACATATATATATGTGTGTGTACTATATTGGTGAACTTCATTCGTGAATACATAATTTGAGTATTGTAAAAACTCTTTGTTACTATTTATTGTGTATAAATTCTGTTAAGATACATTTATAAAGTACATGTGCGACTGAACGAACTGAATGTAAATGTACACATACAACATGGCCAAGAACAAAATTTACATATTCACTAGTGCCGTGATCCAATATGACTACCTATTTTGTAAATTTAGAAAATAATGATTTCATCAAGAGCCTCTGATGTCAGAGCTTCCTTATTTATCGGCTCTTAGTGACTGACATACGCCAGGGGAACACATACACAAGGTTGCCAACATTGGAAAATGAAAAACTGTTATATTGGGAGGCATTGGGATACTCTGCCCAGAAAAAATGATAAAATCCTAAGTGCTCTCTGATGCATTTTGGACACAATAATCCGTAATGAAAAACTGGAAGATGATGATGGGGACATAAAACATCATCACTTTAAGGTGAAACCGTAAAGTCATTGTCACACCGTACCGGACTGAGTACCGGAGACCACCGGACAAAGAATTTTCTAGTCCGGTGTTGTCCGGTGAAGAAATCTATCGAAATGTATCGAAATAGAGAGTAAAATTGGGTTAATTGCCGCCGGACAACCGGATAAGTACCGTACATGTACCATACATGTACCGGATGAGAACCGGACACGTAATGGATGGGTACCGGACATCAACAGATGGGTACCGGACATGTACGGATGGCTACCGGACATACCGGACGCGTCAGTCCGGCGGTGTCCAGCAGAAGTTTTGAACACGTTCAAAACTTGTACCGGAGACCGCCGGACACCACAGGATGGGTACCGGATGGGTACCCGAACATCGCCGTAGAGTACCGGACAGTGTCCGGTTCCCCAGTCCGGCAAGGTCTGATAGGGGCTTAAGGGTTGGTAACCCTGCATACAGATTGATACACATTCTCCATATGATACTGAGATATTTAACTATCACTAATTGTAGAGGTTTATATCTGTTTGTTTAAACCAGAATAGATGAGTCACAAGGTGCTCGATGAAAGAATCACAAAACCTTAGAACGATAGTGAATTGGAAGCCTTTTACTTCTAACTTATAACCTGTCATTCAGCATGCCCTTTCCGCACTTGGTGTCACAGACAATAAGGATATTTGAGCTCTAATCCAGTAGGTAAGCATTGATTGAACTTTCAATGAGCTTTACACAAAGTATATTATGATATTCCAAGTGCAATTCATGTAAGCTTTCAGGAATATGAATATTGCATTAAGACATGATGAATATTTGTATAAGGAACTCATCTTAAAATCAAATAAGATAACACCAACACTACAACTGGCCAGCATTGAAAACAAGCCTGGGTACCCGGGCTTATATGCTATGGACAGTATAAATACAGCCTCAATTAAAAAAAAAGAAGATAAACACAGAAGGAAAGAATGCCTTTCAAAACATTTACCTTCTATTCAGAACTATTAGTTCTGGTTGGCAATTGTCATTAATTCATATGCGTTCAATAAAGCCACTACCATTGATGATATTTGCTGTTATTATTGGCTGTTTTGTTGCTAATCAATGCTACTGTGATTCTGATGCAGGAACTCAATGTGCTATTTTCTGTAGGCCCTATGCCAGACTTGGTGGAAAGCGCTATAGCTTATCTGTGGTTCTAGGCCTATCTAAATGTTTAATGCCACAATTCTTTTATCTCGTCGACTATCTTGATTCGCTCCAATCTTTTTGATAACTTTACAGTAATGTGACTGCGCTTTCTTGTGTGTTTTTCTTGTTAGGATAATGCCTGTGCTGCCCCATATTTTCCTATTAAAATATAAGCCCATATAGCTAATGGCTGGCTCACTTTCAACACTTGCTACATGTGTCTCCCGCACCCCTAACTGCACCTGTAAATAGCATGGTAGACTCCTTTTACCACTGTAGGACACAAACAAATTTTGGCATTCCTGAACTGTTTCACCACCTGTAATTTTAGCTATGTTTAGTGAGTTAAATTTTGCTGTCATTGACATAAATTTAGCCACTTCAAAAGTGCATTGCACTTGCAGACAAGCTTTGCTGCCATTTGACACAAATCTGACCATTTCAGATGTTCGTGTAAATTTCAATGTAGACATATATGTGATTAGTTAAACTGACAATAAATGCCAGTAACCTTTCACTGTGAATATGACCATTTTTTCTCCCTTTTTAAAAGATTTAACTACGCCTCTAGAGCACATTGATATTCGTATCATCAGCTATTGGACGTCAAACATATGGTCATTCTGACATTTCTTTGGAGGAGACCAGCTGCTGCCACATAGGCTACTCTTTCCGATAAGCAGCAAGGGATCTTTTATGTACTGTCACACAGACAGGACACACATACCACAGCCTTTGATAGACCAGTTGTGGACCACTGGTTGAAACGGAAAATAGCCCAAACTGCAAATGGGTCCACTGAGCAGGATCGATAGGATGATGAACACTTTCACAGGTGGACACTACTGCCTGAGCTACGTCCCGCTCCCCCTCCCCCTGTGAATATGGCCTATGCTTCCGACATGGTACCAACCCGTGAGCTATCAAATCACCCAACACAGGGCAAGCATCAGTTGAACACCAGAAAAGTATACAATAATGACATCAAATGCAGCTCTCGTAACTAAAAAAAAAAAAGGTCTAGCAGCCTTTCGCTTGATCCATTTCTAAAGCAAGAATTTATCCAAATTAGAACACAAAATGCACAAAACTGTTAATGGGAAAAACAGGCAATACTTAAAAATAGCCCATAAGTCTAGTATATAACTTGGGTATTAAAACAACCCCACCAACTCTCCATTTAGGACATTATTTGCACAGCGACATCCCATATTGGATATAGCAACTAAGCTAAACCACAACTCTGTATCATAACCGCCACCTATATCCACTATGCTAACGTTAATTTGACGTTTTCACTTCAAATATCTCCAGAGTTAACCCTTTGAAATAAACGTTATTTTTAAGGTGGAGTTTAATGATCAACCTAATGTATTTATCTATTAACAAGTTTTTTGTTAAAAGAACATATGGCAGAATATTAAAACCATAGAACTATGCTCCATTTGTTTGGTGACGATTTTTGACCATACAATAATTAGCAAACTTGTAGGCAGCAGGCAACATTTTGTTCTTCTTGAAGATTTATACCACCTATCATGGATAAGTCTGAATGGACTTGTTTTCACCATTAAACAGTTGGTCGATGGAATCCTTGAGCCTACACTTTTACCAACCCAAGGGATTTTTAACCTCCCACACCACATAGACATGGTATGAGAGCAACTGGCCTTTGAAGACGATATAAGTTATACATAGTGGTGGAAATCCAAATTGGCAGAGGTGATGGCATGAGGAATCAAATCACCGACCTTCAGATTAGGAGTCTGACCTAGAAAAAGGTATTAAAAAAACTCAAACCACTGCGCCACAGAGAACACCACCAACAGGCTGGTGAGTGGTCGCGCGAGCGCCACCTGCCGCCCGTGTCCTGCTCCAGTTAATGCGTCTCACTCCTGGGTGTGAAGCAGATGTCTTGCTCGGGGGGCGTCCTGATGAGGCCTCCGCGCGTCTCAGTCAGACACGGCAGTGGCGCCCCCCGCGGGAAGGCGAGGAAGTAACGTTGGAGAACAGACGCCACGAACAGAAATGCCTGGTTCTTCGCCATCGCCTCCCCAATGCACATCCGGCGGCCTGAGGGCGCAAACCATGCACCGGTTAGATCAAATATGCACCCCTACCCAGAGAGTGGTGTTTTACGTCCTGACAACATTTGAGGTCATTAGGATGTGTACTGACATGCGATAATGCATTCCTGGTGATTTCTTTCTCAGGAATACCCCACATCACTGCGCTGTCATCACCATGCACCTGACTCACTCACAGTATCTTGATATCAGACGTGGTGGCCGAATCGGTAGAGCGCAGGTTTCCCATGCAGAAGGTCAGGAGTTCAATTCCTGGTCGAATCAAACCAATGACTTATCAAATTTATACTTGTCACTGAATTCCTAGCCTGACACTCTGCATTAACAGGATAGGGCAAGGACTGGTTAGCTCAGTGTCATGACAATGTGACTGAGTGGGATATTGGGTCATGGTGCCAGTGGCCTGATTTCCCAATGGGGCAGCACTATAAAATCACCATGCGTGCACACTGTCACAAGTCGGTATCCGTCCTGATATGACCTTAGATGTTGCTAGGACATAAAGCTTCAACAACCAACCAACCACTATCTGGATACTAAGTCAGCATTTTGCGCAGTCATTATCACTTCGAAGACACAAACCAAATGTCCATTTATATATTGGGTTCAATTATGAAGTGAATAACTTTTGCACATTTATATTTTAAAGTAGCATTAGGTGATTTATCTTCCAGTTCAAATGCACTCTTATCCTGTAAAGATAATCTTCAAAGGGACTAAGTAATTACGCGCAAAAACATCACAGCAACCAACACAGGCCCTGCATGGTAATACTGTTTTACATTATAGCATCCCTATCATATAATTGGCCATGTAAACAACGGAGCTATACAAATAGTTGAATATTTCCTCTTTTTTTTTAGAATGATAAAAAAAATATCCATGTAAGTCCATATCCCACTTCTTTAAGGCACATAGGTTGTCGACAAATTATGCAACGAATTCTTATGAAACTGGAGCGAATGTAAATGTAATTAAATTCCTGAGTAACACCAAAGACAATTTTAATCATTTGTTCCTAACTTTGCGCTATTTAATAACATAAAATCCACCCACACATAACCCTCAGCATATGTTTGTTAACATAGTGCTAGTACTATAGTAGCATGTGTAGCATATTGAGGCACATTCTGGATACCATCCTGACAAAGGAGGTCACTACTTGCTGAAAAAACTGTCTCACCTGCACTGAACCACAGGATATTGCTATTTTTCACGAAGTTTCCATCGGAGTTGATTAAGGTTTCCGGTGCAAAGGTCTCTCCTTGAGGGAACAACGCCTTCTCGTTATTCGCAGCCCAAATATTTGCCATTATGTAGCAGTCCTAGAATGATATAACCAAACAGTTGATTTGAACATATGATAGAAAAGGACTTGGGTGTCAAGGTGGACAACAAACTGACATTCAGCGACCACATCCAGGAAGCCGCCAACAGAGCTAATGGAATACTGGCTCTCATTCGAAGATCGTACACATACCTAGACGAGGATGTTGTACGCAGACTGTACACATCCCTTGCACATCCACTTTTGGAATATGGAAATGTTGTGTGGTCACCACTCTACAGGAAGGATGCTGAGTCAATTGAGAGGATCCAAAGAAGGGCAACAAAGCTTGTACATGGATTTGATGCAATACCCTATGAACAACGTATGCGTCATTGGAAGATCCCAAGCATGTACTACAGACGGGCCCGGGGGGATATGATTGAAGTATTCAAATATCTCCATGGTATCTACAAGACAGGCGGCCCCCTTATCAGAGACTCCAACACCAGGACCAGAGGGCACTCCCTGAAGCTGAGGAAGCGGTACTCCAGACTGGACCTGCGACACAACTTTTTCGGCTTTAGGGTGGTTGACCTGTGGAATGACCTGCCGGAGAGTGTCGTAGCAGCAGAGTCGGTGAACTGTTTCAAGTCCCGACTGGATGCATACTGGTCAAGCATTACATATATCTTGGAGCCAGTGACAGTTGCTGCGATCGACCACATCTGAAGAACTGTCTCCATTTCTATTAATTAAGAGCGGCTAACAGGTCCAAGGCCTATTATAGCTGTATCCTATTGATTGATTGATATGTAATACGCGTTATTGCGCATATATAGGGATTGTGAGTTGTTTCCTCCCACCAGACGCAGTGACCGAATCGATAGAGCGCAAGTCTCCCGTGCGGAAGGTCAGGAGTTCAATTCCCGATCAAGTCAAACCATTGACTTGCAAAATCGATATTGATCACTTCCTAGCCAGGCGCTCAGTGTTGTTATGATGGGGCAAGGATTGGTTGGCTCAGTGTCTGGAAAATATGATTGAGTGGGATATCAGGTCATGGTACTGGTGGCCTGGTCTCTCATGGGGGGGGCACTATAAAGTTCCTATAAGCGTGCACTGTCACAAGTCGGTACCCGGCCTGATATGAATTTAGATGTTGCCAGGATGTAAAACTCCAACAACCAACCAACCTGTTTCATTCAGGTATTTTGAGTTACATAATCCCAACCAGTCCTTGCCCCTACCCAAGTAATGCTTAAACGCCATGCTATAGGTAGCGACATCAGTTTGTGTGTAAGACTTCAGTCTGACTAGTCCGGTGATCAAACCATTTATTGCGTTTATGGAAAGATGGGATGGTCGAAAGAGTTGAGTGCCCTCTTTCTATTTTGGCATATCATGGGTTCCACTGCTGACCAAGTCAAACCAGTGACTAAAAGTGTACACTTGTCACGACCTAGCCTATTGTTCGGTATTATTACGATGGGGAAAGGAGCAGTGGAATGAGGAAGACCAATTGTTTGCGATTGAAATTTCCCCTGCTTAATCAACAAACTTATCCCCCACCCCACACACTGTGTGTGTGTGTTGGGGTGGGGGTGGGGTTTACAGGGATGGGGGAGCAGGCAGGCGTTCTACACACTCCCTGCATATGTTATCAGGTATAATATAGATCACATAGGTTATATAGATTATTAGGTACTAGTTTACTGAATGTCTTTTATGTGATAATGCGATGTACCTATTATATACTACTTTATTGAATGCCTTTAATGTGATAATGCCATGGACCTATTATATAGTACTTTATTGAATGCCATGGACCCATTATATACTACTTTATAGTCCGATGGAGTTAATTTTTGTTTTATTTTTTAGATAAATATATCAATTTAATCGTTATAACCTATTAAGCATTATTCCAGAGCCATTTTGATGAAAAATGGCTAGTTTTGAAGCAATTTGATCTGAAAGAACTCAAAATACTTTTGACAAGCTTTACAAAAGTCCTCTAGCTATGACCCATATTGAGATCTCGCAATGGTCACGTGGTGTGGACTGACCAACTAAAGGCTAGGTAGTCTGGTCTCCTACTATTTCTACTGGCCACACACACACAATGTGCCCATTGATTATGAGGGGGGTGGGGTGGAAGTTACCTGCATGGGGTGCATATCAGATTAGCACATTCCCTGTGGGGGTAAGGGGGAAGGGAGGGGGGAGTAATTGACCGATCTGCGGGTGGTTGGGTAGGGTGCCATCAAACTTCTACCATATGTTCTGGAACCTGACAAAAGTCATATGGCACTGGGAATGAGGGCAAGACTATATCAGACCTAATTGGTTTCATGGACCTATTATATACAAGTTTACATGATGCCTTTTTAGGTGATAATGCCATGGACTTACCTTTGGGATGTTGTAGCCTTTCAGTGTAGTGGCCTCCATGGGGCAATGCGCAATGGAAAGGCAGACGACTGAAGCAACCCTGCCAACCTCATAGATGGTTGCCTCGACTAAGGGCAAGTTGGCGCGGTCTTTGAGGGAAGGACGGCGGGTCCCACACACCGCATCAATCTGGGCCTGTACCTGCAGAGTAGTATGATGTAACTGTAAAACCTCACTAACCGACCACCTCCACAGATCAACCACTCCCCTACATCGATCGCTTTATTTGCGTCCCAAACGATCGCCTATACAATATCATTGTAATGATGACAAGAAACTCCCTAAACCGACCACCTCTCTAAATGGACTACTTAAGGTCAGTCCCATGGTCGGTCGATTTAGAGAGGTTTTACTGTAGTATCAACACACAACCATACTGTACATAATCACGACCACAGTTTCTGATAGGTCAGGAGTTTGGAAAACCGGCCGAGTCAAACCAATGACTTACAAAAATGATAGTTGTCGCTTCCTAGCCTAGAGCTCGACATTAATAGGATAAGGCAACCACTGGTTAGCTCAGGTGCAGGATAATGTGAGTGAGGGTGATATGGAGTCATGGTGCCAGTGACCTGATCTCCCAGTGGGGCAGCACTATAAACTCGCCATCAGTGTGCACTGTCACAAATCGGCACCCATCTTGATGGCGATAGATGTTGCTAGGATGTAAAACTCCAACAGACAAGCAAACTACCACATTTCCAGCATTATGTCGTTTATTAACAACTATTTGGATTATTGGGACCATCGCACAAAATGATATCGACAAAGCTGATACGTTGAACACCAGATTCGCAAGTGTCTTCACACAAGACCTATCATATATACCAATGTTTGAGGACCGACTCTTTCATGCTCCCCTGACCAACATAAATATTACACCATCTGATCTGAAGAAAATATTATACAATCTTAATGCATCTAAGCCAGCAGGTCCTGATAGAATATACCCGCGTATATTGAAGGAGCTGCACAACAAGCTTGTTGAACCCCTCAGACACATTTTCCAAAAATCACCAAACCAAAGAAAACTTCCTCACCCAAGAAAGGATGGACATGTGTCTCCAATCTTCAAAAAGGGTAACAGAAGTGATCCAGGGAACTATAGGCCAATCAGTCTAACAGCTGTAGCGTGTAGGTTGCTGGAATCAATAATAAGAGATTCTATCATGGCTCACCTTGTTGAAAACAACCTCCTATCAACACAGCAGAATGGCTTTGGGCAAGGAAGATCTTGTATGACCCAACAATTAGCATGTATGGATGAATGGACCCACGTTATTGATAACTTTGGAGATCTGGATGCTATTTATCTAGATTTCCAAAAAAGCATTCGACACTATTCCACACCAGCGACTGCTAACAAAATTGCATGGCTATGGCATAAGAGGAGATGTCCTAAACTGGATAAAAGATTTTCTGTGTCACAGAAGACAGCAAGTCATTGTAAATGGCATTCCATCAGGATGGTGCTCAGTGAAAAGCGGAATACCTCAGGGCAGCATGCTTGGACCTTCTTATTTGTGATATATATCAATGACTTACCAGAAGTTGTACATTCTATGGTCCAATGTTTGCTGACGATACCAAAGTATTCCGCCGTATGGAGAAAGGTAGTTTCTCAGGGGACTTGCAGAAGGACCTCAACAACATGAAAAAGTGGTCAAGTGATTGGCGGATGAAGTTTAATGCTTCAAAATGCAAAGTGATTCATTTAGGGGGAAAAAACAGCAAGCACACCTATGTAATGAACGATGGTGTGAATAATGTTCCGCTCTCTGAAACAGTTGTAAAATATTCTGATAAAACGCATTGGAAGGGAATGTGAAATGGTCTATAAGGGAGTACAAATGGTCTATTAATGTAAATGATGTATAGGGCCAGGTGCATGAATGTATTTATCTAGTTGCTGGTGACTCTTTACTTGTAGTCAATAGTCATTGTGTATTAGGTAGACAGTGTGAAAGGGGCACTATTGTTAGTGTGTAAGGAGCTCAAGAGCTCTACCCACTACCCCCTCCCCCCCCCCAACTGTTAGTCACGGATCACCACACACACACACAGCAGGCAGGTGCAGGCCAAGCAGCCACACCACATTGTGGTGGTGGGTAGATCACAGTAGCCATGGTGACACAAGAATGCTTACTATTCATTGGTAGAACTAGAAATGCTTGTTGCTGATTGGAGATAATGGTCAGGTGGTATGCCATATCAGATCCATGTACCACTATATAATAATAAACCTGAGGGTACAAGCTCTCACTCTACTTTCACTCTTTATACTCTTCCTTTCTCTCCTTGCCTGGACTGATTTCATATAGCCTGCCTACACAACTACAGCTGCCAGACGACGACTTTACACAATGATAGGAAAGGACTTGGGTGTCAAGGTGGACAACAAACTGATATTCAGCGACCACATCCAGGAAGCCGCCAACAGAGCTAATGGAATACTGGACATGATTTGAAGATCGTACACATACCTAGACGAAGATGTTGTGCGCAGACTGTACACATCCCTTGCATGTCCACTTTTGGAATATGGATATGTTGTGTGGTCACCACTCTACAGGAAGGATGCTGAGTCAATTGAGAAGATCCAAAGAAGGGCAATGAAGCTTGTACATGGATTCGATGAAATACCCTACGAACAACGTATGCATCATTTGATGATCCCAAGCATGTAAAACAGATGGGCCCGGAGGGATATGATTGAAGTATTCAAATATCTCCATGGTATCTACAAGACAGGCAGCCCCCTTATCAGAGACTCCAACACCAGGACCAGAGGGCACTCCCTGAAGCTGAGGAAGCAGTAGGCCTACTCCAGGCTGGACCTGTGACACAACTTTTTCGGCTTTAGGGTGGTTGACCTGTGGAATGACTTGCTGGAGAGTGTCGTAGCAGCAGAATCGGTGAACTGTTTTAAGTCCCGACTGGATGTATACTGGTCAAGCATTACGTATATCTTGGAGCCAGTGACAGTTGCTACAATCCACCAAATCTGAAGAACTGTCTCGATTTCTATTAATTAAGAGCGGCTAACAGGTCCAAGGCCTATTATAGCTGTATCCTATTGATTGATTGATTGATTGATTGATTTAATTCAAGTGTCATTTCTTGTTATTTTGTATTTCTTATTTTTGCAAATGCACATGGACAGGTTAATTTTCAGTGCCAGGGCATTGGCCTTCTGGTGTGTTAGTTTGTAATTGTAGATATTTGCACACGTCTTATATATATATTATAATGATAAGACAGTAGATTGTGTGATATATGCGTAATAGACGTCTAGACACGTCTGTAATATATGCAAATGAGATGACGTCACATGACTAAGTGTGCCGGAGGTCTAGACACCTGGACGGGGAATAAAGCATTCAGTATCCAGAAGTCAAAGTGTTCAGACGTTGTACTTTCACATGGTGTCAGATGTTGAGGCAATGGTGCTTTTAGGCCAATTGCTTCAGGCTACCAACAAAGACAGTGTTGTATAGCTGTGGTTCACCAGGCAGCAACTCCCTGGTAACCAAATGAAGCAGCATTAACAAGTTACTGTGAGTTTGCTCTACCACAGACAAGCAAGCAGAACGCCATATCTGAATGGACAGATTGGAGGACAGGGGCCGAAGTGATGGCCCACAAATGCACAGATGCCTGGCAAGATGGCACAGGGATGCACGGATGCCTAGAGGCACAGACACGACTGCACAGATGCCAAGAAGCACAGATGCACAGATTGTCGACAGAGATGAATGGTTGTAATGAAAATGGCCAGGATGAAGACGCGCAGAACGGCAGGCCAGCTAAGCAACAGGTGAGGCAGCGAGCAGTGAAAACGGAGCACCGAGATGCAAACATCGGATGCCAGACCACTGATATTGATATATAATTCCATCATAATATTGCTATGGACTAGTTATTAGTGATGGTAATTGTTTTGTGGAGGCTAAGCAGCTGGACAGTTCAAAGGACTTCAGTGCCATCGTGCGCTCGGACACTCGCTAAACCTGTGGGTTAAGTTAAATACTTACTTACGCCTACTCATTTAAGTTAAGTGCTTGTATATTTTATTGTATTACTGTATGATGAATGAGTAAACCTGCTATGTTTTATGTGGATTTTGAAACATTTCATGTCTCAGAAATACTGTGAGGGGGGGGGGGATGTGATATATGCGTAATAGACGTCTAGACGTTTAGACACGTCTGTAATATATGCAAATGAGATGACATCACATGACTAAGTGTGCCGGAGGTCTAGACACCTGGACAGGGAATAAAGCATTCAGTATCCAGAAGTCAAAGTGTTCAGACGTTGTACTTTCACAGATTGGTGTGGGGTGTAGTATATACAACAGTATAAAATGCTGTAAATGCAGTAATGAAAACAACATGGGCCGTGTGCAAAATGATTCGACCCCAATGTCTCACATCTTGGCTTGGGACGTCAGGAGCAATGACGTAAAATTTGTGGAAAAAATGGCGGCCTCTTATGCACAGTTATGACAGCCTGACACTCACTATTGAATCTTCACTCAACTAGCCTATGGCGATAATACAATTACATGCACTCAATTAACTATACCTCAGTTATTATATCAGCCTTTTGGTAATATTTGTATCAATTTATTTTCTCACAATAATATTAGATCTGCTAAGTACACAGTCATAGTGAATAACTCTGTGATATAATACCAATGTAAAAAAAAACTAAGGTTTTGCTAATTGCACAATAACAAATGTCCCAATCCGAAATTTGTTTCACCCCGAGCGCATTCGTTTATGCAACCCGAGTTTCTATGATCTATGCATGTGGGGAAAAAATGGTTGGTATGATAAGAGGTGATTAATCAATGTCAGCCTGTGTGTGTGTCCTTCTCCCACATCCAATAGACTACATCACGGTTCCGACTGCGCATGCGCTGAAAACGGCGTTGGGAGCAAAGCAAAGGCTTACAGCCATTGAGTTTGCCGATATGCGTTGGGCAAAACTTCGATTTTATTTTAAATAAATAGAAATACATAACAATTTGGCACAAATATGGACAGAAGGATGCAATATAATAATATAATGAATATGTTTAAGACACAACTCTCCATAATTAAGCATTTTGAGCTAGAAACATACAATTTCAGTCACTTTACATGCTGATGTTTATATCACCATTGATTAGCCAGAAGTAATTCTTGTTCTAAATATTAAAATGTCAAATGTGTCAACAAAAACTTGTTTCAAAGAAATATATAACCAATATCTGGTTAACCCTACTCATTTTCTATTTCTACATATGTCATTAACCATAGGATATAAATAAAAACATAAATAAAATAAGTAAAACTGACTCTGGCTATCGCTCTAACACTAGTCTGAGTGCCCAGATTTGTCTAAATCTAAATGCACATGGCATAAGATGTGCTGATTACATTGATGTAAATGCAATGCTGGATAAAAGATTAATATCTTAATTATTATATATATTTTTTTAGTTGGTATTCTATGTTTCAAACAAGAGCTGGGATGAGCTGAAACTAGCAGATTTCATAGCTGCACCCAGTGTATTAGCATGTGCCATGTGCTGGGGTGGCTTTGTTTTGCTCTGACGCATCCCACAATGCACCGCGCCGCTGGAACCGTGATGTAGTCTATACACTTCCCAGCCCTCACCTTCCGTTGCCACGCTGGGTGGTAGGCGAGGTAAGAGAGGATGAACCTCAAGAGGCTTCCTGTCGTATCGACGGCGTCGGGGAAGAGCATGAGAATGGTCGACGAGAAGGCGAGGTCAGTGAGCTCCGGGTCGTCACCCCTCTCGCTCAGATAACCGTCAATGACGTCACGCACTTGGCCTTTCACGAAGGTCTTGCGATGTTCGTGTATCTTGTCAAAGAGTGAGGCGAAACAACGGGAGACGATATATTATAATAGAACCAAAGCAAGAAATTCAGAAGAGAAAAGAAAGAAAAAAAAGGTGTCTTGGCTTAGCTTGGTTTATTGCGGTTTTACACCTTAGCAACAATTGAGGTCATATTAGGATGAGCGTCGACTTGTGACAATGCACACTAATATGGCTATTTTATAGGAATGCCGTAGGGTGTGTTTTTGCTAATGAAAGAGACATTGTGCTTAGAGTAGGATTCGAATCCGCACATTCTACCATTCCAGAGCAAGCGCTTTTAAAATGGCCCGGTATACCTCGCTGAGAAAACAAACAAACTTAGAATAGTTCTAATTTGTGCCACAGGTGGTGCATGATTAGTACTGAACTTGCCATTTGGTAGTGTAGAGTGACCTAGATTGGTCACATGACAACTTGGTCAAATGACAAGCACAAGCAACATCCTAACCACTAGACTACAGAACCCACACTTAGGTATTTCTTTTCTTTTTTAGAGTAGTACATACAGGAAATATTTTTGCTGCAATGTGAAATCTTTGTTAATAAACTTCCATTGCATAATATACATACAGTGATTATTCAGAAACACATATAGGATGAAAACATGTTGTTGTTTTTTAATGTCAAAGGTAAAGAACAAAAGGGGAATAGAACTATAGATTACAAAGTCCACACCGTAACCACTAGGCAACAGAACCTGCATATCATTTTGCTATTTACAGTGGTGTGTGTGTGATTTTACTCATATGGGCCTATATATATATATATATATATATATATATATAGTATAGTTATACGAATCTTACCTGGGTATAGATGATGGATAACTGTTGTTTTCCCGAGGTAGAAGCCTCGGGTAGACGTGGGCTAGGGAGAAGGAAGCACGTGAGGTACCAGCAATTTTAACCTACTTATTCAGGATAAAAATGTTCTTTCAATACAATGGATACTATGATTTTCCCGTAACGGTACACCAACGGGGTAGACGTGGTAGGGTGTGGTGGGCGGGCCCTAGCCCACGTCTATCCGAGGCTTCTACCTCGGGAAAACAACAGTTATCCATTGTCTATACCCAGGTAAGATTCGTATAACTATACTATTTTACCTCGGTATACAGCCTCAGGCTAGCCTCAGGCTAGGGAGACCTTTACATAATTCATTTTTATTCTTAATATCATCCATTCTTATATAATATTCAACGTTTTTGTTCTCACCTATTCTTGTTAGTTGGCGAGCAGGCGCTTTGCAATGCCGGTAGGCTTTTCTAGTCGTTTGTTGTAATGTTTTGCAAACGACTTAGCCGTCTTCCAGCCTGCATGCGCTAGTATTCTTTTCACAGAAATACCTAGCAACCGTGCCTTGGAGACCATGGCACCTCTAGTTGAGTGGGAAGAGTATTTGCCCGTATCCCCTCCAGCCAATTTCAACACCGTAATTGTCCATCTGGCAAGGGTGTCTCGTGAAATTGCCTTATGTGGCTTTATAAAGCTCACTAATAGTTGTTGTGATGCACGTAAATCCTTTGTCGTATGGCTGACACAACACATAATTTCCGATCATTCGGAAAGCAGTCTAAGTGAACCGTAGATAAAGGGTCACCTAACGTGTTCGATTTGAGCAACTGTGCTAAATCAAACGTAGCTTGTTTCTTGTCTATTTCTAATCCAGTTAAGGATAAAGCAACAATCGTCTGTCCTCTGTGTCCGGTTACTAATAATAACAGGACCGCGACCGTAAAACCTAATTGTTTTATATCTAACCACGAGTTGTGAGGCCAAGCCTGAAACAACTTAAATACCATAGACACATCCCAAAACCGACTATACTTTGGTTTTGGAGGATTCCTTTGATAAATTGAACGAAGTAGATAACAAAGAACATAATGTTTTCCAACTGTTTCGCCATCAATTCTAGGTAATATGATTGATAACGCATATCTTGCCGCATTGATCGACCCAAAGGATAGTCCTTCATCCTCTAGAGAACGAAGAAAACGAGCTACTTGTGAAATTGTTGGATTTGTTGGCTTGACTTTCATTAACAAACAATGTACACCCCATTTCTTTAAATAGGATGTGTACATTTTGACAGTTCCTGGCCTCCAGGCATCAGATACTTTCCTATTCTCAGTAATTTTGTCCAATCCAAATTGCTGCAGCTGTTTCCTTAGAAAAGGAATGCCAATAGGGGCGTCGTTGACACATCGCCGTGAACCACTAGCGGTCCGTGGTGTGTCAGATTCCCGAGTTTTCTTGGGAATCGTATATGTTCTTTTGCCAGTTGTGAAACTGCTGGCAGCCAAGGTTGTGTGTCCCAATCGGGCACCACCAGTATAGCATGTGTCCCTTCCAAACCGATTTTCCTGACAACTCGGCTGATAATGCTAAACGGTGGGAAAATATAAAAATTATTATTTTCCCAGGTAATAGCAAATGCATCTACTTTCCAAGCCTCCGGTTCAGGATGCCAAGAAACATAACAAGGTAATTTGTTATTATTTCGTGATGCAAACAAGTCAACTTTAGGTGTACCCCATTTTTCACAAATGAAGTTAAACAAAGGTGTAGAGAGAGACCATTCTAAATGGTCATGGAAATTTCTACTTTTATGGTCTGCAAGTGTATTTTGTGACCCTGGAATATGCGCTACAGTCAGCCAGACTTGTTGAGCCTGTGCCCAGTTCCAAATCAGTTTAGACAACTGATTGCAAGGCTTTGATTTGGTTCCACCCATGTTACGAATATATGCCATGGCAGTAGTATTATCAGTTAGTATTCTAACTTGTGATTTATGTATCTTTACTAAACTACATAAGCCCAGATAAATAGCACGCAATTCTAGCGCATTAATATGGTCTGATTTTTCATCATCAAGCGATCTACCTCCTGTTGTGACCCCATCTCGATGAGCTCCCCAACCTTCTAACGAAGCATCAGTAGTAATTACCGTATTAGGTTCCGCCATGTGGATTGGATTTGGTGAACTTGCTATGTGTTGCATCCACCATGCAATATCCTGTAGCCCTTCTTGCGAAATAAACATCTTTCACTCAAAATTCCCTTTAGTTCGTGTTAACGCTAAATTTTTATCTATTTCTAGAGATTTAATATGGGCCTTCCCGTATAGAATAGCGGGTGCATACGATATCATTATCCCAATAAGGACTGCGACCTGTCTAATTTTAGGTTTTGGTAACTTAATAAGCTGGGTCGCTGTATTCATAAACTTAATTAGTTTTTGTTCTGTTATCGACACTGTAAGAGACTGTGTATCCAGAATAAACCCTAAACATTTGAGTTGTTTTGTTGGTTTAAACACTGACTTTTGTGGATGTACATAAAACCCCAATTTAGTGAGTAATGCACATAAATCCAAAACTGCCTTCACACAATCAATTTGTGTTGATGCTATAATAAAGGAATCATCTATGTATGGAAACATTATATGACCCTTCCGCGCCATTACTGAGAAAACAGGTTTAAGCAGTTTAGTGAATAAACGAGGGGCACAAGCATTCGGCATGCAGGTAAACTCATAGAGTTGGTTATCCCAAAGAAACCAAAGAAATTTCCGGTCTTGTTCCCTTATGGGAAGCGTATAATATGCATCTTGTAAATCAACACTAGCCATCCACGCATCTGGCGTAATCAGATCTTGTGCCGTATCTAGCGAGAACATTTTAAAATGTCGATATTCAACCATTTTATTAAGGATTGTTAAATCCAGGATCATTCGAACCTCGCCATTAGGCTTTGGTCTCGAGAAGATGTTTGAAATAAACTCTCCTGAACAGTATGTCACTTTTTGTATAATTCCTTTCTCAAAGAATTTTTGTACCTGTTTAGTTAGTGCCTCTCGTTCAAACGGTTCAATGTTATAAGGAAAAGGTATCCTGCCTTGTACCGGAATTTGTGTGAAGGGAATGTGAACACCCCTAACTATTTGTCAAATTTCTTGGTCACTAGTAATTTTGTGCCACTCAGAAATATGATTATTAATATTACCAGCCACAAAGTTGCTTACAGGTTGTGTGTTTTTAGAGGCTGGAAGGACTTGTAACGTCTGTGTTTCAACCTCTACTTGGACCCGCCCCTGGGGAAGGGTCTCGGCGAGTTGACGCCTCGGCCTAGTGGCCGTGCGGTGTTGTCGGTCCAGCCTGAGCGAGCGCCCCGGCCCCGAAAAGCTTGACCGAAGTTTGAGCCCGGTCTGGTTCCCCTGGTGAACCGCCGTGGACGAAAATCCCCTCGTGACCTTTTGAAACGAGGAGTTTCCTGTTTCTTCTTACCATCCATGTTTTTGCCACTCTTGGCTGCAGTTTCTACCTCTTTATAGAGGTATTGTAGTTGACCGCCAAACATTTTCGTGTTATCTAAAGGTTTCCCTTTAATCGGCTCTGGAGCGAGAAAGAGTGTAAACTCTTTCCCATCATTATCCGTAATCTTCTTTGAGCGAGCCACTTCTTTGCCAGCATCTGTGCAAACCGACTTGAAGACATTTTCATATCTTCGATACGACAGGTAATTACCTTTGTCCATCGTCTTAGCCAAAGACGAGAACTTATTTTCTCGTTGCATTCTATTTGCCACAGGAGCAATAGCTGTTAGGGTACCAAGCACCGCCTTATGCACTGTGTGCAACACACCCTCAAATCTCTTACGGTCATCCGTCATATTGACATCTCGATCCATCTCCTTAATGATGGAGTTGGGAACACCTTTAATGCCTGTTAACTCATCTGCTAACTTGGAAATAATCTCCGCCGGTTTAAACATGCGGAAATGGCCATTAATGTTCTCACGCATAAGCGTAGTGGTTTTCACACGCTTAGCCCTTGGCTTCTCCACTTTCTTAGCCACTTTGCCACCAATGGCAGCATAGACACCTTCATATTGTGTGTCTGAGTCCGATTCCGTAGAAGTGGAGTCTGTAGAAGAATCGGAAGAAGAAGAATCTTTCCTCTTCTTCTTCTTCTTGGACTTGGTCTTCCGCTTTTTGCGAAGTCCAGTCTTCCCCCGTTCCTTGGTGAAATCATCACCAGAAGAAACGATATGTTTCTTCTTCTTCCTCCGTTTAGGAGAAGGAGGAGGAGCCTTAAGCTCCATCGCTGAGTCTGTCTCCGAGAAATCCTCAAATGAAGACTCCTCTTGAACACTCGGCATTCGCCGTTTACGAGACACCGGTGGTTTGAGAGCCATAATATGACTCTCCATCGCCGCAAACCGCGTCTCCCAATTTTGAGCCGCGGCGCCGTCCGGCACTATGTCCTCCTCGGAGAGAATATGCGCCCCGGGCTGTGTCGAAGGCCCTGCCGACAACACGGGTGAGGAGTCGTACTCCTCGTCCACTCCACTCGGAACACGCCCCTCGGCTGCTGCTGCATCGCGCTTACTCCGCTTCGTGGCCATCGGGAACTGAAACAAAGATTTTTGGTCAGTCCCGGTATATATATATGTCACAATATGGCTGTTTCAAACTCATTTGGACATCTAGTGGTGTTAGAGAACGTGTTTATACCGTTATAACACAGGCGTAATAAGCTAAATTTGTGCGTGGGTTGTGGGTTAAGTCCAAACCTTACGCGGGGTCGGGACCAGTGTATCGGCCCGCCCATCCCTCTGTTCCGCACACTTCTCCCACCTGTGACTACTACGTCAACAAGTTGGAGAAAATGCTACGAAACTCGGAGAAACGCCTGAAAAAGTTTGTGGGGAGTCTATAAAAGAAACCCAGGAGCATCTCCAACATTACTCTCTATTAGAGTACGAGAGAATTTCCACAGGAGACGAGGCAGAACCCACATCTCTACCCATAATCACACGGTGACTCGGGTGTTGACAGAACCGCTAATGATCGGTTTCAATCCTTCGAGAAGGAATTCTATCCTTGGTTTTTTTATAACCAAATAACTCGTCCAAAATGGACCAAAGAAAGTCTAAACTTTCCATAATGATGCTCTAATGCATCATGATTAAGCTAACCACAGTTTTTATTATACTTACTGCGTATTTGCTTGTATGTAGACTAAATTTGCCGGAGCAACCCAACGACACGTAATCCAGTCGTGAGTTGTATATGCTAATTGCTGGTACCTCACGTGCTTCCTTCTCCCTAGCCTGAGGCTAGTCTGAGGCTGTATACCGAGGTAAAATATATATATATATATATATATATATAGAGAGAGAGAGGGAGGGAGAGAGAGAATGTCAAGGATTAGTTATCAGGATGGGGCCAGGACTAGGAATTCAAAACGTCTTGCTTTTTCAAGGGATATTGAAAAACCAAGACTGTTTTCATATAGAAACAAATAGGGATGAGGTGTCCCAGGTATGGTATTATATAAACCATTACTGCAATATACACACAGGCAGATGGGTTGTTGTTTTAGCGGTCTACCCAATCATGGCCACTGGAGGTGGGTGTGGAGTGGGATCATCTGTCAACACCTGTAGTTCTCTCTGTGAACAACATTAGATTTAATGAGATCCATAAATATATTTATTCCAATATTGTTTTCTATGATTATTACGGGAAAAATGATTTGTAATTTGATGTTATTCTGTGATTTTATTTGATATTTGTATTTTATTTTATTCTTGCTATTATTACTGTTCTTCATCCGTGTTTAGATTGTTGTTTGTTTGTTGTTGTTTTATGTCCTAGCATTATCAAAGGTCCTATCAGGATGGGTACCGACTTGTGACAGTGTACACTCATGGCGACTTTATAATGCTGCCCCACTGGGAAATCAGGCCGCTGACACCATGACTCAATATCCCACTCAGTCACATTATCCTGACACAGAGCTAACCAGTCCTTGTCCTATCCTATTAATGCCAAGCACCAGGCTAGAAAGCGTACACTTTTGTTTGGATTAACCAATAATATGGATTAACTGACTGGTTTAACCAACTTTTTTATATGATAAATGGTAGTATTTTGCTGGGCCGCCAAAAAAAGTGTGGATTAACTGATCATTTGTTTTAACCGAGCTTGGTTTAACCGTGTCATACTGTAATAACCATGAGCCCCAGCCTCCCACCACCACCGGTTTTCCAGCTCTCCCACCGCTGTGATTACCGGTCTCCCACCGCAGTTATGACCAGCCTCCCACCGCCATGATTACCAGTATCCCATCTCCCACCTGGCTCACCTGTCACCGCTCCGAGTCGGTAACCCCTCCCCCAAACACTGACTCAAACCCGCAAATGATGTCGATATTGCCCCATCTGGATGTATGCAGCATATTAAAATATTATTTCTGCACCACCTTATGAGATGAATTGTATATCCACAACCCACCGACACACTCTTGTTGCACAGACTGGTATGTGTCCCAGTATCTGCTGGTAGGACCCCTATATGTATGCATATAGAAAAGGTTTGGCTGTAGTCATGGATCAGTGACCATGATCCACATGCACACTAAGCTGTACATGTGGACTTGAAGTGAGAGCTGGGAGACCGTTGGAGTCGGTGAAGGGGAACCAGCATGTCTTAAGCATACCTGATAATATTGGTAATAATAACAATAATACCAGAATAATAAAAATATCAAATAACAGTACAAATTAAGAGCAAATCACATAACATCTCCGATTATAATTATAAGAAACCATATTTGAATAAATATGTTCATTAACTATATTCATCAAAGTCATTAAGTCTCATGTTGTTCTCAAATAGACCAACAGGTTGTAAAAATATACGGATTTTCGGTTAAGAATTAGATATTGGCAGAGAGCATTATTATTCATGGGCGATGGAGTGGGGATGATGTTATATAAACTAAAAGTAATAATATCCCACTCCCATTATGACATGATATAAGCTGTGTGCAATATATGTTCATATATTATGCCTGAGATTAATGAAGAGATGTTCCTATAAGAGGCAGTACATGATTGTTGAAATGTTTCTCTATGCATCCATAAAGAGTGCAATTGGAGAAAAGACCATTTTAACAGAGATCTATTGTAACTGTATGCAGCTATCTGTCCCTACATGACCACTGGGTGTGCACACCAGCCTAATTTGCATATACACACAGGGCACCACCTGCAGCTGGGTTGAGTGACAGCCACCCCTACTGGGGGAGGGTGCCACCCACCCTGACTGTGGAGGTGCCTGATTGGCTGGATGTGGACTGCCCAGTCACCTGCATTTCATTGGCCCTCTGACCACACTAGCATCAAACCTGAGATCATTATTCTAGACTCTGCTTCAAACACACTGGAGAGAGATCACTCTACTCCTGGCTCTTGAGTGAGACACACCTACTCTTGAGCAGGAACCCCAGACACTTTGTCTGATGCTATCAAAATTCATCTATTCCAATTGAGTGTGTACACAGCCATAGGGCTCCTGTCCCATGGGCTGTAGGCACTGCTTTCTATACAGGCTAAAGTGGTAATGAGATTTTGTGTAGCTAGAAGGTAAGGGGTGTGGATGATAGATCACTGGTAGGTGGACAGGAGTTGGTGTTATTAAAGCACAACTTCTCCACTGTTTATCTGTGTGACTTGTCTTCATTCTTCCTTAGCATTGGTTAATGAGTTGATAGATAAGTGATATGAAGGGGAGAGTTTCTGTAGTATTATCTGGTGTCCCAAACGTGGCCGGGCATTCAATAATATTATAAGGTGGTGAGAGGTGAATATATCCCACAGGTACAGTAATCACACTCCACACCCACACCCACCTCCAGTGACCACCATTGAGGGTGGACTGCTAAAACAACCCATCTGCCTGTGTATATATTAGACTAATGGTTTATATGATGCCATACATCATGATTTGTTCACATTCCTCGTTATTTCTCATTAACTATGTATAAGACTTTTATTTTAAGACAAGTGATTATTGGAACAGACCAATATGGTTCCCCAGTTAAAATGACTAAGTCTATAGTACAAGCACTGCAATGTTATACTTATAGGCAAAATAACAAATGTCAATTTTAATTTAATTTCAATTTAATTATGGACAGAATATTCATGGGAAAATAGTTTCATCATAGACATTGCAAAGTCCTATTTAAGCCCTTTCTAATGTTCTGTTTGTTTGGTCATCTATTGAATATTAAACAAGTTGCAGACTCTGACAGGTCACCCCTATTTGTTTCTATATGAAAACCGTCTTGGTTTTTTAATACGCCTTGAAAAACCAAGACGTTTTGAATTCCTAGTCCTGGCCTCTACCTGGTTATGGCTACCAGCCACTTGGAGTGCCACTGGTGCCCAGTTGCACACATATCGACGGAGAGTTGAAATTCTGAGATAAATATATTAAGTTGATCGTTATAATCTACCTTACTTTAGTTTCATGTAACTTATTTTAAATGGTTAACTTTTGATATATTTGAACTGCAACCATGCAAAATTAATTTGGCAAGCACGCCCAAAGTCTGACACCATACGACTCTGCAGTAACAGATTCGATTAAATTGCCTCAGTATATTCCCTTCTATGTGGCGACAAATGTTTAATAAGTGCACCAGTATCTGAGATAGATATGTAGAATCAAATCTAGATAATTGTTTTCGTTTTTTAAATGTTATGTTTACATCGGACTATGCAGCTTTAGGCATTGCTAACCTTCTCGGTGAGGAACTTTTGCATAGTTTCATTGGCGGTTCGCATGTTCTCCATCATCTTCGGGTACATGATTCGAGTGAGGCTGTGGTGCACGTTGTCTGTCCAGAAGCCCATGGCCATCCCCTCCTTGTACAAAGATTTCATCCAGTCCGTTGCCATACCAACCAGCTTCAGCAGCTCAGGGTCGTCGTAGGAGTAGCTGTGGGAGAACGGCTGACATGTGTGAAGGATGCATTCAATTCAATACTTTTATTTCAGATAAATATATTGATGTATTTCTACACTTAAAGTGCGGCAGTCATTGCGACGTCATAGTTCTTCCCCACCGGGAGACCAGGGCCCATATGCATGGGCTGGTGCTACGCGTAGCCGGTGCTACACGCTAGCTCTGGGGTAGCTGTCCGCGGCTAGGAGGGGATTTGGTGAATTAGGTCAAGCCGTATGCATCGATGTCCAAACCGGTGCGGATAGCTAACCGTGTACTTATTTATAGATTTGGGAAATCCCTCTGAGCTTGTTGCCGGCGAGCACCGCTATTTGTTTTGTGTACATTCGTCGATTCGACAATATTAATATCGTTGCCGATGTAGCGACGGCATTAATATCGCCGTTATCGGTTCGATTTTGCAGTTAATTTGAGTATGTAATTTTGTTAAATATGATAGCATTGAATAGATTTGGGCCTAATCGGTACCTAACACCGCCGGGCACCAGCTAGCCTTGTTATTGCTGAGCCTGTTCCTGGCGAGCACTGCTATTTGTTTTGTGTACATTCGACGATTTGACAATATGAATATCGCCGCTGATGCGGCGCCGGCATTAATATCGGTTCGATTTTAGGGTTAATTTGATAAAATATCATTGTTAGAATATGTAATTCTGTTAAATATGATAGCATTGAATAGATTTGGGCCTAATCACTGCCGGGCACCAGCCAGCCTTGCTATTGCTGAGCCTGTTGCCGGCGAGCACTGCGACGGGCGGTGGCAATTTGTTTAGTTTACATTCATCGATTCGACAATATTAATATCGCCACCGATGTAGCTGCGGTGTTAATATCGGTTCGATTTTAGGGTTAATTTGATCAGCATTGAATAGATTTGGCTCTAATATATCGGCGGGTGGCACACTAACCGGCGCGGCTTGCAATTAAACTTGACTTGAAAGTAGGGTAGCTTAGTCTAGGCTACGGTCGGCAGCTAGCGCTGGAACCGGCTCATGCATGCGGATTTTCCACCGGTAGCCATGTGGTGCCACCCTAGCCGCGGTTCGGGCACTAGCACCAGCCCATGCATATGGGCCCAGGGCGCCATTACCATGACCCGATATCCCACTCAGTCCCATTGTCCAGATACTGAGCTAACGTATCCTAATAATCCCGGGCGCCAGGCTAGGTAATGGCAAGTATCAATTTGATATGTCATTGGTTTGACTCGCTCAGGATTAGAACCCCCCACCCACCTTCCACACAGGAAGTCAGCGCTCTCATTGATTCGCCCATCGCGTCCGGTCACCTATGCTTGCTATGAACCATCAACATAAAAAATAATATAAGCATGAATAAAATAAAACAACGATTTAAATCTAGACCTTTTTTTCAGATGGCGACTTTATAGTGCTGGCCCACTGAGACACCAGGCCACTAGCACCATGACCTAGTATCCCACTCAGTCGTATTATCCTGACACTGAGCCAATCAGTCCTTGCCCTATTCAAATAATGCCAAGTAATTGGCTAGGAAGCGACAAGTATCAATTTTGCAAGTCATTGGTTTGACTCAACCGGCAATTGAACTCCCGACCTTCCGCATGGGAGGCCTGCGCTCTGCCGATTCGGCCACTGCGTCCAGTCAGAAGTTGTTTGGTGAACTGGTAAATCTGTGTAAATACATAAATTGCATGGAAGACGAGGGCTTTGGAGAATTGTTTTAGGAAATGGATTGTGTTTGTTGTACATTAGGCCTAGTTGATTAAACATGGGAAATTTCAATCGCGGAAAATTGGTCTTCCTCATTCCAGTGCTCCTTGCCCTATCCTAGTAATGCTGAATGCGAGGCTAGCTACCTACACATATCATTTTGCATGTCGGCTACGGTTCGAACCCAGGGGGTTGAATACCACCAAAGACCCTATAATACTAAGACGGCTCACTCAGCCTGTACTGTGTAATCAAAATGATCAAACCCACCACTTGGTGCGCTGGCTGTTCTCTTGGTTAAACAGTTGCGATATTATATGTATAAATGTATATATGAATGTGAAAGATGTGTGATGATGGCGATGATGATGATGATGCTGATGATGATGTGTATTTGTTCATAACAATTTCATATTGATGTGGATTCATACTTACCTATCTCATGTATAATATAATTGTATGTGTTTACATGTGAAACACCAACCAGCAGCCGGGCTGATCAAACCCACCACAAGGTGGCACTGCGAAATTTACATTACCATGGGAGAGATAGGGAGTGAGCCGTCTTCGTATTATAGGGTCTTTGATACCACCACCTACCTACCTCATTTGGCTATCATGTCTGGTTATTTTATTCAAATGAATAGGTCATTTCTTAGCCCCGTTGCACTGCTTTTCCAGCAGTGAATGGAACAGTTAGGCCAAATAAAAAATATATTAAATTATTGATCGTCCCCGCCCGTGCCTGAAAAATCGCCTGCCCCTGATTTTCTTTGATTTTGTATTTTCTTTTTCAATTGTAAAATGGAAAGAGCCGGTGGAGTGAGAAATGGAAAAAGGAATGGAGAGTGAGTGGGGTGGATGGAGTCAGAAATAGAAAGGGAAGTAAAGAGGGGGAATGGACAGGGTGGGGGGGGGGGGGAGGAATGGAGAAGGATTTGATGGGTAATAGGCAGGGTACTGGGAATGGGAGGGAGCAGGGTCGAGAGTGGAGGAGGTTGGGAGAGACTGGGTGTTGGAGTGTGGGAGGGGAATGGTGTTGGATGGGGAGAGAATATGAATGAAGGTGGTGGAGAGAATGGAGGTGGCAGGGCGAGGGCGAGGAGACCAGTGAAGTACTGAGAGAAAAAAATAATACTAAAAACCGGTCGTCCGACCCTGATTTTTATTTCAAAATGACGACCTCCAACTTTGTCTATATATATGTTATTTGGCCTTGTCTACACATTTTTATTTGTTTTTAAAGGGTTTTCATAATATGCATGGAACATTTCCATTAGTTTAGAACAGGAAAATGGGGTAACTAGGTCATAGGAGTGGCATCCCAAAATTGAATAATTGAAATGACGTTGGTGAGAACATTTAATGTGGCACATGATTATCTATAAAGGGAGAACATTAACTGATACACATTGCGACCGACAAAAGTGTGCATGTAAAAAAATAAAAAGGCTTGTGTGTATCTTTCGTTGATCTATATGTTGAACTCTCGCAGAATTGTGTTATTTCGGTCTTAGAATGATAAGAGTAGGGGTGAATAACAACCCTGTTTAAATCCGAGCAAGAATGGCATTGGTTTGAATCAACTATTAAAAAAGAGCCGTCCAAAATAATCAATATTTCAAACATTGGTTGCATTGTGAACTACCGCAGACACTATTAAAAACAAAAATTTGAATTTCGAGTGACGTCCTATTTGTATTATAACATTTCTTTTTGTAGTAGGGAATTTTCTTAATACTGGATATCACGGTTAATATATATGCAGTAAAACCTCTCTATACCGACCCCTCCACAGATCGACCACTCCCCTACATCGATCGCTTTATTTGGGCCCCAACAATACCATTGTAACGATATTCTAACTCTCTAAACCGACCACCTCCCTAAATGGACCATTTAAGTCGGTCCAATGGTCGGTCGATTTAGAGAGGTTTTACTGTACACATAAATATGTGTCAAGACATAACTATATAACGGTCCCATCAATAAATGGTTGCAGCAGTATATTCTATTCAACTTAATTCTTTATTTCAGCCTACATCCCAAACCCAAGAATATTAGAATATAGACCTACAAATGAATGCATTCACCTGTTGTAAAATAATATATAAATAACAATATGATAAAATAGCCATATCATTTCTAAAAATGATATGTTGGCCTGTATTAGTGGATTTTCCCAACGTATTGGTCCTAATTATTAAATTTATGTAACATGATACAGGATGCTTGTTGTTTGTTTGTTGTGGTTTTAACTCCTAACAACATCTAGGTCATATCAGGACGGGATAGGCCTACAGGATGCAGTGAACTCAAACATTGATTATAGTAGGTATAATATTATACGGGCATAAATCTTCGGCAGGAGGTATGACTTGTTATCCATTAATTATACGCGTTCATTGTATTTAATTATTAACCAATACACTACAGGCTAGGCTGCTTACTCATAAGCTGCGATATTCAGGGCTACGGTGGCGCCACCACCGCCGGTTCGTGGTACTTGGGAGCCAACTATGAGCTCGTTTCTGGTGCCAGCCAGTAGCCTCGTTCTGAATGCTTGATCTGAACTAGAGCATGGTTACCATACATCATTACATGTCTTTCTTTTTGGAGTAGTTTATTTGTTGACCTGACTATCCAGAGAGCGTGCTACAAATAACCTATTTGTTTATATTTTTATACGTGTATAGTTTATAGCTTGGTGATTAAGGTACTTGTGAAACTACGTGATCTCATATTTACCTCTGCCATATGGAGGTATTGGTACAAACTACTGTATGTAGCCTACATTTTGATAATGGTTCGTATTGTAATGTTCATATCATTATTTGTATATTATTCACATTTTTTGTTAAAAGCCAAAATGGGGGCGTTTTAAAACAACTCAACCGCATTCCATTAAAACATAGTCATATATATATATTTATTTACTATATATATATATATATAGGTTAGTTGTTGGAGTATAACATCCTGGCAACATCTATGGCCAACGCTGAGCCAACCAGTCCTTGTCCTATCCTAATAATGCCGAGTGCCTGGCTGGGAAGCAAGAAGTATCAATTTTGTACATCATTGGCTTGACTCGACCAGAGTTCGAACCCGTGGGTTCGAATCCCATGATCTACCAAAACGGGAGACGGACGCTCAACTTATTCGGCCATCCCGCTGAGGAAGATGCATATGTACTATATGTATATATATAAATATATATATATATATATATATATACATGATGTGATATATATAACAAGTTGACTTACTGAGCGCTGTACACAATGTCTCCAATTGTCATGGCAAGGACCTTCTCAATCGGCTCTTGGGTGCAAACTGGCTTGTCCTTGGCGATGTGTGCGAGCATGGTGTCCAGGTGGTTCAGGAATGTGTCCTCCATGAGCAGAGATCCGAACCCGACACCACGCAGGATGCGAACCATCAACTGCTTCCGGCCCCGCCATTTGTCCGAGTAGGGAATGTTGAATAGTTCTGCACAAAGAGAGATGGTACCATGCTTATAGTTATACCCTAGTCACATACGCTTGCAATCGCTTGTGACCATTTTGCGACCACTATGCGGCCATCAAAAAGGGGTGATCACAAAGGTCGGTGACCGGAGTGACTGGTCAGCAACCAGTTGGCAACCAGTTGGCAACTTCTGGGTGTCTAGTTTGGTTGCAAGGAGCTTGCAGATGCTGCATGAAACACATCCTTGTGACCAAAAGAGTTGCAAGGTCACTGACCATTTTCAGCACTTGTGACCGGTCGCTGACTAATCGCCGAACGATGAATGACCGATTGCTCAACATTGTTTTTTCCCAACTTTTTTTTGCTTTGGTCACAGGGAGGTCGCCCACGTTTGGTCGCAAAGTGGTTGCCAAATGGTCGCAAGTGGTCACAAGCCATAGTATGACTGAGGCCTTAACTGACCTCAGCACAAAGTGAATCAAACAAATACACATATGACTGATTCAGGTGTGATTGTTTGTTGTTGTTGCTTTACATCCTAGCAATACCTAAGGTCATATTAGGATGGGTCCAAGTATGATGATGTTAATAGTCCTTAGTAAGTGAATGCCTCCATTGCCATTATATTTATACCCCCAGCCCGAAAAGGAACATCGCACCGACGTCGGATACGTCGGATATTGGAAGTCTGACAACGGCCAAATGTTGCAAAATGGTAGAAAATTTGACATCAGAAGTCGGACATCGGTCAAATGTTGCAAAGCGGTGTGACATTTTACATCGAAACTGAGCAGGAGGCGCCACCACTGAGAATAGTACACCAATTATGTTTCCCTGACTAAATATTTTTAATATTGCATACTAGATCCATAAAATCAATCAACCATTTGGTAATATTATTACATCCGATATAGTGTATATATAGCAGGGAGCAAGGAGTAAGGTAGAACAATAGAGATACCATTTTTGTGTAAAAGATGAGTTACCTACAGTCGGTTTGCAACCAATCAAAGTCAATCCAATGCAACAAGGTGTAAAATATTCCGACTTTTTAGGTCTGGTTCATAAATAAATAATAGTGTCATGGGGGTGATGAAAATGGGAAATACTGCGCCTAGAGCGGGACTCGAACCCGCATCTCTTTGCACTCCGGGCCAGTGTGCTAACCATTACACCACCTAGGCTCCCTGATATCAAGACACTCCCCACGCCTACCTGTCTATGTGGTTACTTGCCTGAGAGGTCAGTGCAGACCACTACACTCGTCCCCCTGGAATTGTAAGTCTTGTAATGCTTACAATTACATACATACAGGCAATGCACTAACACATACATACACAGGGTAGGTTCAACAACCATACAGCGCAAAGCTTGTACAGGATCCTGATCACGGCAACCAGTGTCATGGGGGTGATGAAAATGGGAAATACTGCGCCTAGAGCGGGACTCGAACCCGCATCTCTTTGCACTCCGGGCCAGTGTGCTAACCATTACACCACCTAGGCTCCCTGATATCAAGACACTCCCCACGCCTACCTGTCTATCTGGTTACTTGCCTGAGAGGTCAGTGCAGACCACTACAATAGTTTAAATAAATTCTAAAATATCTCCTTTTCATAAAACTCATATGTGAAGCATTAAGAAAACTGTTTTAATCATATTTAATCATCCAGTTATTTCTATAAAGTCATTATAATAATATTCCAATTATATAAGTACCACTATAAAACCTCTCTAATAATACATAATTCATTCTATCATGTTGGTAAATACATATGCATAATATTCAAACCAAGTTGTGAAACCATGGTAGATTATGTATATTAAGTGAAGTTATAATTAATATCAGATTGTTCTAAGGTTCTATATCAAATATAACCACTGGAGATAAGAACTCTGGAAAATTATTACTGTATTGGTATATTTACATGTATTACTGAATGCCAGTATCTGAGGGAGTGTTAGCACACAGGTGACAATGCATGGGGGCTGTGGCTGTGTGTGTGTGTGTGAGTGTTTGCAGGACCTGCCAAAGCCAGGTGTCAGGCTGGAGGTGGCAGGTGGAGTGTGTGTGTATTTGTGTGTGTGGCGAGCCCTCCCTGCCCCACCTGGTGGCACTTTGCTGAACTAAAGATGATAAAATATGTAATTCTCAAAGTAAGGCATGTAGAAACTCCTACTATTTTGGAGTTGTCCCAATCTAAGGGACTGGTGACCACGGGTGTTAGGTAAATATAAACAGGGTTGATACTCCCATATAAGTGTAATTGGTGAACTTGATGGAAAAATATGTATCTGACTTGGGGTGGGTGGGTTGTCCCCCCCACCCCTTACCTAGATGGGGGGAGGGGGCTGGTGGGAGTGGTGGGGGTCCACCTACTCCCACCCTGCCTCCCCCCACCACTGACTGGAAGAGGTCAACCAATGAAATGCCAATTTACTGTCTCTGACTGAGGAGACTCCCAGCAACTGTGTACCTGTATTTTGAATGTTTTCCATCTGGATAAAAGAGCTGGGCAGGGGGTGTGGCAAGCAGATGACCTGGAGACAGCACAGCAGGAGGAGCCAGCCACGCCTCCCTACTAGACTTTACCACACTTAATTTCTGTTGGGTTGATATTTCTTGGAACGGATATAGTAAGCAGATATAGTAAGCAGATACAGTAAGCGGATCATCGCTTGAGTAATATCATACATTAGTGCTTTCCGGCTTCCACACACAGAAGTTAGGGTTCTATTTCCTATAAAGATTCTAGCGTGTAAAATACCGCTAGTTAACAAAGGTATGTCACCTTCACAATCAATTACAATCAGTGCATGCTATTTTTTCTTTTTTTTTGGCGAAAGGATTTAGTTGTCAAATGCCATAGATTTTCACAAATACTTTACTTTTCAATATTCAAAAGGAAAAAAAAACTTATCTGTATGAAGTGCTCTCTCATTCCGTTAAAAATATGTAATGATGGTTTATTTATCTTGTCCATAACATATAATAAGTTTATGATATAACTAGGTTTCAATGCTGAACAGCTTTAGTCATTAGTTTCTGGTTTATTGTCTTGAATAATTTGTTAGTAATATTTGCAAGTATATTTTTCTACCAGAAGCTGATGTCATTTAGGAGGCACTGTGTTTACATTGATTGAAATATGTTGGAAGTAGACATTGGGGAGGTCACCCACAATTATATCACTTCGGGGTGGGAAAAATGGTGGCTTAATCTAAAACTTTTTTTTTTCAATAACCGATATAAGTACAGCAAAATAGGATTTAAAGTATTTTATGATTGTAGAAGCTGACAATCTGGGTTATTTTTTTTAAAAGCATTAAAACAACATGTAGGACTTCTACTGGTAGCTGTTATCCTACAGGTACCAGCACAAATGTGATGTCATCACTCCTAGCAAAGCCCAGCCAAGAGGTGGGTTACTGGGGTCGGGTCGTTTTGCACACGGCGCGTGTATTTCTCGACTCCACTCGCGGTGTTCGATTTGAAATTCTGACGACTCAGGTGAGGTGGGTGTGGTTGGGGTGTATGGTGGGTGTGTGGTGGGGGCATATGTTTGTGTGGCAACCCGGCCGACTCGGGTGACCCGAGTAGCCCGGGTTGTGTTAATCGATTACGGCTTGAGTGTTGTTGCTTATGGGGCTGTCACACTACGGCATATGGCGTAACCGGTGTAAGCGGTTGGCGTCACATATGCCATCATACACTACGCATGCGCTATGCATATGCTATGCATAGGTTGGGCCTACACTGTATACGCTCGTCATACGCCTTCTTACGCGCGTCTGTCTTAAAATTGTCTGCATGCTCAAGATTTTTAGTGTATGGCTCATATGCTGCTCATACGCTAGATGTATGCTATGCATACACCGGCATAGGTTACGCATAGGTTAGGGGTACGCCGGCATTGGTTAGGTATACGCTGAAACCTAGCCTCGGCGTATCTCTAGCGTATGTAGCGTATGCCTAGCCTACGTGTAACGTGTTTGAGCGTACTCCTGGTGTATACAAAGCGTATACAATGCGTAGGCAAAGCATATGCCCAACCTATGGTCTCGGTATATAAAGGCGCCACAAGGCTTCTTCTGTCAGTCCTGCTCTGCTGCTCAGACAGGATGGATGTCCAGGCACTCCAAATACACTTCCAGCATCAGTAGAGAATTACCCTTTATCAGCATGAGCTAGGTCTCTACCTCATGGTTCTTCTGGCGGCCGTTCTCCAGAGGAGGAGGAGGAGGAGGCAGCGGCGGCGCACAGTGTGGGTCAGACCCTGGATTGGGAGGTGGCCACAGTTTGGCTTGTACGACAAGCCAATGGTCGATCTCCGCAGCGAGGACACCGCGTCGTTCGTGAACTTCATGCGGATGCCTCTCCAGTTGTTTGATGAGATTGTGGTGTGCGTGAGACCGAGGATTGAAAAAAACCGCACCACATTCCGAGTGCCGCTCGAGCCTGCGCTGAAGATCGCACTTACTCTGCGGCACTTGACATCTGGCACCAAATACTCGTCCATGAAGTTTGGGTGGAGGGTCCCCCACAACACACAGTCGCTCATAGTGCGTGAAGTCCGTCAGGCCATCATCGATGAGTACATGGACGATGTCATGATGTGTCCGATGACTCCAGAAGGATGGCGTGCCATCGTGTACCTATTGTTAGAGAAGTGGAACTTCCCCCATACTTGTGGCACTCTGGATGGGAAGCACATTGCCTGCCAGTGCCCTCCAAAGAATAGGTCGCTCTACTACAACTACAAGGGGTTTTACTCCATGGTCCTGTTGGAACTAGTAGACGCGGACTACAAGTTTATGTGGGCAGATCTTGGGGGTTTGGGCTCCGCGTCTGATGCCCAGATCTACAATGACTCCGAGCTGAAGGTGGGCACTGAAGGTGGCACCATCGGCTTTCCGGACCCTGAACCGATCGTGGATAGCCAGAAGGATGTGCCATACTTTCTCATCGGTGACGATGCCTTCGCCCTGCGGCTGACTATGATGAAGCCGTACGGCAAGAGGGGGTTGAACAATGAGGAGCGACTGTTCAACTACCGGCTGTCCCGAGCTAGGAGAGTGGTGGAGAATGCCTTTGGCATTCTAGCCACCGCTTCCAAGTGCTGCTGACCACTATGCAGCACCACCCCTCCACCGTGAAGGTCATCGTCAATGTGTGCATGGTTGTGCACAACCTCATGGGGATGCGCTACCCAGCACTGCAGAACCAGCAGCTGGATCGTCCCGAAACTGGCACCATACGCTTCACATACGCTACGCATATGTACGCATACGCCGGCAGCTGGTGAACGTGTCTATCGATCGGTTCAGCCCGAGATGTTTTCTAGGTTAGGTTGAAAGCTCAGTATGCCCTAACTCACTAATAATAGCAGAGTAGGGAGTTTATCCACTAGACTCAACACTGGACCCTGACCTCGAGCACTGACCCACTTCTGGTGGTGAGGTGGGTCCACTACTCTGCCCACACATATTTGGTTTTATAAACATAAAAACTAAACAAGGTTGTGCTCATTTTTTTGTCGGAGTACGGTTCCTGTCTCAGCGGCCTATACCAGCTAACAGCCACAGTGCGCAGTGGCCGAATCGGTAGAGCATCAGCCTCTCGTGCGGGAGATCGAGAGTTCAATTCCCAGTCGAGTCAAACCAATGACTTATAAAATTGATACGCATCACTTCCTAGCTTGGTGTTTGGCATTAATAAGATAGGGCAAGGACTGGTTAGCTCAGTGTCAGGATAATGTGACTGAGTGGGATATTGAGTCATGGTGTTGGCAGCCTGATTTCCCAAACAGGAAGCACTATAAAGTTGCCATGAGTGCGCACTGACACAAGTCGGTACCCATCCTGATATGACCATTGATGTTACCAGGATGTATAACTCCAACAACCAACCAACCGTAATCATAGCTACGATATCTTTATCTGACAAGGACTGCATTGTTATTTAATAAGGATATCTTAGAACGTGTTAATGGCCCTGTCACACTATGACATAACGCGCCAGCGTAGGAACAACATGAAAATAAATTTAACACGTCGAAAATCTCAGCGTAATATACAAATTCGGGACGTCAATGCCGGGTAGTTGGTATAGCGTCGTGCCAACCAACAATCAACCAACAACCAATCCACAACCAACCGACAACCAATCCACAATAAACCCACAACCAATAAACAACCAACAAACCAACAACCAAACAACCACAACTAACCCACAACCAATCCACAACCAACCAACAACCAATCCACAACCAACAACCAAACAACAAACAACCAATCCACAAACAACAAACAACCAACAACCAATCCACAACCAACCAACCAACAACAAACAATCCACAACCAACAACTAAACAACCAAGCAAACAACCAACAAACAACCAACAAACAACCAACAAACAACCAACCAACAACCAATCCACAAGCAACCAACAACCAACAACCAAACAACCAACCAATAACCAACCAACCAACAATCCACAATCAACCACCAACCAAGCAAACAAAAAACCAACCAACAACCAACCAACAACTAATCCACAACCAACAACCAACAACCAATCCACAACCAACAACCAACCAACAAGCAATCCACAATCAACCAACAAACAACAACAAAGCAAACAACAACCAAGCAAACAACAACCAAGCAAACAACAACCAATCCACAACCAACCAACAACCAACACTCAACCAACAACCAACCAACAAACAACCAAGCAACAACAACCAAACAACAAACAACCAAACAACAACCAACCAACAACCAACCAACAACCAATCAACAACCAACCACCAATCCACAACCAACCAACAACCAACCACCAAACAACCAACCAACAACCAATCCACAACCAACAACCAACCAATCCACAACCAACCAACAACCAACCAAACAACCAACAACCAAACAACCAATTAACCAACAACCAACCAGCAACCAATCAGCAACCAACAAACCAACAACCAATCCACAACCAACAACCAACCAACAACCAGCCAACCAACCAACAACCAGCCAACCAACCAACAACCAATCCACAACCAACGACCAACAACCAATCCACAACCAACCAACCAACAACCAATCCACAACCAACCAACAAACAACCAACAACCAATCCACAACCAACCAAACAAACAACCAACCAAAAACCAATCCACAACCAACCAAACAAACAACCAACCAAAAACCAATCCACAACCAACCAACCAACAAACAACCAATCCACAACCAACAACCAACCAACAACCAATCCACAACCAACCAACAACCAACCAACAATCAGGCTTAGTAGGGGTATAATCAACAGGGCAAGATTCACATCATGACCGACAACATCTCATGTCGCTCTCATTCGGTTTAAGTAAGTGTCAGAGGTGAGGTTACACAGAGAAAATAAAATGGTATATTTGGTTGATTGGTTGGTTGTTGGAGTGTTATATCCTGGCACCATCTAAGGTGTAGATATCTGGGTGTTTATAGCCTTTCTATTACTATAGTTCCCAAACTTACAAATACACAATGATTCCTTCCTTAATTACTTATACACAGTTTCATTCCACGGAAATTTCTACTATGAATATTAACTAGGAAATTGTGTGAATAGATAACACAAGTTTTATATCTGGTACATGGTGAGTTAAGTGGATGTGGAATAGGGGGGGGGGGGTGAGTCAAATTAAAAGACACTTACCGTCAAACAGGTTCATGTAATCCAGGTCGTACATTGCAGGACGACTACCAAACTCTTTCCCTCGCTTGACGAAGCATTCTTTTATAAGCCGATTACTGTTCAGTACAATCATTGGCCTGTGTACAAAGCAAATAGTTGTAGTAGTGTATGTCCAAAGTAAAAGTAAAGCTTGTTTTATCTAATGACGCCTCTTGAGCACATTGATTTTTATCATCGGCTATTAAACGTAATAAATGTGGTCATTCTGACATATTTCTTTGAGGGAAACCTACTCCCGCAACATAGGCTACTCTTTCCGATAATCAGCAAGGGGTCTTTTATCTGCACTTTTCCACAGACAGGATAGCACATAACACAGCCTTTGATGAACCAGTTGCGGACCACTGGTTGGACTGGAAAATAGCTCAAACTACAAATGTGTCCACTGAGCAGGATCGATCAGATGCCCCACACCTTTACAGGTGGACACGCTTCCGCCTGAGCAGCATATGTCAAATAAGCACAACGACGAAACAAGTCAACAGGACTTCGGCCGGGTTTCCTTGCCCTACACCTGACTGGTAACGATTATGTTCATGCCATTAAATTTGTACTTTAGTTTATTCGATGTATTACTGTTAATTGCTCATGGTTACTTCAGATTATTCCTAGTAGTATATCATCTTTTTTCTTCTTAAAGCTTCATAGTCCGATGAAAACATCAATTTTTCAAAACCAAAACAGTTATCTAGATTTGATTCTACATATCTAACTTAGATACTGGTGCATTTATTAAACATTTGTCGCCACATAGAAGGGAATACTGAAGCAATTTAAATAGAATATGTTACTGCAGAAGCTTATGGTGTCAGCGTTTTAGTGTGCTTGTCAACATTAATTTGGTATTTTTGCAGTTCAAATGTCTCAAAAGTTACCGATTTAAAATAAAAGTTACTTTAAACTAAAGTAAGGTAGATAATAATGATTAATCTAATATATTTATTACAGAAAATGACACAAAGAAACTCAAAGCCATCGGACTGTGCCACTTTAATAGGTTTTCAATATATTTCTATGAATTTCTAGATTAACATATGTATTAATCTAGACTGCATTACTTGCATTCACAAAAAAAAATACAATTAAACTGAAACAAATGTCATATGACATGTTGCATTATTTCCATAAACAGCGTCAGGCAGTCGTCCAGGATACCACATGCTAGGCCTAGGGGGCGCCAAATATATTTGCCTCCTTGTGAATTTCTTTTAAATTATACTTGTAAGGGCACTGAAGTTTGCCAGGGGTGCCAGCAACACCAGGGCTGACACTGTCCATAAAAGCCATTTATCAATATTAATTCTTTTGCAGATACATATGACAGTTTGCTAATAGTATGAATCGCGGTTGTTATAGTTTGGAAATGTATGTGTTTATTATTTAAATTTGATAGTCCGATGGTTTTGAGTTTCTGTAATTTTCTGAGATAAATATATTAGGTTGATACTTTACTTTATTTTGCAATATCTTGTCATTACAGTCTATAGCACACACAACAGGGAAGCATGAGTTGGAGGACATGGCTTTATTCTGGGCAGCCCCCCGGGGGCTTTGCATTTTCAGGTGTGGCATCCGAATGCTGCAGGGAAAAGGTCATGTGGTGATCGGAGTGGTGAGGGATGTTAGTGAGGTGAGGGGAGATGAGACAAATGAACAATTGAGCTGATAATGAATAATAATGACAGAGCAACTAGCAGATAGCAACAGTTACTTAATTATTAACAGTAATAATCATGTATATGTAATTAAGTTAAATGTAATTAATTAAATTGTTATTAAATTTATATAATCTAATGTCTTAAAATCTCAACGGAGTGGGTGGGTGGGGAAAAGGAGGTTAGTGGTCAGTCCAGTGGAGATGAGCGGAGTGACCAAGTGAGGTGAGAAGCTGAGGGGGCTCAGCTTTGGAAGATTGTGATTGGGTGTTGAGAGAGGGTGTGTCAGGGGTGCTGACGAATGGGAGGGATGTAATGAGGAGGCACGGCATGATTGGCATATGGTATTGGTTGTGGTCCCCTTCCCAGAGAGACCCCCCACCCACACCACCCCACCACCACGGCCCCCACTCAGAGGGTGGCAGACGGGGGAGGGGGAGGGGGGCCCCAACGGCTTCGCTGTCTAATGTGCCCTGCAATGACCCTGAATGAGCCCATGCTCATTCAACACCATTACAGTCTATATCACACATGACAGGGAAGCATGAGTTGGACAACATGGCTTTATTCCAGGCAGCCCCTGGGGGCTTTGCATTTTCAGGTGTGGCATCCAAATGCTGCAGGGAAAAGGTCATGTGGTGATCGGAGTGGTGAGGGATGTTAGTGAGGTGAGGGGAGATGAGACAAATGAACAATTGAGCTGAGTTGAATAATGACAGAGCAACTAGTGGGTAGCAACAGTTACTTAATTATTAACAGTAATAATCATGTATATGTATTTAAGGTTAATGTCATTAATTAAATTGTTATTAAAATTATATAATGTAATGTCTTAAAATCTCGGCCAAGCCAAGTGTATGGTAATTAATGTGAGTCCAGGTGTGTGATAAGGCCTGGACCAGGGCAGCATTGACCTTGCATAAGTCATGGCTGTTTATGTATCGCTTATGCGCATCGGAAGCCCAGCAGTCGAAGCGCTGGACCTCCAGGTCCGAGCTCCCTGGGGCAAAGGCAACCATTGCCGCCGCCCTCCGGATGGTGTGGAGGGTGAAGTGGGGGTCGTGTGGGTGACCCTGTTCGGCCTGCTTCCACATTTTTGCAATGAATGGGATGGTCATGGGAAGGCCATCAGCTGGGAAGATTAGGAGTGGTTGTGCCCGAGACCATGTCGGGGCGATGGCGAGCATGTCAGCATAGGTCCGCACTGGACAGAATCGCTTGTCTGGAGCTGGTGTGAGTGTGATGATGTGTGACTGGTTGTTGGCCTGCATGTTTTTTTACCACTTCTGGTCAATATGCAGGGATCGATTGTCAATCCAGAAGTCGGCTCGGGTAGCATATCAGGTGGGGTCAAACGTCGCCACCAACCTGGGCACCACCTCCAACTGCCTTGCCCCTGCGAAGAACATCACCAGTATGGCAAAAGCCACCACTGTGCCCTGTGGTGATGCCCTGAGGTTGAGGACAGCTTGCCATATGACCTCCACTGGGGCGTGTTGGGGCTACTTGGGCCTCTGTTGCTTGGATTGCTTTATGGCATCCATGGCGAGGCACATCATGATATGGTCGAGTGGGGCCGTCGGGGCCTCCTGTATCCTCAGGAAGAGCCTGTAGTGTGACACCGCGTTAGCCATGGAGGATGGGCACAGTTGTGCGACCCTTTCTTCTATCCAGCACCTCACCTGGAGTGGCATCAGGTGGAGGACGATGTTCGCAGTGCACCGTGAAGTTGCATATTGTGACGTTGTAGTTGGCCCAGGACCCTGGAGCCCTCGTGTCCGCCTGTTGTGCCTGTGCCGCCCTGATGAGGCCCTCATAGTGCGGAATTGTCAACATAGAGAGGTTGGAGGGGCTCATAATCAAGAAGAACCAGTTGGACAAGCATGAGGTTTGTTACTACAAATGTCTACTGCCACCTGCTGGTGGCATGGGCCGATGTGTGCCCTGATGAGGGCATCTGCTATGATATATATTTCACCAGGAATGTAGTGGTAGATGATTCTTATGTTGCGCATAGCCTGGAACATCCAAGCTGTGCGGGCAATTCCTAGGAGACGGGGGTTGTGTCCCCTGGCAGTGGCGAGGACGTGTACTGCCGCCTGGTTGTCACAGTCAATGGCTATGTGGCCCCCGTCGCCGTCAGGACGGACAAGGGTGTGAAGGGCGACCATTACGTTGAGGTTATGCTGTCACCATCGTCATAGTCGCTATCTGCGAAGGGGATTGAGTATGCATGGGTGTCGTCAACCCCGCCTATCCCCCCAAGGCAGGCAGGTGTCGACCACGATTTGCCTGCCCGCGTGTGTTTACTCAAGTTGGGAGCTGGCTGCTTCCCCGTCCGGGGGGGGGGGGGGGGGGGGGGGGGGGGGGGGGCTGTGGTGTGGTGTGTGGGGGGGGGGGGGGGGCGCTGGTTTGTTGTTGTCGCGCCCCGCCTGTCTTCAGTGGCGGGGGCGGTGGCAGGGACGGCCATGTAGTATGTTAGCCTCTTGTGCTTTATGCCCTGCCTGTCCGGCCACTTAAGCTTGTTTTTCTCCACGTGATCAAAGATGCACTGGGACCATTTCCTGACCATGGTCCAGGGCTTGGTCATGCATTCCTTTGCGATGCACCGGTAGTGATCCAGCATGTCTCGGAAGTCCCGAGGGTTGTAGACCTGCTGGCCATCCAGGAGTGCCATGAATGTGTTGAGGTAGGGAGAAAAGGAGGGGGGGGGGAGGGGGGCCCAACTGCTTCGCTGTCTTATGTGCCCTGCAATGACCCCGAATGAGCCCAAGCTCATTCAACACATTTAAAATGGCTAAATTCTTATATATCTGGAGTGCAACTACGCACAATTAATCTTGGCTCGCAATCCAAAACTCTTAAAATAAAAGTTACTTCAAGCTAATTGTTTGTTTGTTGGAGTTTTACGTCCTGGCAACATCTAAAGTCATATCAGGACGGGCTTCAAACTAAAATATGGTACATTATAACGATCAACCTAATACAGTCAAACCTCTCTAATCGACCACCTCCATAGACCGACCACTCCTCTACATCGATCGCTTTATTTTGGTCCCAAACGATCGCCCATGCATTGCAAATGTACTGATAAAAAAATATTTTAAAACTCTCTAAACCGATCATCTCCCTAAATGGACCTGTAAAGTCGACGGCTGGCATTTGTGGGTTGTGTAGGCAGGTTTGTAGGAAATCATTACAAGCAAGAAGAGAAAGGAAGAGTATAAATAGTGAAAGTAGAGTGAGAGCTTGCACCCTCAGGTTTATTATTATATAGTGGTACATGGATCTGATATGGCATACCACCTGACCATTATCTCCAATCAGCAACAAGTATTGTTAGTTCCACCAATGAACAGTAGGCATTCTGGGATCACCATGGCTCCTGTGATCTACCCACTACCACCATGCAGTGTGGCTGTTTGGCCTGCCAGACGGGGTGGCCGAATGAGTTAGAGCGTCCGTCTCCCGTGCTGGTAGATCGTGGGGTCGTGGGGTCGTGGGTTCGAGTCCCGGTCGAGTCAAACCAATGACTTTAAAATTGATACTTGTCGCTTCCTAGCCAGGCGCTCGGCATTATTAGGATAGGGCAAGGACTGGCGTGCTCAGTGTCAGGATAATGTGACTGAGTGGGATACCAGGTCATGGTGCCGGTGGCCTGGTTTCCCAGTGGGACAGCACTATGAAGTCGCCATGAGTGCACACTGTCACAAGTTGGTACCCGTCCTGATATGACCTTAGATGTTGCTAGGACGTAAAACAACAACAAACAAACAAAACAAACAAGCTTGGCCTGCACCTGCCTGCTGTGTGTGTGTGTGTGTGTGTGTGTGTGTGTGTGTGGTGATCCGTGACTAACAGTTGGAGGGGGGGGGGGGGGGGGGGGGGGGAAGTGGGTAGTGAGGCTCTTGGGCTCATTACACACTAACAGTAGTGCCTCATTTACATTATCTACCTAATACACAATGACTATTGACCACAAGTAAAGAGTCACCAGCAACTACATAAATACATTCATACACCTGGCCCTATACACCATTTACATTAATAGACCATTTGTACTCCTTTATAGACCATTTCGCATTCCCCACCAATGCGTTTTATCGGAATATTTTACAGACCGTTTAAAGTCGGTCCCATGGTCGGTCGATTTCGAGAGGTTTTACTGAATATATTCATCACAGAAAATGACACACAAAAACTCAAAACCATCGGACTATGCAACTTCTTTTTTTATATATATAAAAGCCCACATTTAATGCCTACCTCATGCCCATCATTACGGTGAACAGCTCGCCATATTTCTTGCTGATGTTGTTGAAATCGTGGTGGGCCTGGTCTGAAAGGAGATGCGGCGACCCGACCCAGGGAATGCCCCACGGTCCTGGCGGCAGATTGCGCGGCCTGCTCGCGTAGTAAGACCCGGCCAGCAGCGCGGGGAGGGCGACCAGGCAAGTGGCCAAAGGGTGGTTGCCACAATAATCCACGACTCGAGACAGAAACACACTGTCGAACACCATGGTGACCGGTGACTGAATGAAGTCAGTGCAGACTTGGGCAAGTCGATGTGTTTTTCGCTTCTAGTCGGGATAGATTTAATATTCTAGCTACTTCTCAGGGCTGAGTGTTAACCAATAAAGAGGGCGGGTTGGTGTTTATGGCGTTATGCCTTATGGAGTGTGTTGATTGGTTGGTGGGGTTTTGCGTACGTGACCTTGACATTAGCTGATTAGGTGTGGGGGGGTAGGGTGTCTCCACGAAATACACAATTCCACAAACTCGCGACGTCTGTCCCGAAATTGGTAATACATGCACTTCTTCCGATAGTTTCCTGTTCCAAGAAAGTATTTAAAGCAGCTGAGCATAAACTAAGTCTACTATGTTATTATACACATGCATAAAATAATCCACAGAAATGTGCATCTATTGAAGTCTTAAGCCGTGTTTACACGGGGAATTGTGAAACGATCTAGACCAATCGATTCATATGAAGCGATGTAGTGGTGCGTTTACACGAGCGAGTTGGAAAGTGTGTCGGCGCCGGGAATCAGCAGGCGCCTGTAGCCGGAAAGCACTGCTTATTTGTTTAGTTTACACACGTCGATTCGACTCCGATGAAGCTGCTACCTTAATATCGCTTGGAATTTAAGGTTAATTTAATTAAATTTCATTATTTGAGGATGTAATTCTGTTAAATATGATCGCATTTAATAGATTTCGGCCTAATTGGGCCCTAACACTGCCGGGTACAAGCGATTAGTTACTGCTCCCCCTGTTGCTGGCAAGCCATACTATTTTATACTATCGCCGCCCGGGAACCAGCTGAATCGCTTCAAATAAACCACCTCCCTAGGTGGTATAGATGAGGCGTTTCATATGAAGCGATTAAGCCCTAAAACGCCACAGCCTCGCGTCTAGACGGGAAATGTGAATCGATCTAGGCAAATGGATTTATATGAGGCGTTTTAAATGGCCCGTGTAAACACGGCTATATATATGTATTTTATCTTGTTTTCCTGATGTGGGAACGGACGCGGTTGCCGAATCGGTTAGAGCGCAGCTTTCTCTTGCGGAAGGTCAGCAGTTCGAGTCCCGGCCAAGTCAAACCAATGACTTACAAAAGTTATACTTGTCACTAGCTAGCCTGATGGTTAGTATTACTAGGATCAGCCAAGGACTGGTTGGCTTAGTATCAGGATAATATAAGTAAGTGGGAAATTATGTCATGGTGCCGGCGGCCTGGTATCCCATTCCCAGTGGCATATATAGGCAAAATGGATATTTGAGATGGAGGATGTAAGTGTAATATACAAGTGAACACGTCAAGCTCTGTACTGCAACTGATGTATTACTTAAGGGGCTGTCACACTACGACGTATGGTGTCAGTGCGTGCTCAACGTTCGAAAATTTGCCAGGATGTCGGCATTCGTTGAACTTTTCAACGGCGGGGGATAAATATGGGGGTACACACAACGTACACACAAGGTACATAGCTTATGCAGAACATATCATTGCCCTATTGCTAGCGGATGAGATCATTCATGTGCCTCGCAAAACGTTCGCTGGTCACGGTATGCTGACCAACGTTACGTACGTTACTCCATTCTCTAGAAGTATGGCGTATACGTTAAGTACGCTGGAGATATGGCAGGCATACATTCGAAGTATGTTAGGAGTACGTTATGCATCCGTTGGCAGTACGCGGACTGTACACGGACTGCACGTTCCCAACAGGCTGACCATATAGCTAAAGTGTCCCAACATACCCCGACCTATCCCTAACATGCTCCTAATGTACGCTGACATACACGTAGCGTATGAGGGACGTATGAGCCATACATCGACATACATTGACAATTTTGAAACTGCACAAAAAAAATTTATCACCTCTACGCACGCCGACGTAAGACGACCTATGATGCCGTATCCCGAGCATACCCGACGTATGCCCAATGTATACATAATGTATGATGCCGTATGCCGACGTGTTGGTCGAAAATCACATACTCCAGCATAAGCTAAAGCCATACGTCATAGTGTGACAGCCCCTTAAGTCTTTATCTCGGCTACTGGCCACATATTCACCTTATCAGCTGGCTGGCTGATTAGCATACATTACAGTCAGTAGGGAGAGACAGTCTGAAATGATATGCTTTGAGATAATTGGTAACTGCTCTCGGAGAACAACTCAATTATCCGGATAGTAGGGGTCTACTGTATTACACAGCGCCAAAGCCTAGCTAATTGGGTCATTTTTCTACCTCACAAGGTGGACTCAATTGTAAAGTCCACGGCTCGAATCTATTGTAAGGTCTGCAACACATTTTTATGTCCATGAATTTTCAAGTGAACCAACCTTTTCATGACAAAATGGTAATATTCTAAACATTTTTATGTCCATGAATTTTCAAGTGAACCAACCTTTTCATGACAAAATGATAATATTCAACATTTTTATATCTATGAGTTTTCAAATGAACCAACCTTTTCATGAATAAATGGTAATTAATATTCAACATTTTTGTGTCCATGAATTTTCAAGTGAACGAACCTTTTCATGACATATGTATGTCTATGAATTTTCAAGTGTAAATGATAACATTTGACACATTTTTTATGTCCATGAATTTTCAAGTGACAAATATTATTGTATAGGATTTCTTGGCCAGATCCAAAGAAAGGTTTGAGTAATGTTAAGGCCCTGTCACATTACGGCGTATGGCAGGAGCGTATTGAAAACCTATGTAAGTCCTGCGGGTGCCAGCCTATGATGACCTTTGGTGACCTCTCAGGTGGGTTTGAGCGTATGTGGAACCTATGAGGAGCGTATGAGGAGCGTATGGGAGCGTGCTGTGACATTTTTTGATGGTTTTGATTGGCATGTGGAGCGTATGAGGAGCGTATGAGGAGCATATGATTATTTTAGGAGCGTATGAGGAGTGTATGCGAAACCTATGCGCGACCTATGTTATCTCTGCGCGGTCCACCGCCTGGTGGCTCCTGGGTATATGTAGGCTGCAGCAACAGTCTCCCCTCACTCTGCCACCATGCCTGCTAAGAGGAACACCACTGCTGCTGCTGCTTCTGCTACTGCTACTACTACTACTATTACTACTACACATACTACTGCTACTACATCAGCCTCCAGAGCTGCTGTGACTACAGGAGGAGGACTAGGCTGTGGGAGAGGCAGAAAGAGGCAGACTTTACAATGCTCTCCATCACCAGCCTCCTCACCTGTTAAAGCAAATACCGAAAATAGTCCTGATGAAAAATATATTCTTCTGGCTACACGAGGCTTCAATAACAGCAATTTACAGCAATACCATTATCAAAGACTAATGTACCTTCTAAGAATAGCAGCATTCTGTCGGAAAAGTCACCGACAAGCTTAATTTAAATCAATCCCAAACTCGTAATAGATGAAGCAATAAAAAATGAATAGCAGAAAAAACACTACCTACACAACTCACAAACCAAGTCGTAGTCAATTTGTTCTATGCTTTTTAAATCAACACTTTTTAGTAAATACCGTAGTTACTACCCATCCTATCCGAAACTATTAAATTGCTTTCACTGTCAATTTAGAATAGAAATCATTTTAAATACGTCATAGTCTAACTATAGTCATTATAACCGTTGTGGTAGTCAGTATATAGAATACCAACCTATAATCTACTCAGTATTACTAACCATATAGTGTCAATAACCATCGTGGTCACCAATATGTAAAGTCCACGGCTCGAATCTGTGGTTGTGTAGGCAGGCTATAGTGAAATCAATACAGGCAAAGAGAAAGGAAGAGTATGAAGAGTGAAAGAAGAGAGAGAGTCAAGCCCTCTGGTTTATTATTTATATGGTACATGGATCCAGTATAATGTATCACCCCACACCATTCTCCCAATGAGAAACAAGCATTTCTAGCTCCACCAATGAGAAACAAGCATTCCCGGTCCCCATGGTTACAGTGATCTGCCCACCACCACCAAGCTGTGTGGCTCCCCTGGGCACCACCTGCCTTGAGCATGCATGTGGTGGTCCTGACTAGCAGAGGGGAGAGGGGGTAGTGGGTGTGATATATGCGTAATGGACGTCTAGATGTCTTGACATCTAGACACGTCTGTAATATATGCAAATGAGATGACGTCATGGAAAAGTTTGGCTGGTGTGGCGTTTTCAGTGCCCGGTCATGCTCAGCGGCCTGTCGTGGCTTCTGCGCATGCACGGATTTTAAGACATATGCAAAACACCTGTGGCCTCGCCGGCTACAAGCTCAGCTGGTGCCCGGCAGTGTTAGGGTTCGATCAGGCCGAAATCTATTGAATGCAATCATATTTAACAGAATTACATACTCAAATAATGAAATTTCATTAAATTAACCTTAAATTCCAAGCGATATTAACGTAGCAGCTAACAACGTAGCAGTAAACAAAACAAATAGCAGTGCTCGCCACGTCGTGCGAAAATCCGTGCATGCGCAGAAGCCACGACAGGCCACTGAGCATGACCGGGCGCTGAAAACGCCACACCGGCTATGCTTTGAGCCCTGGAGGGGAATAAAGTCATTCAGTATCCAGGGCCCGTATGCAGGAGTTTGGTGTTACAGCCTGATACCGTTTAGCTATCTCCGAGCCGGGGAATGCGGTCAAGCCGTATGCAGGAGCGCGTAACACTTTCATTATAGCTAAACATGAATTTATTTATAGATTTGGGAAATCCCTCGGTTCGACAATATGAATAATGCAGCCAATGCGGCGGTGGCGTTAATATTAGTTCGAATTTATGGTTAAATTGATCAAATTTCACTTATTGCGTATGTAATTCTGTTAAATATGATAGCATTGAATAGATTTGGGCCTAATATATTGCCGCCGATGTGGCAGCGGCGGAAGTGGCGATGGACAGTATGGATATCGACGTCCATGAGGCGGCAGCGATTTGTTTACTTTACATTCGTCGATTCGACAATATTAATATCGCCGCCTCTGCGGCAGCGGCAATTTGTTTACTTTACATTCATCGATTCGAAAATATTAATATCGCCGCTGATCCGGCGGCAGCGTTAATATCGCTTCGAATTTAGGGTTAATTTGATCAAATTTCACTTATTGCATATTTAATTCTGTCAAATATGATAGCATTGAATAGATTTGGACCTAACACTAACACCGCTGTAAACTAGCTATGTTTCTGGTTTACCTTAACCTAGTTTAAGCTTCTGGTGTTAGGCCTATCACTGACTCATGCATGCCACTTTTCGCTGCTAAACGGGAATTCCCGCCAAACACTGTTTTGCCTCGCTATCACCGACTCCTGCATATGGGCCTAGAAGTCAAAGTGTTCAGATGTTGTACTTTCACATGGTGTCAGATAGGAAGAATGCCTCCCGCGAATACACTGCCGGGTTTGCGGCCTCCTGGTCAGCTTGTCCTCAGCAACAACGCAAGATCGAACTGGAAAACATGGATCAGAGCATATGACATATACGCCACTGCTGCAGGTGTCATATTGAAGACAGAACGAGTGCAATGCTGCATCTTTCTTCACGGCGCTGGCGAAGATGCGCAACAAGTTTTTGCCAATATGTCCATCGTGCTCGCTGACCGAGACAGGATAGGACCACTCACAGAAGCATTCCAGACATATTGTGTAGGCAATGGTGCTTTTAGGCCCATTGCTTCAGGCTACCAACAAAGACAGTGTCGTGTAGCTGTGGTTCACCAGGCAGCAACTCCCTGGTAACCAAATGAAGCAGCATTAACAAGTTACTGTGAGTTTGCTCTACCACAGAGAAGCAAGCAGAACGCCCGAAGTGATGGCCCACAAATGCACAGATGCCTGGAAAGATGGCACACGGATGCACGGATGCCTAGAGGCACAGATGCACAGATCGTCGACAGAGACGAACGGCTGTAATGAAAACGGCCAGGATGAAGACGCGCAGAACGTCAGGCCAGCTAAGCAACAGGTGAGGCAGCGAGCAGTGAACACGGAGTGCTGAGATGCAAGTGCCGGATGCCAGGCCACTGATATTGATATATAATTCCATCATAATATTGCTATGGACTAGTTATTAGTGATGGTAATTGTTTTGTCAATGGAAAGAAAATACAACTGAATATGTATTTTTATTGTGTCATTATGGACAATGTGTTTTGTGGAGGCTAAGCAGCCGGACAGTTCAAAGGACTTCAGTGCCATAGTGTGCTTGGACACTCACTAAACCTGTGGTTTAAGTTACTTACTTACTTACGCCTACTCGCTTAAGTTAAGTGCTTGTATATTTTATTGTATTACTGTATGATGAACGAGTAAACCTGGTATGTTTTATGGGGATTTTGAAACATTTCATGTCTGAGAAATACTTTGAGGGGGGGATGTGATATATGCGTAACAGACGTTGTACTTTCACAGTGGGTAGCTCTGAGTGCCCCTTACACACTATCTTACTAGCACCACAATGTCTATTTACCTATCAATCAAGTACCACCAGCAACTACATAAACACATCTATGCGCCTGGCCATGTATACATGTTTCACAAATAGAACATTTGCATTCCCCCACCAATGCATCATTATCGGAATAGTTTACACTATGACCAATAGACCCTACCGGTTAAGCTAGGGACATCTTTTGGCAAAATTTGGAACCACTCTAGTCGGGTACATTCCCCGACTGCCTATGATTCCACATGCTATATCTCCGTAAAGAATGCTAGGGAAAATAATAAAATGCTTGAATATATTCAGATATTCATAACGCAACAGGCATCAAGCTCTTATCCTTGTAATATATATATACATGTATATATACATGTATATACATATATATATAACAATATATTTTATATATAAAGACAATTATATTGTATTTTTCTTCTGGAATTTCAGCGCCGCTCTCTTTGTGTGTATTACACCCCTCCAGTTATGCTCGTGACATCTATCGGCAGAATCTGGAACCACTCTAGTCGGGTACTTTCCAGCTTAACTGGTGGGGGTCTATTGGGAACATTTTTGGTTCGATGCCCAGGTTCACAGCTAATGTATGTTTTAGTGAAATGATTTACAAGACTAGCATAGATTACCTTAGTGCGGGCCCACCTTGGACACGAGCCCCAATTGGGAGCAATTGGTTCAATTGGCTTAAAGCTATCCTTGGTTGGAATAATTTATCAACACTAATTAAGTCACTAATTATCCAAGCTTTTCTATAATTGTGTTATTTTGACAAGTCTCGCCCTAACACTACTGAGCGCGGTGGCCGAATCGGTAGAGCGCGAGCCTCGCATACCGGAGATCGTGAGTTCGGTTCCCGGTCGAGTCAAACTAATGACTTATCAAATTGATATTTGTCGCTTCCTAGCTTGGTGCTCTGCATTACTAGGATAGGGCAAGGACTGGTTAGATCAGTGCCAGGATAGTGTGACTAAGTGGGATATCGGGTCATGGTGCTGATGGCCTGATTTCCCAGTGGGGAAGCACTATAAAGTTGCCATATGTGCGCACTGTTACAAGATGGTACCCGTCCTCATATGACCATAGATGTTGCCAGGACATCAAACTCCAACATCAACAGAAAATATCTGCACTGCTCACTCAAGCATTCAATATACAGTAACGCCCAGTTAGCGCTCTAGATAGTCCTAAACACACAACACAGAACCAGAGCGTGCTATACAGGTCATAATAACATCACTTAAATAGAGTTTGTTTGTTGGTGTTTTACATCCTAGTATAATCCAAGGTCATATTAGGACAGCACATAGGCCTACTCATGACGACTTTACAGTAGGCCCTAATATATTTCTTAAATGATAATAATGAGTGATAGGATATCATTTATATGTACTTATGCTCATCCCAACACCAGGTGGTGCATGGCATGTTCCAGTAGTTCCCAGTTCTCTCACAGGTGGTACAGATTATCAACATTTGCTGACCCCGCTAACCCATTTGAGATTTTATGGACGAGTAATTAGGCTTTCAAATTTCTGAAAAAGACATCCGGCTGTTACCAAATAAATGTAATAACAACTTCAGACTTCCATAGAATATTCAAATAAATAATTTAGTTATACAAAGATGTGTGTATCGAGTGGGATACTACATGATGTATACATATTGTCATGGGGGTGATGAAAACAGGAAATATTGCGCTTAGAGCGGGACTCGAACCCACATCTCTTTGCATCCCGGGCCAGTGTGCTAACCATTACACCACCTAGGCTCCCTGATATAACCACACTACCCACACCTACCTGTCTATGTGGATACTTACCTGAGAGGTCAGTGCAGACCACTACACTCGTCCCCCTGTAATTGTAAGTCTTGTAATGTTTACAATTACATACACATACATACATACACACTAACACAGGGTAGGTTCAACAACCATACAGCACGTAGCTTGTACAGGATCATGGTCACGGCAACCAGTGTCATGGGGGTGATGAAAATGGGAAACACTGCACCTAGAGCCGGACTCGAACCCACATCTCTTTGCATTCTGGGCTAGTGTGCTAACCATTACACCACCTAGGCTCCCTGATATAACCACAATACCCACGCCTACCTGTCGATGTGAGAGGTCACTGCAGACCACTACACTATTATTAAAGTTGCATCGTCCGATGGTTTTGAATTTCTGTATTTTTTCTGAGATAAATATATTTGATCGATCACTACTATCTACTTTACATTAGTTCAAAGATGCTTTTATTTTAAATGGTAAACTTTTGAGATATTTTGAGTGCAAACATGGAAAATTAGTTTTGGCAAACTTGCCAAAACTCTGACACCATAGACTTCTGCAGTAACCGGTTCAGTATTGGCGTCTATGCAGAAACAAATGCTTAATAAGTGCATCAGTATCTAAGTTAGATATGTCAAATCAAATCTAGAAAATTAGTTTGGTTTTGAAAATTCGATATTTCATCGGACTATGCATTGGGAGGAAAATACAAAACGTCAGTAGGTTTGGAGAGAGTCATATACTCTGGCTGGTAACTAAAGATTATATTCCTATAATACAATCAAATGTAGATTCCTGAGGCTCTGTCTAATGGGCCTGTCACATTACGGCGTATGGCGTAAGCGTATGCCGGCATATCGGTTTGCATCACATACGTCATCATACGCTGCGCATACGTCGTATACACCCGGCGTATCCCGTCATATGCCATCATACGCGCGTCCGTCCTACAAATTTGTGTGCATGCTCAAAAATGTCAGCGTATGGCGACGTAAGGCCATCGCGGACCTCTTCTTTGAGAAGTGGAACTTCCCCCATACCTGTGGCGCTCTGGATGGGAAACACATCGCCCTCCAAACAGTGGGTCGCTGTACTACAACTACAAGGGGTTTTACTCTGTGATCCTGTTGGGGTGGTGGTGTGTGGTGGGGGTGTAGGTATGTGTATGGTGGGGGTGTAGGTGTGTGGTGGGGGTGTAGGTGTGTGGTGAGGGTTTAGGTGTGGTGGGGGTGTAGGTGTGTGGTGGGGGTGTAGGTGTGTGGTGGGGGTTTAGGGACGTGGTGGGGTGTAGATGTGTAGTGTGTGTGGTGGTGTAGGTGTGTGGGGCTGGTGTGTGGTGGGGGTGTAGGTGTGTGTGGTGAGGGTGTAGGTGTGTGTGGTGGGGGTGTAGGTGTGTGGTGGGGTGGAAGGGGTACTGGGGGTTTAGGTGTGTGTTGTGGAGTGTGTGTGGTAAGGGTTTAGGGCTGTGGTGGGCGTGTAGGTGTGTGGTGGGGGTTTAGGGATGCTAAAGATTGTGAGGTGCCGCTCTGCAAGACACCCCTACACCTCCACCACAAACTACCTACACACCCACCACACATACCGTCAACCCCCACCACACACACCTACACCCCCAACACATCCCTGATCCCCCACCACACCCATACACCACACCCAACTCACAACCCTACCCCCGTCCTGATATGACCTTAGATGTTGCTAGGACGTAAAACAACGTAAAACAACAACAAACAAACAAACACAACCCTACCACACACCCCTACATCCCCGTACACCCCCACCAAACTCCAAAAGCCTCACCACACCCCTACACCTCCACAACACACCCACCACGCAAACATATGCCCCCACCCCCCACCCACCATACACGCCTACACCCCTACCACACGCACCATGCATACCCACTCACCACACACCCCTACACCCCCACCACACAGCCCTAAATCCACACACACCTCCACCACACCCACCAAAATTCTCACCACACCCCTACACCTCCACCACACAAACATACGCCCCACCACACACCCACCATACACACCTACACCCACCCAACCATACACATTCACCACACACCAAAGCATACTGAGACCAGCATGTAGATTCCTGAGGCTCTGACAGAGCCTCTGTCTAATGGGCCTGTCACATTACGGCGTATGGCGTAAGCGTATGCCGGCATACCGGCATATCGGCTTGCATCACATACGTCATCATACGCTGCGCATACGTCGTATACACCCGGCGTATCCCGTCATACGCCATCATACGCGCGTCCGTCCTAAAAATTTGTGTGCATGCTAAAAAATGTCAGCGTATGGCGACGTAAGGCTCATACGCTCCTCAAATGCTATGCATACACTAAGCATACGCCGTCATACATTGCACATACGCTATATGTACGCCGTCTTGCGTTACGCATATGCTAAAACCGCTCCTTCGGCGTATCTATAGCGTATGTAGCGTACGCCTGGCGTGCATGTAACGTATTTGAGCGTATTTGTAGCGTATGCCTAGCATATACAAAGCGTATGTGCAGCCTATGCCTGGCATATGCTCTCGGTATATATAGGCGTCACAAGGCTTCTTCTGTCATGTCAGTCCAGCTCTGCTGCTCAGACAGGATGGATGTCCAGGCACTCCAGATACAGTTCCAGCATCAGTACAGAATTGCCCTATATCAGCATGAGCTAGGTCTCTACCTGATGCTTCTTCTGGTGGCCCATCTTGAGAGGAGAAGGAGGAGGCAGCGGCGGCGGCGCGCAGTGTGTTCAGACCCTGGATGGGGAGGCAGCCAGAGTTTGGCTTGTACAACAAGCTAATGGTCGAGCTCCGCAGCGAGGACACCACGTCATTCGTGAACTTCATGTGGATGCCTCCCCAGTTGTTTGACGAGATTGTGATGCGAGTGGGACCGAGGATTGAAAAAAAACGCACCACATTCCGAGTGCCGCTCGAGCCTGCACTGAAGATCGCACTTACTCTGCGGCACCTGGCATCTGGCACCAAATACTCGTCGATGAAGTTTGGGTGGAGGTTCCCCCACAACACACAGTCGCTCATAGTGCATGAAGTCTGTCAGGCCATCGTCGCTGAGTACATGGACGAGGTCATGACGTGTCCGACGACTCCAGAAGGATGGCATGCCATCGCGGACCTATTCTTTGAGAAGTGGAACTTCCCCCATACCTGTGGCGCTCTGGATGGGAAACACATCGCCCTCCAAACAGTGGGTCGCTGTACTACAACTACAAGGGGTTTTACTCTGTGATCCTGTTGGCACTAGTAGGTTCTAGCCAACCACTTCCAAGTGCTGCTGACCACTATGCAGCACGACCCCTCCACCGTGAAGGTCATCGCCAATGCGTGCATGGTTCTGCACAACCTCATGAGGATGCGCGACCCAGCCCTACAGAACCTGCAGCTGGATCATCCAGAGACTGGCACCAACAACTTTGTCCCAGGAGCATGGCGAGAGGGCCCAAACCTGCCAGACATTGACATTCCAACTAACCCCAACACCTCGTCCAAGCTAGGAAAGGAGCAGCGCAATCTACTTAAAGACTGGGTGGTCTCACCCACCGGAGCAGTGTCATGGCAAGACAGCATGATCTGACAAACATTGTATCTGTCTGTATGCACTGTGTATGTGTACTGTTATGAATTATTCTTTACACTGTCCAGTTATCGCTTATTTACATGTCCGTTATGTTGTGACATGTCTACTGTTATATGAGATGGTAATATGTTTGTGTCTATTAAAATTAATTATATCATTTTTTAGATATCAAATCCCAATTTACATGTCTGTTATATTCTTTCGATCCATAATTACAATTATCTAGTTAATGTATTTGTAATGATTTTGCTCTTTTTAAAAATTAATTACACTTTTGAAAGCATAACCACTGTTAAGAAGACAGGGGAAAAGAGGATGAGGGACAGGGACAGAAAGGGGGAGAGAAAGGGAGGGAGGGAGGAAGGGGGGGAGGGAGAGAGAGAAGAGAAGAGAGGGAGGGAGGGAGGGGAGAGAGAGAGAGGGAGGGAGGGGAGAGAGAGGGGGGTAGGGGATAGACAGAGAGAGAGGGAGGGAGGGAGGGGAGAGAGAGGGAGGGAGGGGGGAGAGAGAGGGAGGGAGGGGAGAGAGGGAGGGAGGGGGGTACAGACTTGTGTCCTTAATATTCATAATAATTATACTTTATTTTCAATGTTACTTTAATTGTACTTTAATTTATAACAATTACATTATGGCATGGCATTATTGAAAGCGGACACAATAATTATAGTTTAAAATATATTTATTTATACAAGACATTTGTCAACATATATACATATATACATATGTGCATACAAACATTTAAAGATAAAGAATACAACAATACATTTTACAAACTATAACTACATATCTACATATTTACATATCTACACTATAACTACATATCTACACATATATACACATATCTACAAATGATCACTTGTCGTGCATCCCCCCTGAGCCCCCCTCAGCTGGTGACGTCGTGGCTGAGGGGGGGAAGAGGTCCAACTTGGACACCCCCAATACTCCCGACAGCCCCAACAGCCCCGACAAGTTCAACAGTCCGTCGGATGTCGGGCTGGCCGACTCAGACAATGTTGCTGTCACGGGGGGGACTCATGTAAGTGTCGAGCTCCCCACGGCACCGACACCTGAAGGCGACGGCCAGGCCACACCAAGAGTGGCCGCACCACCTGGCCGGGCAACAAGTCCTGGAGAGGCCCTGGTGTGGCCTGCTATGCCGAGTGTCCGGGGTTGGGCAGGCAGCTGTGCCGTCGCCACAGACGGCCGTTGCGCCAACTGAGGTTGAGGCTGAGGCGGGACCAGCTCCTGACGCAAGTGGAGCGGCAGAGGTTGAGGCAGAGGCGGAAGATGTGGCTGTGGCTGCGGGTGAGGCGGAAGATGCGGCTGCATTATGTATCGCTGCACGTACTGCTGTGTCTGAGACGCCCATGGTGATGCCGGTGGTGGCTGGTGAGTCCACTGGTGGGGTTGAGGCTGGTATGCCTCACTTGCAGACACAGGAGCAGGTGCAGGTGCAGGTGCAGCCACAGGAGCCATGAGTTGTTGGCCTTGCCGCACCAAGTGCTGTGACACGATCCGGTTTATTGGGCCACAGGTCTCAACAAACCGCTCCTCCGGCATGGTCAGGATCATGTCGCGGACATAGTTCGCGAAAGCCACGCGCTTCGTCATTGCCGGTGTAGGAGGGGGCTGCATGACATTCAGCATGTCCCCAGACTCGTCGAACCTCTTCTGGATGGCAGCGAGGAGGTTTGCGTCGTCTGGGGCTGGCTGCTTCCCCTTTCCCCACTCTCGGACTGTAGCGGGAGGAGTGGCGGGATGGTCCTCCTCCATCCCCATGTCCACATCCATGGTGACATTCTCCTCGAGGCTGAGGTCGTGATGCGCAGCGTCGATGGCAGCGGCCACCTGCAAGACAAAATAATAAAATAACATAAGTAACATGAACGCATATAAATCTTTCCACAAAAGACAACACAAGTCAACAATAAAGAAAAAAAAGTTAACGATAAATGACAAAATTGATTTATCAAGATTCATAATGCAAATAACATATATTGATTGTCGACTTCTCGATTTAACAATAACAACACAACAAGTCAAGTTAAAGAAACACAACAAGTCAAGTTAAAGAAAAACAACAAACATATAACATTCAACAAATAACTTGATTTACCAAGATTATTTACGTAAATAACATATATCGTTTTGTCGACTTATCCAGAATAATAGGGTTTTACGAGAATCCTAACGCCCACACTAGTCAGAACGATAAAAGATTATGTACTTACACTTCTGCAGGGCTCCGGCCGGTGATGGACGAGGGACCGCAGGAAACCGAACTTCCACATAATCCACTCCTCCCTCTCAGTCAGGACAGCCGCTCCGTCCCCGCTCTTTTTCTTGTGCAGCCGTGTGTTGGTATCCCGGAGTGACTTGAACCACTTCTGGAGATGGACCACTGTCATCCCCAGAAGCTTCGCCTGGTCCTCCCACATCTTCCCCTTCCTGTCAGTGCGGCGGTCAGCTTGACGTTCCAGATGACTGGGACTTTCCTCAAGGAACTCCAGCATCTGCCCCTCCTTGAAGACTGACAGAGGATTGTCGGTCTTCTTTGCCCTCCTTTTCTTTGCAGAGGACAGGCCAGAGGTGCAGGTGGAGGCTGAGGCAGAGGTGTTGGAGGTGGAGGCGGCGGACGCCGCCCGTGAGCTGCCCCGAGAAGCAGGAGATGGAGAGCGGGGGCACCACTGGCGCGTTGTCTGCGTCTCCACTTCCATCTCCAGCTCTTCCAATGGAGAGGGGTGTTGTGGAGAGTGGCGTTGTGGAGAGTGGTGTTGTGGAGAGTGGTGTTCTGGAGAGTGGTGAGGTGAGTGGTTAGGTGAGGAGGCAGGTGAGGAGGCTGGTGATGGTGAGCATGGCAAAGTATGGTTCTTCCTGCCTCTCCCATGGCCTAGTCCTCCTCCAGTGGTGATGGCAGCCCTGGAGGCTGGTGTAGCAGCAGCAGCAGTAGTAGCAATAGCATTGGTGTTCCTCTTAGCAGGCATGGTGGTAGAGTGAGGGGACAGCTGCTGCTCCAGGGTATTTATACCCAGGCGGCCACCCACCCCCGACCTCGGAGAGATACCATACGCTTTGCATACGCTTTGTGTACGCTATGCATGCGCTTCGCATATGCTCATATGCTTCGCGTACTTCGCTCATACGTTTCGCATACGCTCACCCTGCCACTCATAGCTGTCAAAACAACTCAAGTTACGCCGCGATTACCTCGCGTCAAGCTTCGTGTATGCTACGCATATGCTACGCATACGCTCCAAAAGTACACGTCAGTGCACAAAGGTCACCATACGTCATCCCGCAACGGTTTACAAATTTTATCGGTACGTTTTATATACGCCGCCGCCATACGCCGTAATGTGACAGGCCCATAATAGGCAGTCCAAGGGAGAAGAAGCATGTATCACTAATGGAAATGTTTACTAAGGGTATCAGTGTCATTTATTATCACATGCTCCTGCTAGCATATGGATATTATAATAAAGGCTCTGTCACACTATGCTGTATTGCATCAGCGTATACCGACATACGCTGTCATACGGCGGAATTTTGAACATGCTAAAAAATATGACTTATGCCACACTTACCCATAACTTATCTCAGTGTACACCAGTGGGCTTTAACGAATACTACTTATGCCAAACATACCCATAACATACCCATAACTTGTCTCAGCATACACCAGCATACACCAACGAACACCAACGTGTTGGTGCAAAATCACATACGTTGGCATACGCTAACACAAACTGGCATAGTGTGACAGGGCCTTAAGCATGATATGTCCTGTATAGATGAAGGGTTATCCGAACCGGGAATGTTCATGGGTTTAATATATGCAACCCTGTGGACTCACAAATGTCAGCTGGTCAGCCCGTAAACTGAGCATGAGCGTGGACGCATACCTACCTACATGTGCGTGACTTGCAGATTTGCAGCGTACTGTACTTGTATGTGTATGTATGCAGGTGAGGAGGCTGGTGATGGTGAGCATGGCAAAGTATGGTTCTTCCTGCCTCTCCCACGGACTAGTCCTCCTCCAGTGGTGACGGCAGCCCTAGGTATAATTTATCAATTTGGATGGTCTAAACCTATATATATACCAGACGGGATGGCCGAGAGAGTCTGTCTCCGTTGTTGGTAGACTGTGGGATCGTGGGTTCGAACCCTGGTCGAGTCAAACCAATGACTTAAAAATGTATACTTGTCACTTCCTAGCCAGGTGCTTGGCATTATTAGGATAGGGCAAGGACTGGCTGGCTCAGTGTCAGGATAATGTGACTGAGTGGGATATCAGGTCATGGTGCTGGTGGCCTGGTTTCCCAGTGGGGCATCACTATAAAGTTGCCATGAGTGCGCACTGTCACAAGTCGGTTCCCGTCCTGATATGACCTTAGATGTTGATAGGATGTTAAACAACAAACAAACCTATATATGAGTCAGGATCACGAAAAGAGGCCAATTGCGGAAAGTTGTTGGCGTCGATCGGTATAATTATAATTTAGCATTGACAGAGGTGTTGGAAAGTCCTTAAATTTATCCTGAATGTAATGGTCGAGAAAATACAACAACCTTATTTGTTTCTAGGATAATTTAATATAAAACAAAGAAATGCACTACACTTTAAGAATTGTGACGCTGACATCTGTTAAAGTTGTCGGCGTCAATCATTGGATGTCGGCGTCAATCGGTATAATTATAATTTAGCATTAACAGAGGTGTTGGAATGTCCTTAAATTTATCCTGAATGTAAAGGTAGAGAAAATACAACCTTATTTGTTTCTAGGATAATTTAATATGAAACAAAGAAATGCACTACACTTTTCAGAATTGCGACGCCAACATCTTCAATTGACCACCAATTGGCCCATTTTCGTGAGGCTGACTCATATATATTATATACATAGTTTCAGAATAATCAAATTTATATCTGTATACAGTAAAACCTCTCTAAATCGACCGACCTTGGGACCGACTTTAAATAGTCCATTTAGGGAGGTGGTCGGTTTAGGGAGTTTTTCATTCGCTACAATGGTATTGTATGGGTGATCATTTGGGACCCAAATAAAGCAATCGATATAGGAGAGTGGTCGATCTGTGGAGGTGGTCGGTTATCGGCTGTCTTATTAATGAGAGGATTTGTTTGGTTTGTGGGTGTACTTTATTTGCTTTTGTGTCTGCTTTTAAAAACATTTTTTTTATTCGTTTCACCAGTTGTGGATATTTTAATCAAATATAAAATGTTCCTTGCCCAAAGCTACTAACCATATCAATAGGTAGTTAAGGCATCTTGCCCGGGGCCGTAACCAAGGTAACTTGCCAGTACACCCAGATTCTCAGAGCCCTACCAGTTAACAATGCGTTGGGCATTCAGCATCCAATATGTGTATTCCGAGATATCAAAGTTATTGCGAAAGAAGTTTGTTTAATTTAATGATGCCTCTAGAGCACATTGATTTTCATGTCATCGGCTATTGGAGATCAAGCATATGGTCATTCTGACATATTTCTTTGGAGGAAACCCGCTGCCACCACATAGGCGACTCTTTCCGATGAGCAGCAAGGGGTCTTTTTTATGCACTTTCCGACAGGACAGACACATACCACATCCTTTGATGAACCAGTTGTGGCCCACTGGTTGGAATGGAAAATAGCCCAAACTGCAAATGGGCCACTGAGCAGGATTGATCGCATGACCCACACCTTCACAGGTGGACACTGTCTGAGCTACGTCCCACTCCAGCCAAAGTTATTGCGTCACCACTAGATAAAAGATGCACCCCTATTCAGAGTAGAGGTGGATGACAACCATGCTTAAATCGGAACAAAGGCTGCTTCAGTAGGAAGTGACTCTGGATGTGGTGGTTCCAATGCACAGTTTGTTATTAATATTGGTTTAAAGTTGAGAAAATAAACAAAACAAAAACAAAATCAAGATGGCGGTGTTGCGGATTCCGAGGGACACCAGTTTCACAGGGACACATCGCTCCTGCACATGCGTCAAACTCGAACAGCATCGTCACTAACCTTATAAATTTAATATAATGTTTTTGCTAAACATGTTTTCTATATGTGTACCAAGCGATTTGTTTGTAGCTGGTGTCATTTTAGAGATATTTCACTTTTTCTGTATTGTCTGTATGAAGACTGCTCACGGCCATTGACAATGCCTTGAGTTTGACGGTATGCGCAGTGCAAAACGTTAGTTTTATTCAAAATTAATAGAATTCAAGAACCCTAACCTTATAAATTTAATATAATCTTTTTGGTAAAGATGTTTTCTATATGTGTACCAAGCGATTTATTTCTAGATGGTGTAATTTGGGAGATATTTGACTTTTTCTGTATGAAGATTTGCTCACGGCCGTTAACAATGCATTTGAATGGAAGTGTCCCTGTGAAACTGGTGTCCCTCGGAATCCGCAACAGCGGCATCAGAAAGCTCTCGATTCGGCTTTTTAAAGTATATTAACCTACATTATTTAATGGATTTTTCCATCAAAATACTGGGCTATGATAAATAAGCATTTGAACTATAAAATATTTTAGCACATTAGACTGCAAAACTATGTGGTTATTTCGATAACCCAGTCTTCAAAAAGGTTTTCTAATGGGTTGTTCAGCAGGCATGTTGCAGGAACAGTGCTGTGGGATTAACTACGTCACAACCTACTAGTCAGGCTGCTTGCTGGCTGTGAAAGGGTGTGATGAAACACGTTCAAATCCATCAAACTGGTGCAGTGTGTACATGCATGGTGCCTGTTTCTTACCTCCCGCTTCCACCCTCCTTCTCTTCCCCCATCTCACTGTGCTTTCTCAACTTACGGCAGACTAAGGTAGGCCTACGTGCACAGTGGTAGCTCACACAGACTGTTCAAGGTGTGTACTGCACTGGTACAGTGGTAGGTTGGTGGGGGAAGTTACTATCGTTACCATCAAGTGGTCATGGTGTGAGTGACCAGCAACTGTACTGATGCTAAGGGTGTGATCGCTAGTGAGCGTGCATACATGTGTTTCATGGCATGCATATTATTTGTGAGTAGAATTGCAATTATGTTCATCCTATCGGCAGTGGTGGGTTTAAATGCAAAGAGCCCCTAGAGGCTATTTCACTGGCGAAATCCCTTCCAAAGACCTTTTTTTGTTTGTTTTATTGAGGCTGTATTTAAACTGTCCATAACATATAAGCCCGGGTACCCAGGCTTGTTTTCAATGCTGGCCAGTTATAGTGTTGGTGTTATCTTACCACACCAAGTTATTTGATTGCCTGATAGATAATTGGTTTGTATGGTTAGTAGCCTATGTTAGCTTTTTTAAATTTTCTTGGCATATAAGTATTTTATTTTGTTCTACTCTTACTACTAGACTAGCCTATTCCTATTTACATATCATAGGCTTGTACGTAGCTGTGTGGTGTGTTATCTGGCTACTTTTGGCATGGTTACCTTCCATTGGGTGTCCCACTGGTGGGACACCCAATGGAAGGTAACCATGCCCCTTTGCAGTGCAGCTTAGTGGGGTTTCCTGGCCTATTTTACACAGATATTTTTTCTAAGTTTTTAGCTCAGGAATTTGTCATTCCTTTACTGTTTGGATATTCCACACCTTGGCAGCCATTTCTAGCGTGCTTCTCTCATGAGCTTTTATTTGGCTTCTGGTCTGCTTTAGTAGTGGCACGTTATTTGCTCTAGTAGCCCTTTGTGGTGTTGTTAGTAGTTTATTGTTTTGACTATAGCTATATGCTAATGTTTTCAAATGAATTATTCTCCTATCTTCTAGTAATTTCACTTTGGTTCTTTTGTGGATGTCAGAGGTGGGGTGGGGTGTAGCTTGTCTACTCTTAGACAGATTTTTAGGGCTCTGTTCTGCAGTATTTTCAGTTTATTTAGTAGCTCTTTTCTCGCACCCATGTAGTTTACATCTCCATAGTCAAAATAGGGGAGCACCATGCCCTTGGAGATTTATATTGATATTTCTTGTGTCATGTAGTCGCTTAGCTTTGCAAATAGCCACAGTTTGTGGTTTACTTTCTGGATAATTTTATTTATACATAGGTTGTAGTTTAGTTGGCTGTCCAACTCAAGACCTAGGTATTTGTAATGGACTACATTTTCTAATGTTTGGTTTCCTAAATTACAGTGTAGTTTTCTTTCTGGCATTTGTTTATGTGAAAAGAGTACTGTTTTTTATTTGCTTGCGTTGATGGTTATTTTCTTGGACTCACACCACTCGTCTAGTTTTAGTAGGAGTTTATTTAGTTTCCTCTTCTGTGGTGCCATTTGCGTATATGACTGTGTCATCTGCATATAGTTGGAGGCATTCAGTTTGCAACCATTTTTCTAGATCGTTTATATAGATTATAAAGAGCAGTGGCCCTAACATTGACCCTTGGGGTACACCACATGTGACAGGTTGGTTGTCTGATTGTGTATTGTTTATTTTTGTTTTCTGTTGCCTGTTGCTCAGGTAGCATTTTATCCAATCCATAGTGTTGGCTTGTATGCCCATGGATTTGAGTTTTTCCAGTAGTATGTTATGGTCTACTGTGTCAAATGCTTTGCTGAAGTCAATGAAGGCTGCTCCAACTAATTGTTTTTGGTTCATTGATGCCAGTATGTCATTTGTTAGGTTAGCTATTGTTTTTGATGTCGAGTGCAGTTTCCTGAAGCCCCCTTGTCTTTCGTTTAGTATATCATTTTTTCCCAGGTGTTCATTTATATGTCGATGTAACACTTTTTCAATTAGCTTGCCTGGGGTTTGAAGAATTGATATTGGCCTGTAGTTTCCCATGTTTTGTTTGTCTCACTTTTCTGAATGGGGGTGATGGTTGCCATTTTCCAGGCTGAGATAAAACGCTGCTGCTCAAAGGAGATGTTGAATAGGTCTACTTTAGTGGCTGGGATGGCTTGGAGTGCCTCTTTCGGTATTTTGGTTGGTATTTCATCTCTTCCACTTTGCTTATTCGTGTCTATATCATTTAATAATTTTTTTACTTCTATCATATCTGTTTTGCAGGTGGGGATTTCGTTCTGCACAGTTCCTGATCTGTTTTCCCATCTTCGACAGTGTCAGAAATAGTATACACCTTGGGTGGATCCCCCTATAATTTGATCGCCCTGTCACACTACGACGTAACGACATGGGCGTAGGGAGAACGTGAAGAACGTTGAACTTCTCGGTGTGGTCTGCAAATTCGGGCACAAGTTGAACATGGATGCAGCGTAGTGGACGAGAGAATAATGGCGGTAAAGCGTAGTGATAGCGTCATTCAACGAGAGAGGACAACGTAATTACACTCAGGGAACGTCATGTACGTTATTCCATCGCCAGAACTACATTGCTTTACGTTACCTTACGTTACTTACGTCAGGAAACGGTGGCAAAACGGTAAACCTACATTGGACGTCCGTTAGGCGTCCGTTAACCCGGCGTTTTCACTACGTTGACTGCACGTTCCCCCTGGGATTAATGTGGGTCAACATAGTGCAACGTAATGCAACATAGTTGAACGTAGTGACTGACATTTTAATAATGTTTGTTTAACATTGAAAACTGGAGGAAAGGTGCTAAAGATTGGTACATGGAATGTACGAACATTGTACAAACCAGGCCGATATGACAACCTGAAAGTGGAAATGACAGCGCTAAACCTTGACATCCTAGGTATAGCTGAGACGAGATGGACGGGTGACGGGAGGATAGGTGATAGTGAGGTAGATATGATATATTCTTGAGATGAAAAACATCAGTATGGCGTTGGAATTATGATGAAGAAGTCCATTGCCGCCACAATGATTGGATTCTGGCCAGTATCTGACAGAATTATTATGATGAAGCTGAGGGGAAAACCGTTCAATATAAACATTCTGCAAGTTTATGCACCAACCTCAGATCACGATGATGAAGAAGTCAACGAGTTCTATGACAGCATCAAAAAGGTAATGGAATACACCAAGTCTGGAGAAATAACAATTGTTATGGGCGATTGGAATGCGAAAGTTGGAGAACAACATGAATATCCAGTAACAGGAAGATTTGGCTTAGGTGAGAGAAATGATCGTGGTGAATACTTGATAAATTTCTGTTTGACATCAAAACTAGTAATTGCTAACACCTTATTTGAACATCCAAAGAGAAGACTATATACATGGAAGAGCCCTGGTGATGTATGTCGGAACCAGATCGATTACATTCTTGTCAACCAACGATATCGAAATTGTATCAAACAGGCAAGGACATATCCAGGTGCTGACATATGTTCGGATCATAATCCAGTAGTAATCAGTATGGTAGTGAAATTGAAACAGCAGAACAAAATTAAAAACAACATTCAAATGGATATGAACATGTTAAAAGATGCAAAATACAGAACTAAGTATAATGTCTCTGTTCATAACAAATTCAGTGTACTGATGAATGAAGAAACTCCTCAGAGAGAGTATAACAACATTGAAATGGAATGGGAAGCTCTCAGAGAAAGCATGGTCAAGTCAGCAGAGGAGGTGTTACCAAATAAAAAACGAGAGACAAAGCAATCATGGATGACGCAAACCATACTAGAAAAGATGGCAGAAAGGAAGAAAGTGAAAACCACTGATCCACCTAAATACAAACACCTGAAGAATGAAATAGAAGATGAATGCAAAAAAGCTAAAGATGAATGGTGGAATAAGAAGTGTGAAGTAGTGGAACAACTTGAGTCTCAACATTGTTCAAGAGAGATGCACAAGAAAGTGAAAGAGATAACAGGTCAAGGATACAGACAGAGAAGCAGTAAATGTATCAAGAACAAAGACGGCAAAATGCTCTTTGAAGAAGATGAAATAAAGTCCAGATGGGAAGAATATGTAAACAAACTATACAATGATGACAGAGGGAACCCACCCACAATTGAGAAAGAAGATGGGAATATTATATTAGTATCAGAGGTTGAGAAGGCTATCAATGATCTAAAGGCAGGTAAGGCTCCTGGAAGTGACCAGATAACATCAGAAATGATAAAAGGACTAGATGAAGTGGGGATTCAAATCATTCATAAGCTAGTAACTGACATCTATGAGACTGGATTTATACCATTGAATATGAATGAATCCATATTTGTACGACTCCCAAAGAAGCTAAAACCAACATTGTGTACTGAGTACAGAACACTAAGCCTGATGAGTCATATGTTGAAGATGATCCTGAAAATAATTTTACTGAGAAACAGACAGAAAATTGAAGAACAAATCAGTAACGTACAAAGTGGGTTTATATCTGGAAGAGGTACACGTGAAGGGATTTTCAATATGAGAATGATTTGTGAACGTTATTGTGAAGTGAACCAGGATGTTTATGCCTGCTTTATTGACTATGAGAAGGCCTTCGACCGAGTCAATCATGAACTGTTAATCAAATGTTTACAAGATATTGGTGTCAATGGCAAAGACATTAAACTAATTGTGAACTTATACTGGACACAACGTGCATTTATAAAAATGGAGCAGGGCCTATCGGATGAAGTTATGATTAAACGAGGAGTTTGACAGGGGTGTGTATTGTCACCATGTCTATTTAACCTGTACACAGAGATGATTTTCAGACACATTGAAGATTGCAAGGGAGTGACAATAGGTGGCATGAACGTCAACAATCTTAGATATGCCGATGACAGTGTAATACTAGCAGACAGTGAGAAAAACCTACAAGATATAGTGAATAGAATCAATAAAGCTGGAATACTATTCAACATGAAGATGAATGCCAGGAAGACCAAAACAATGGTTATAAGTAAAAAGACAGATAAACCAAATGTCAATATAACCATAGATGGCACAAACATAGAACAAGTATCCGAATTCATATATCTCGGACAAAAGATTACAAATGATGGGAGATGTGAGGAAGAAATTAAAAGAAGGATAACAATAGCCCGAACAACATTCTCCAAAATGTATAGCGTGTTAACATCAAGTAAGATATTAATACAAACAAGGAAGCGTATTCTTCAGTGTTATGTGTGGTCTACTCTACTGTATGGGGCAGAGACATGGACAATCTCTAAGAAAATGTACAAAGGTTTAGCAGCATTTGAGATGTGGACTTATCGAAGGATGATGAAAATATCATGAACAAAGAAGATCACCAACAAAGAAGTTCTCAGAAAAATTAAAAATAAGAAAAGCTTGTTTGTCACTATACAGACAAAGAAACTTATTTATTTTGGCCACATCATTCGTCAGAGTTCAATATACCGTACATTGTTGGAAGGGAAGGTGAATGGCAGCAGAGGGAGAGGGAGACCAAGAACATCATGGTTTACAAATATTTCACAGTGGACAGGCTTGAATTATTCACAGTCTATCAGAACAGCACAACATCGGGACAAGTGGAGAACCATTGCATCCAACCCTCGACTAGAGGATGGAACTATTGATTGATTGAACATCATTGACGTTCGCCGAACGTGTACAGAACGTACGGCGAACGTAAACCCTTACGTTTGCGTCACGTCGAAAGTTTTGAACAGGTTCAAAACCTTGACGCGCGCCGACGTCACACGACGTAGCTCGACGTCAGCCTAATGTCATTATGACGTCATAATAACGTAACCCAACATACGACAACGTAATGCCCAAATGTGATCATGTCAGGCTTACGTTAGCTCGTTACGTCGTAGTGTGACAGGGGTATTAAGGCCCTAAGCTTCAGCCTGTCGAGCCTACAGGTAAATCCGACACTGCCTATCAGGCATATTCATGACTTTTCATCGCCAACATTCACGATCCCCTGCCTGTTGAATTAGTATGGATGTCCTTCTTATGCCAGTGAGCTGCCTTATGGGGCTGTCACATTACGACGCTTCTGACCAGCGCGCCGCCAGCGTGCAAAATAACTTCTATGCGTCGAGACACGTCCAACTTTTTGGCGTTTTGGGAGAAAACTCGACGTCGGCGCAGCGTGTTAGTAGCATGTTATTAGCGCGTGGCCAACGTGTGCCGACGCGTGGCGGAAACCAACAAAAAAAAAGTATCTCGCAATGTGTGCCAGAGACACACACAGAGACACACAGAGACACACACAGAGACACACACAGAGACACACACACAGAAACACACATAGAGACACACACAGAGACACACACACAGAGACACACACAGACACTCTCTCTCTCTCTGTCACAGAGACACAGAGATACACACACAGACACACACACAGACACACACATAGAGACACACACATACACATACAGAGACACTCACTATCTCTCTCTGTGTCTCTGTGTCACAGAGACAAAGAGACACAGGGACACACAGCCACAGAGACACACACAGACACACAGACACACACAGACACACACAGACAGACACACACACAGACACACACACAGACACACATACAGACACTCTCTCTCTCTCTTTGTCACAGAGACACACACAGACACAAAGACAGACACAAAGACAGACACACAGACAGACACACACACAGACACACACACACAGACACGTTAATCGACGTTGATCACCGTTCTGCCAGCATTCCGCCAACGCGCTGATAACGGGTATCGATGTGCTGGTAACGCACCCGTAATGCACCAATCAACACGTTGATGTGCGTTGTGGCACGTCGAAAGTTTTGTGCAAGCACAAAACGATCGACGCGAGCCGACGCGCGCCGGCGTTCAGCCCACAATGCCGCTGTCACTCAAAGTGTACCGATGTGTACCGACGCGCCGGTAACGCATTCATAACGCGCCGGTAACGCGTCCCGACATGTGCCGACATTTCGACAAAAAGGGCAACACGTCGGCATGCGATGACGCGCATTGGAGAGAAACATTGTAGTGTGATAGTGCTATTACACTGTCAACCCATAATAATGCTATCTACATCAGAAACAAATGTTCAGCAATAACTCTAAGTTTGCACATCAGGAAGCACGTGCGTTCACTGTGAGCTTAAAAGTATAATACCTACAGTAAATGGGGCTATGAGGGGCATCTAGGCCTATCTAGCCGTAAAAGTCCTCCTCTGGGACTAGTAGATACTCACTAGGAACACCCATATTGGTGGGCCACTTCGAATGGTCATGCTCATTAGTGGAAAGGAAGGAGCTGTACACATGTAGTAGTTCAGTATATTGCCGCTAGGGGATGGTAGAAGTAGACATTTCATCTGCGGCTGCGCGCACTCCATGCACGCACGTGCACTGTTCTACAATAGCCCGGTTCCCGGCGTCCATTGTCCTTGGCCGAGTAAATTTAAAGGCCCTGTCACACTACGACGTTTCCCCCGGTGCGCCGCCAATGCGCAAGATATTTGCTAGGGCTCGAGACACATCCAACTTTTCGGCGTTGTGGGAGAAAGTTCGACGGGTTGCAGCATGCTAGTGGCGTGTTTGTGGCACATCCGTAACGCCCCCTCCAACTCGTCGGTGCGCGTCACGGCGTACCGAAAGTTTTGTGCAAGCACAAAACGAATGGCGCGACCCGATGCGCGGCAACACACGACGACGTGTCCATTCACACGTTGCTATCACTCAACATGTACCGACGCGCCATTAACACGCCGGTAATGCGCAGGTAACGCTTCCCGACATGTGCCGACGTTTCGCCCAAAAAGGCAACACGTCAGCGCGCGTTGGTGAGAAACGTCATAATGTGACAGGGCCTTAACTACCTGACCCGGCGGCCTGCGCTGGTCGCGCCACTGCCCCCAGGGGCCTCTTGTTGGACTTTGGGTTTCGTTTGTCTCCAGTGCAAGCGGCCACGCCTCCTACTCGTGAGTTTCATCCAGCGGGACATCATCGTCACGCAAGTCACGCTATTGAGAGCATGTTCTATTAACTCATCAGGTCAATCGTCGGTCAAACTACAAAAGTTTTTTAGTTTTTTTTAATTATCCAAAGTTGGTTAGTTGTTTGAGTTTTACGTCCTGGCAATATCTAAGGTCATATCAGGAGGGGTACCAACTTGTGACAGTTCACACTCATGGCGACTTTATAGTGCCTGACACTGAGAAATCAGGCTGCCGGAACCATGACCCGATATCCCACCCAGTTGCATTATCCTGACATTGAGCTAACCAGCCCTATCCTATTAATGCTGAGCGCCAGGCTGGATAGTGACAAGTATCAATTTTGTATGTCATTGGTTTGACTCGACTTAGAATTGAACTCCCAATCTTCCACATGGGAGGCCTCCGCTCTACCAATTCGGCCAGCACATCCGGTTTAATTTTCTAAAGCAAAGTTATTAAAGCGCTATCTCCACCCCCACTCCCTAGTCTTTGGTTGTTTGTATGAGCATTGTCAGAGGAGGACCAACATTGTCGTACTAAAAGTGTAAGCATGTGCAAACAATCTCTCTCACTATTTATATTACTCTTTTTTTTATAATATGCACTATTTTGTCAATTGTAGGCTTACTTACAACAACAATTCCTGTAAGCACATGCGAATAATTTTGTGCTCACAAGTCACAGTTAAAAAAAAAAATGTATGCACCTGATTGTCTGCTATGCCGTAAGAATACCCAATGTGAAACTACTCATATAGTCCGCATCGGTATCAATTAAATGCGGTAAGTGGCCTCACGCGGTGTCACTTACATAGCAATTTATTTCGGCGAATAGTTGATCGACGATCTGTTAGTAAACACACACACCAAGTTCCCCCTCAGGTATATAACGGGGAGTGGTCAGAAAGTGGTCAATCTTCTCCGGAGTCTTCACCGTAGAGCATCCACCACACACCTCACTATGAACACCGTCATCGTCCTGTCGGGCCTACTGGCCGTGGCGGCCGCCTCCACCAGCTACAGCAGCGGCAAGGGCTACGTCAAGAACGACGCCACCGGCAACACCGTCCAGCTCATGGGCTACGACCAGAACTACGACGGGCTCCCCGACAAGGCCGACACCAACCGCGACGGGCGCCCCGACCGCGGCTACGGCTACGGGCACGGCGTCTACGGGCACGGCGGCTACGGACACGGCAGCTACGGGCACGGCGGCTACGGGCACGGTGGCTACGGCAGCTATCACGCGTACGACCGGCGTGGTCTGACCGTGCCCGTGATGGGAGAGGACCAGAACAATGACGGCGTGGCCGACTACAAGGACCGCAACAGGGACGGCAAGGAGGACAAGCACTACGGATACGCAGGACACAACGCCGGATACGGATACAACGCCGGATACGGGTATAACGCTGGCGCAGGCTACCCCGCCGCTGGATACAGACCGGCATATTGAGGCAGCGTTTTTGGGTTTTTTTTTTGTGAGAGCAGAGTAGAAAGAAAGGTAGGCGAGATTTATTGACTTTCAGTTGCATTGCTATGGCCACATGAAAAAAAAACTAAACTTGTTTAACATCCACCCATTAAAAATTGTCCGGTTCGGGCATGAGGTTTATATTTTTTATTTTGTATGCAGAATGGTGGTGAACAGGAAGAAGAAAAATAGCCATGGTATTCATGGTCAGAAGGCATGATAGGATGGTAGAGAAGACCATATAGACACTTTCTAGCTAGAAATTGAAGAAGAAAACATTATAATTACTATAAAATATTTATTCAACTGAAAGCTCAACCACATATATTTAACTTGACAATATATTAAGCATTGTTTTGAGTTTACTATTTTATTTGAAGGGTCTAAAAAGAAAAAAATATATAAAATATCTGGAGGTCGGGGGTATTTCTCAGGTCGGGCGGGAAGGCTAAATAAGCTTTTTTAAATCAATGTATCTGGCCTAACGATGCTATTAAGCAGTTTTAAAGCCAGTTCAATGGCATTTAGGATGTGTTGTGAATTCTCCATGTAACTGGTCCACATTATTGACGTAATCCAATAAATGATAATTTGTAGTTTCTTATTCAGAAAGTGGAACGGACGAATGTGTAGTTGATGATATCACTAGAATAGTCATTTGAATGTAATATATTGATGTGTAAATTTAACTGTGCTGATTGAAGTTGGGACGGTAACCTGGCGATATCTACTGACATTTAGATTTTTCTTTTCTATTTCAGATTGACAAACCAATCGGCTGTTCCATCGGGCCAAGGTTAATGAAGTTAACAAATAAAAATCGAGTGTAAATAGAAATATATTGTTGTGTTCTACTTCCAGTCTCCCCCACCCCCGAAAAAAAGGGGAGCTCCTTATTTTCACTAACCTGCATAAGCAACCTCTTGTAAAACATCTTAATTACATAGAATATATTAAAACAGTGATTAGCTGATATGGAGTTTGAGGGCCATTATAGCTTTCAAACCATAAATGCCGAGACAGGAACTGTACTCCCGACAAATGCTCTCCGAGCACTCCTTTTCAATATGTAGAGGGAGAGTGCCACAGTCGACCGTGTGCTTGTGCAACCTAAAGGGGTTCCCTGAGTCAAATCAAACTTTTAAAATTGATACTGGTCACTTTCTAGCGTGGTGCTCTGCATGAATAGGATAGGGCCAGGACTGGTTAGCTCAGTGTCAGGATGTGACTGAGTGGGATGTGAGGTCATGGTGCTAGCAGCCTGATTTCCCTGTGGGGCAGCACTATAAAGTTGTCAAGAGTGCACATTGTCACAAGTTGGCACCTTAGATATTGCCAGGATGTAAAACTCCAACAACCAACGTTCAAATCCTACTGGTCTGTGTTACACATTGTGCAACTTTCAACCCTTAGTCGGCAACCAAACTTGATCTCGAGAGTTGTCGACTGAGTTTTACTTGCAACACATCGCTAACCAGGGCTGCGTTCAAGGTACGCCTCGGAGATATTCCGGATGTCGCCGCTAGTCTCAATGAATTTAGCTGCTAGGTGCCTCGAAAATGCCGGCGCCCATAGGGTGCAGCTATTTGCAATTGACAGAACAGCTCTTATTGGCTGAAACCACTGAATCAGGCAGTCATTTTGGAGGTGCTTTTTGCCTCCTATCTTAAAAGCGAGACATCTCCAAGGCACATCCTGAAGCCAAATATGCCAAAAAGACGTCCCAGAGCCGACCTGAGGCATACCCTGAAAGCGGTCCAAATCATAATGTGCAGCGGCCATGACATGAATTCAACTTACGGAACTCCGTTATGGGTAGTGACTATGACGTCAGGAGGCATCGGATATTAGAAATTTGGCATTGGATCGGAAATTTTACATCAGAAGCATATTAATTAGATGTTTCAAATTGATAAGAAATTTGGGCATGATCTCGGATCATGACGAGATTTTACATTAAAGTTGCATAGTCCGATGGTTTTGAGTTTGTCATTTTTCTGAGATAAATATATTAAATTGATTGTCATAATCTACATTAATTTAGCTTGAAGTATCTTCTATTTTAAATGGCTAAGTTTTGAGATATTGGAAGTACAAACATGTAATGGTGCTGTCACATTACGATGCTTCTTACCGGCGTGCCACCAACGCGCAAAATATTTTCAACGCGTTGAGACACGTCCAACTTTTCGGCGTTTTGGGAGAAAATTCGACGGAGCGTAGCGTGTTAGTAGCGCGCGGCCAACGGGTTTCGAGGCGCAGCGGAACAAAAAAAATGTCTGCTTCTCTGTCGGCGCGTCTCAACGTTCCGCCAGCGGGTTATCAGCGTCTTATCGGCGCGCTGTCGGCATGGCGGTGGGGCGTCACTGTCGGCATGGCGGTGGGGCGTCACTAATGGGTTCCGAGATAAGGTGCTCGGTGTGTCTGTCTGTCTGTCTGTCATGTAGCAGTCACACTACGACGACAATGGGAGGACGACAGCCCGGCGGCTGGAATTTTGAGAAATCACGACGACATATGCAAATTCGGGCTAAATTGGACGACAATCGGACGACATCGGGACAACAGCGGGACGACAGTGTCTGTGTGTCTGTGTGTGTGTGACTGTGTGTGTCTCTATGTGTGTGTCTGTGTCTATGTCTATGTGTGTCTATGTGTGTCTGTGTGTGTGTCTGTCTGTGTGTGTGTCTGTCTCTGTGTGTGTGTGACTCTGTGTCTCTGTGTGTGTCTCTATGTGTGTGTCTGTGTCTCTGTGTGTCTGTGTGTGTCTGTGTGTGTCTGTGTGTGTATGTGTCTGTGTGTGTGTGTCTGTGTCTCTGTGTGTGCCTCACTCTCACTCTCAGTCTGACTCTGACTCTGACTCTCAGTCTGACTCTGACTCTCAGTCTGACTCTCACTCTCAGTCTGACTCTCACTCTCAGTCTGACTCTGTTTCTGTGTGTCTGTCTGTGTGTGTCTCTGTGTTTCTGTGTGTCTCTGTGTCTCTGAGAGTGAGAGTGAGAGTCAGACTGAGAGTCAGAGTCAGAGTGAGAGTCAGGGTCAGACTGAGAGTGAGAGTCAGAGTAAGAGTCAGACTGAGAGTGAGAGTCAGACTGAGAGTGAGAGCCAGACTGAGAGTGAGAGTCAGACTGAGAGTGAGAGTCAGACTGAGAGTGAGAGTCAGACTGAGAGTGAGAGTCAGACTGAGAGTGAGAGTCAGACTGAGAGTGAGAGTGAGGCACACACAGATACACAGACACACACAGACACATACACACACAGAGACAGACACTCACACACAGACACACATACACACAGACACAGACACACACACACATAGACACAGACACACACATAGACACAGACACAGAGACACATACATGGAGAGAGAAGCAACTACAGCTTAACGACAAGACGACAGTGCCGCGACAGTGCCGCAACATCGGCGGTCGTCGAAGTTTTTCAACATGTCCAAAACAACTACGACAACCCGGCTACAGTCGAGAAAGTGTGGAGAAACTGGAGGTGTCGCGGAGGTGCCGCGGCGACACCTGCGCGACACCGGAAGTCGCTGTCGCAGAGCTGTCGTTGCCGCTTGTCGTCGTAGTGTGACTGCTACATCACAGACAGACAGACAAAGATACACACACACAGAGACACACACACACAAGAGACACACACACAGACAAATAAGGGTGGTGTCTTGGTCTGCTATCACTTCTTCACAAGCAGCATGCCGGGTAATGTTACGCGCGCGGCAGACGCGCCAGCAACGCGTCGAGAAACATCAATAGCGCGCCCGGTACCCATTACGCAAAAGTCGATGGAACGTTACCGACGCGTTGACGGAACGCTCACACTTTGGCGGAAAAATGCCAACGTTGATCAACGCTCTACCAGCGTTCCGCCAACGCGCTGATAACGGGTATCAACGTGCTGGTAACGCGCCCGCAACGCGCCAATCAACACGTTGACACGCGGCGAAAGTTTTGTGCAAGCGCAAAACGATCGACGCAAGCCGGCGTTCCGCGCTGAACGCCGCTGTCACTCAAAGTGTACCGACGCACTGGTAACGCGTGCCGACGTTTCAATAAAAAGGGCGACACGTCAGCACACGTTGGAGAGAAATGTTGTAGTGTGACGGGGCTATAAAATTAGTTTTGGCAAGCACACCGAAAATTGGATACTATCGGCTTTAGCAGTAACGGGTTGTATTAAATTGCATCATCATTCCCTTTGACATGAAAACAAATGCTTAATAAATACATCAGTACCTAAGTTAGATAGATACATAGAATCAATTTTAGATAATTTGGTTTTGAAAATTCTATGCTTCATCGGTCAGAAATTTGACACCGGAATTCGCAAGGTGGCACCACCAGTGTATCCGTGTTCTTTGATTGAATCAGTTGTACTTCGGTATATATATATATACTATTTTTTAAGATTGCAGACTAAATCCGTCAAATCATGAAACTACGTAGAGAACCGAAAGAAAATGTACACAAAACACATACTTCCATGTAAAACGTTTGCTTTATTGAGAACTAGAGCCTATTCTCACACAGATAAAGAATATATATTTATAAAATATCTGACTGTGTGATGTGTATGTGTAGCAATGTTCTCGATTGTTTTTTTTTTATTTGTCTTTTTTTTATATTATTTTTTTGTACAAAATGTTCATATATATACATGTTGTGTTCTTGTGTATGTCTGTCCATGCGTGGCAGCGGCAGCATTGTCGACCAACACAATATTGCGAAGTCGCAAGCACAGAAATCTACAACAGCCAGTGATGGCTTCCTCTGTACCCGCTCTTGCTGGGATAATGTATTCTCAGTGCCAAACAAGCATAGCACTTGCATTGGACCGGAAATGTCCAAATTGAAAGGGAAAAAAAGCCCACATAAACTAATGAATCATAAGGCGACTGAGATACCATTTTACAATGAGCAGTGTACGTTACTATATACATGTAACATACTCTTTTACAAATCCCCAATAGCATACCTGGACAACAAATTTTAATATATCGGGTGCTCACTTAAAAATCTATACAATGCTTTACAGTTATCCACATTCCATTTGTTAAATTACGTAATAAACCCCAATACATGCGTTCCGAGTTCCGCTGGTCCTCCAAGAATTGTAGCTGCGATCCAGCACGCCGGGTCACAGCTTCAGCTTACACGGAGGAAGGTGGTTAATAACCCTACCCCAATTATATCCATCAAAACCTATACTTTTCAAACTTTGCGCTTATAACCAACCATATGCTGCCTGATTACCCAATCTGGTAGGGTTATTGCCACTTTGTGTATGTGTATTACCGAGATAAAATATTCACTTCCTTCAGTCATTGGGGCCGTAATCGATTAACACGACCCGGGCAACTCGGGTCACCCCGAGTCGTCTGAATTTCAAATCGAACACCGCGAGTGGAGTCAACAATAACACGTGCCGTGTGCAAAACGACCCGACGCCAGTAACCCACCTCTTGGCTGGGGTTTGATAGGAATGATGACATCACACCTGAGCTGGTACCTGTAGCTACCACTACAAGTCCTATTCGTTGTTTTAATGCTTTTTTTTAAATAACCCAGATTGTCAGCTTATACGATCCTAAAATACTTTAAATCCTATTTTGCTTTACTTATATTGGTTATTAAAACAAATAATTAGGTTTTAGATTAAACCACCATTTTTTCCACCCTGAGCGTGCAGAAACTTATTCGGTTATTCGACCCGAGTCTGCAGGATGTGCGCATGCGCCAAAAAGTGGCTCGGGTGACCAGAGTCGATTAATCGATTACGCCCGAAGTGTCAAGGCTGCGGGAGTGACTACACAACACAATTCCCAACTTCCGGTGTGTAAGCTACAGCTGCGACTCAACCTGCTAGGTCACAGCTTTGCTTCCTGGAACCCGTGGAACTCAGAATAGTTTGTACATTTATTGCGATTGTATTAATTGTGAGCCCAATGGAGATTGTTTGGAACAATGTAACAATTACCTACTCTTGGCATCTGTTATGCCTCTATGAATCTCATTTTGTTTCAGTCAGTGAACGTGTCCATTGAGGAGCAACTTATAAATTAGATATGAACAAAGTATGCCTTAGCTACTCCAATAAAAGAACACATAAGAGGTTCTGGGATTTTTGATTTCCATACTCTTGCTTTAAATGGCCAAGCCATATAAATTATTGGCATTCTACAGATCTACATACAATTGTTTCAACGAGTCAAAAGAACGTAACCAAATCTTATCATTGACAAAAGAAGTCTTGTCTGTCGAGCTTTCTTATTGTGCGGCCCTTGGAAATAAGATGTGCAATAAAGCTAAAGTTACTCCATTAAGTTACTCCATTAACTATGGTATAACCAAAAAATAAACTTTTTAATGATAATAATTTAAGAGCCAGATGGAAATGTACTAACACGAACAAGGCATTGCTGTGAACATGGTATAGTAATGATAGCACTGGAAAGATGCACACAGCACGCCCTAGATTTCCCAAGTTGGTGAATCCAACTCGAGAGCACAGACAATTATAATAAATAACCCCCCGCCCTCATCGGTCCTTTTTTTTTTAAATATATAACTTAAACAGAACATTCTTAGATGATAGAATGAGAAATTCTTTGATATAGAATAGTAGACCGTTTGCATTTTCCCTCCCTTATGAACCGCATTGATATTTCTTAAATGGAAAGAAAAGGCTTATAACCACACATACATCGCCCCCCCCCCCGAAAAAAACACCCCACCAAATATACATATCAAGGCAGCAATACATAAATCACTATTCTAAGCATACCCAAAAAAAAAACACCCATAAAAATCGATTTCTTTTCGGTCTAAAACCCAGAAAACTACTAGGAAAACGAGGCGCGTTTTATTCTAATTGTACAATTGTATGTGTCTCTGCATTAACAGAAGCACTAAACATGATAAACAAAACCGGTTACCTCGCGGACACGCTCCTTCCCAGAGCGGGCGGTGCGCTGCGACCCGACTGCGCTGAGTGCACTGCGCATGTGCGTTATGAGTTATGCTAATGTCTGTCTGTTGTGTTCATGTGTGTTGCGGCTGGGCTGGTTGAACAAGGAAGACCACCTCCACATCGAATTTAAAGTTACATAATCCGATGGCTTTTCGAGGTTCCACCTATTTTTACTGCTTTTTACAAAAAAAATTGTGTTACCTTATTTTTTTAAAGATAATATTTAAGTTGTATAGTCCGATGGTTTTGAGTTTGTCATGTTCTGAGATAAATGTATTAGGTTGATCGCTATAATCTAGCTTACTCTACTTTTATTTTAAATTGCTAACTTTTAAGATATTTGAAGTGGAACCATGCTAAATAAATTTTTGCAAACACACCATAGGTATGTACAGTAAAACGTTCTATTGAACTGCCTCGGTATTCCCTTCTATGTGGTGACAAATGTTTAATAAATGCATTGGATCTAAGTTACATATGTCGAATCAAATGAGATAATTGTTTTGGTTTTGAAAAGTTTGTTTTCATAGGACTATGCAGCTTTAAGTTGACAATCAAGATCCATTTAACCGTAACACGATAAATTAATGTTGGCGTACATGTTGGATATCATACAGGAGACATTTAAATAACTAAGTACCTGCCCCCTTCCATGCAGCAACAAATGTCTGATGAGTGTACCATTATCGAAGCTGGGTGTGTAGGGCCAAATCTAAGTTGGTGCATTCGCTTCGAAAATGTTAAGGATTTCATCGGATTATGCAGCTTTAATTACCCCAAAAAATGTTTATAATCTCCATTACCAGAATTATTTTCACTTTTTTTCTGTCTTTCTCTGAATTAATTAATTCGTGACTCTACCACCCCTAAAACAATTGTAATAATACTGCGAATGTTAATATCAACAATTTTAAGCAAACGGTAGATACTAGTACTTTGAGGTCATCAAGAATAACAAGTGTGTGAAGGAAGTACATGTACACTGATTCATCAGCTCAGTATTCTCAGTTCCTACCACTTGCAGTAGTAGCACCATGCCCAGCGTGTCTATGTATGCGGTGAATGCGACATTTTTTTAATATATATTTCCATCATTATTAAACACACTTAACCTTTTTTTTATTTTTAATTATTACCTTTTCTTCTTTTCTCTTAGCGGTCTAATTTGCTGTTTACCAGTAACACCTTCTATGGACTGCGTGACCCTAACATTGAAACACAACAGCTGACCCTATCGCCGTATAACCCCCATACGCAGTTGACTGTCGCGTATTGTTAACCCCACACCCAGGCGTCTTTACACATACCGCGTTAAACCTCACATTTGAGGCAAATATCGGTGGGAGGTGGGGGCTCAACACATATATATATATCAAATTAATAACCGAGGGGGAAAAAAATCCACATTGGAATTATGGTAATTTCAAACGGTTGATATAACCTATCACACGGGACCTGGATATTACGCAGATATAGTCCAATACGCCTGGGTTGCTGGGAAAATGGTTGCTTCTGGCAATATGGTCATAAAAGGTGTAGGGTGGAGGGGAGTCGGATGGGGGATGGGGGGGGGGGGGGGAGGGGAATAAGTGCAGGCAATGTGGTACCGGAGGAAGTATCTGACGTCATACTACCAGACTACAAGAAGCCAGATGTATTAGTCAACTTTCCAATTCTATCTAGCATTAGTGTAGTAGACCAGTGTGGCGGGGATGGGGGGGGGGGGGGAATAAGCGCAGGCAATGTGGTACCGGAGGAAGTATCTGACGTCATACTACCAGACTACAAGAAGCCAGATGTATTAGTCAACTTTCCAATTCTATCTAGCATTAGTGTAGTAGACCAGTGTGGCAGGCTGGCCCACCGGCTCGCTAGGCTAGGCAGGGCGACTGTGAGTGGAGCCATTCAATATATGCAGGGATGAAAGTGGTCTTTGGCAAAAAAAAAACGCGGAAAGCAAGCCAGGATTAATTCACCGACGGTGAATTTCCGTTAAAACGCGGACCCCCCTCCCCCCCCCCCCAACCGCCTGCATAGGAGGATTATCATTGTCAGGGAATCATGGGAAAATTCCGGAAGTCAAGTTTTAACTGTCCTTTTTGTGCCTATATTATCGCCCATACTTAACTTGATCTTGTTTGGGTTTTATGTTCTAGTAACAACTAAGGTCATGTGAGAAAGGGATTCGAACCAACCAATTTTGTCATATACATCCTGATTCCATAGCATTTTGCTTTAAATTAATTGGTAAATATAAAAAATCTCGGAAATCCGCAAAATCTTTCATCCCCGTATATGGCGCACACATGCTCATGGCAGGGGAAGGGAGGGGGAACGGAGGGGGAGGAAGTAGGATAAATGACCAGACAGCGCCTCGAGTAGCACACAACCGTCACCATGCAGGGCGGTAACCAAGGAGAAAGGCGCCGATTGGGACTGCACTTCCGGTCTGCAGGTACAAGCACCTGCACTTCCGGTCTGCAGGTACAAGCACACCGGCGTCTGCCAACACAGCGTTCCAATCGGACCGTCACATTACCCGGTTGACAGGCGAGATGCAATGCAAACAAGAGCACCGAATACTCAGGCCTAGGAGCGTGGTTAGAGCCATGCATAGCAACAGGACGGTCCAGTAGGTGGTGCTATAGACAAGCGAACAAGCCCGCTTGTCTACTATGGTCAGCTGTTGGCTTTCGGGGGGGCAGACTTAAGACTACAAATGTCATATTTACCAGGAGTGCTATATATATACGCGTGTGTAACTATATTTATATATATATATAAAAAGAAGACGGACTACCTGGACCGGGCAGGCCCATCCGCAGGTGTATAAGCAAACACTAAAGCCTCCGCTATACTCGGTATTACTCGGATTAACTGTGAAAAGGCCGGAAATGATTCAATCATGTGATGAATGCACAGAAAGTAAGGGACTTTAATTAAATGAACAAAAATCAGCATTACTACACACGTGTGCATATATATATATTATATTCTCATGGGTTAACCCCACAGTTGACCAATATTTCCTAAACGCCCACCTCCCACTTCAGTGATTTGCCAATTTAAACGCCCAGGGCATTAATCCGTGAGAATACGGTATATAGCCACGTATATATATGTCAATGTATATGCGGGTGTAGGAATCGCATTGTGCTTTCCCCGGCGGCTAGCGTGGGAACTCGTCGGCTGATCGTGACCGCCTGGCTGGGTTAGCGGTAGCTCGCGGGCCGCGTCAGTCCACTCCAGCCCGGCACTGCAGCCGACACTTCCATTCGCAGTTCTTTTATTTTTATATATATCTATAATATGTACATTTGATTTCTTGGTGTTTGCAGTTCCCTAATTGAATTTGAGGTGACCTTTGGGGAATGAATATTTTGTATGTGCGCGTGTGGATGCACAGAGGTGTGTGTGTGTGTGTGTGTGTGTGTGTGTGTGTGCATATATATATATATATATATATATATATATAGTATAGTTATACAAATCTTACCTTGGTACAGATGATGAATAACTCTGGTTTTCCCAAGGTACAAGGCTCGAATAGTCGTGGGCTAGGGAGAAGGAAGCAACATCCGGGTCCAGCAATCTTCACCTAATTATTCAGGATAAAAATGAGCTTAATTGTATGGATACTAATGTTTTCATTTTGGCACAAGCAAACATAATAGTCATGGCAGGGTTGACTATTACCTCTGGCTACTGGTGGTCGAGGGAGACCGTTACGTAATCTCATTTTTATCCGTTTTTAATCATGAACATAAGCATTGTTTAGTTGTAAAATTTTAAATGTTATTTGTCTCACCGGTTCTTGTTAGTTGGTGAGTAAACGAGTTGGTGAGTAAGCGGGTTGCTACCCCGCTGGTCGTCTCTAGGCGTTTGTTGTAATGTTTAGCAAACGGCCTTGCCGTCTTCCAGCCAGCATGTGCTAGGATTCTCTTCACTGAGATCCCTAATTGTCTCGCTTTTGAGACCATAGCTCCTCTCGTAGAGTGGGAAGCATATCGTGTTGTGTTGCCACCTGCCTCCTTGAGTACCCTAATTGTCCATCTGGCGAGTGTGTCTCTTGAGATAGCTTTTAATCAGCTTCATTAAGCCACATAAAGCTCTCTGGAATTTTGTATTCCCTTTGTCTTGGATAAATAAGCCGTAATGGCTGCAACTACACAAATTTTTCGGTCATCTGGAAAACTGTTTACATGAACCATGGATAGCGGGTCCCCTGTGCGGTTTGACTTTAATAATTTGTCTAAATCAAACATAGCCTCCTTGTCAATCTCTAGTCCATCCAGAGAGAGGGCTACAATTGTCTGTCTTCTATGACCTGTTACTAACAGTAAAAGAACTGCTAACTTAAAACCTAATTGTTTTATTGATAAATGCTTGTTACTCGGCCATGTTTTAAATAATGTAAAAACTACCGACACATCCCCAAATCTACTGTATTTGGGTTTTGGAGGATTCCTTTCATAAACCGATCTCATAAACCAGTGAATGACCTCATGTTTATCCATCTCTTCTAGATAAAATAACTGAAAGTGCACATCTAGCTGCATTAATGGCTCCATAACCGAGTCCTTCGTCTTCCAACATGCGTAAGAAACGGACAACCTGAGCAATTTGTTTGTTTGTTGTTGTTTTACATCCTAGCAACATCTAAGGTCATATCAGGACGGGTACCGACTTGTGACAGTGCGCACTCATGGCGACTTTATAGTGCTGTCCCACTGGGAAACCAGTCCGCCGTCACCATGACCTGGTATCCCACTCAGTCACATTATCCTGACACTGAGCACACCAGTCCTTGCCCTATCCTAATAATGCCGAGCGCCTGGCTAGGAAGCAACAAGTATCAATTTTAACGTCATTGGTTTGACTCGACCGGGACTCGAACCCACGATCTACCAGCTTGGGACGCTCTAACTCATTCGGCCATCCCGTCTGGTTTCCTGTGTAATTTTATCTAAACAAAATTTATTTAAGTATTTACTTAGAAAAGGAAGGCCAATAGGGGTGTGGTCGACACGTCTCCTTCCTTTGTCAATGGTCCTTGGTGTTGTAGATTCCTCAGTGCTCTGGGGAATTGTATTGAGTCTCTTGCTCCCCATGATACTGCTGCTAGCCAGGGTTGAGTGTTCCATTCTGGCACTACTAGCACCGCATGTGCTTGATCCAGCCTGATCTTCCTGGCAACTCTGCTGATAATGCTGAATGGTGAGAATATATAATAAAAATTAGCATTCCAAATCATAGAAAAGGCATCCACTTTCCAGGCATCTGGTTCAGGATGCCAAGACACACATTTAGAAATCTTTTTGTTATTTCATGATGCAAGCAAGTTGACTTCTGGGAATCCCCATTTTTGGCAAACAATCTCAAAAATGTTGGTATTTAGCGACCATTCCAAGTGATCATGGAAATGGCGACTCTTTGGGTCTGCTAGTGTGTTCTGCTACTGTAAGCCATATTTCTTGTTTTTGTGCCCAATTCCAAATTTGTTTTGCCAGTTTGTTACATGGTTTGTACTTTGTCACTCCCATGTTGCGAATATAGGCCATTGCGGTGGTGTTATCTGTTAACACTTGTACGTGAAACTTAGGCACACGCACTAAACTACGCAATCCCAAATAAACAGCCCGTAATTCTAATACACTAATGTGGTCGGAAATTTCATCCTCTAACCAGCGACCTCCTGTTGCTTGCTCATCTCTGTGTGCACCCCAACCGTCGAATGATGCGTCTGTAGTGACTATTGTATTGGGTTCACCCATCTGAATAGGATTTGGTGCAGTCAATGTGCATCAGCCACCAATGAATGTCATCGTAACCTTCTTGCGAAATTTTCATAAGTCTTTCAAAATTGCCTTTTGTCCTGGCTAGGGGTAAATTTTTGTCTATCTCTCGTGACTTAATGTGTACATTACCATATAATATTGCCGGTGCATAAGCAATAGCTTATAAGAACTGCTACTTGCCATATCTTTGGTCTTTTTAATTGTAATAATAAATATGCTGTATTTTTAAATTTATCGATTTTATCAGGTGTTAACAAAATTGTCATTTCTACTGTGTCGATAAAGAATCCCAAACAGTTTAATGTTTTGGATGGCATAAGCATGGATTTAGTATTATGTATGTAAAATCCTTGACATAAATCGTCTATAGCATTTTGACAATTGTTTATTGTTGCTCAAACACAACACAAATCATCAATGTACGGGAACATAACATGACCTTTGTGTGTCATATCTGAGAAAATTGGTTTTAACAATTTTGTAAATAGACGTTGAGCACACGCTAAACCATTTGGCATACATGTAAACTCATAAAGCTGTTCTTCCCAAATAAATCTTAGGAACTTCCTGTCTGCTTTATATATCGGTACAGATATTGAAGCTGTCCCCCGAACATCTTGGTTTTATCCAAGGGCTTGCATTTGACAGGCTTGGGGGCAAGGAATAATGTGTACTCCTTCCCGTCATTGCCCACGATTTTCTTGGACCTTGCCACCTCTTTGCCAGCATCGGTGAAGACCGACTTGAAGACGTTCTCGAAACGTCTATACTAGAGGAAGTTACTCATAGCTGTGAGGAGAGCTATCCCCTAATCCATATCCCCGCAAAGAGTGGATAACTTGTTGTCAGTCATCATGTGGTTAGTGATAGGCGTAACCGCCGCTAGAGCCGCCGGTACCCCTTTTTTGGAGACAACTTTCAAACTTTTTACGTTCATCACTCATCTTCACATCTGAGTCAATCTCCTTGATGGTAGCTTCCAGGATCCCTTTGATCCCTGTAAACTGCTCGGCCAACTTGGTGATTATCTCGGCCAGCTTAAATGTGTGGAAGTGTCCTTTTATGGTCTTCCTCATCAGTGTGCAGGTGTTAATTTTTTTCTTTTTCTGCACCATTATTTTCTTGACCACTTTCCCACTAATCTTGACATACTTGCCAGTCCTTTCCATGTCGGATTCCGAATCTGTGGTGGTTGAGTCTGAAGATGAGTCTGATGAAGAAGACTTATTCTTCTTCTTTTTCTTTGACATGGACTTCTTTTTGGTCTTTTTGATGCCGGTCTTGTGGCGGGCCTTGAGTTACTCATCTCCATCGGATGAGTCCTTTTTATGTTTCCTCTTGCGTGGGGGAAAGCCAATCTCTGAGTCAGTAGTTTGTTGGGAGTCCGACATGTCCTCCCATTCCGACTCCTCCGAAGCGACCTGTTGTTGATGTGTGGTCACTTTTTCTGGGAGCAGCTGTTGTAGTTGCTCTCTGAGGAGTCGTGCCACCCGGTCGTCTAAATTAGACGGCCCCGGTTCGAACGAGTGGTCACATGACTTAGCGGACTCGGGCCAGGGGTAGCGTCCCCCTCACTGAGCGCGTGTGGTACGTCAACCATACTCCGCTTCGCCGCCATCTCGAGTCGTCTGAAAACAAATGAAGGTTCATTAAAACGAGCTTAAGGAACAACTGAACACATGGAACAGTGCGGTAATGTGCTCAAGGCAACAATTGGGTATTAACACCATATTTACACCGGTTTAATCCAGGCGTGATAAGCTAAATGGTATGTCGAAAGTACAACGGTCGGACGAACCAAACCGAAACCAATCCCTCTCACACTCTCTGTAACATACACTTCTCCCTCATGTGGCTACTACACCAACAAGTTGAAGAAAATGCTATGAAACTTGGAGGTATGCCTTAAACCCTTGGGGAATCTATTAAGATACGCAGAGACAATCTAAGCATTGAATTGGCTCCAGCCAAACATCTTTCCGGTCGGCAACGGGCGGCACAAAAAATGGTGTGCTGAGAAAATATCTATCGCACTGGATAACGAATACATTTACATGAATAGTTGTGTTGAGATGTTATTAAATGCTCCAAAAAGTATGTCAATATGTGCTATACGCATTGTTATCAATCCTAGTAAGTTTTCGTCCAATACTTACTCTGCAATCGTTGTTATTTTTAGGAAAGAACTGCTGAACCTGCTCGTAACGTCCTCCCGTTATGAGTGGAATATGCTAATTGCTGGACCCGGATGTTGCTTCCTTCTCCCTCGACCACGAGTAGCCAGAGTCTTAGTACCGAGGTAAAATATATATATACACACACATATATGTATATATTCATTCCCCAAAGGTCATCTCAAATTCAATTAGGGAACTGCAAACACCAAGAAATCAAATGTACATTATTTGGATGATGGCTATAATTGCACCACACACATTTTCAGAATATAAAAATGTGGGTTTTATCCCCACCCATCCTTTCTCCCCCCTCTCGGAATTTATTTTTAATATACATAATACAACTTCTAAGTGCAGAATTAAACATTCCGGGCTTGCTTGGTTTTGTTTGGTTGGTTTTCCTCATTGGAAAGTCAGTTGACAAAAAAACAAACAAAAACAGCAACAGCAGAATGAAACCCGAACAGCAGCATTCGTCAGTGTTTGGCTAAGAATGAAAAATCAATCTAGCCCCATGGCCCCACCTTTCTGTCGCTATTTTAAGTCTGGATGCATGTAGTTACATACGACGGCCAGGTTTGTTTACTGAGTGCCGAACTAGCCATGCCAGGGGGTGGGGCGGCTTACAGAAAGTTCTGGGGACGTCACACTGTTACTGGATGGACTCCGCCCTCATCAACACCCGAGCAGCAAGCAACAAGCTCAAGGAAACCCAGTGACAGGCGGACCACGGCCACATACCTGTCCCACACATGTTAAAGGAACAGTGAGTATCATCATCATTATCATCATTATTATCCCAAAGGAAACGGTGGTTCCATCAAAATCGCACAGCCACCTAAACAACACGAGCTAAACAACGGGACCGAAACAATAAACAAATTTTTTTTTAAAGACCCCTGGACTGGCCGTCGCACACCTGGCTAAACAGTGGCAATGTAAATAGTAAAAGGTCCTTATTAGACTGTACAACAAATGGCTGGACACCACTATGTTGGGGGTGGGAGGACACCTGGTCTCTCTAAAGTGTGCGTCTCCCTGTGTGCACACACACACCGACCGGAAGTGGGTGTCTGTCGTGTGGCAGCTTCTCCCTGTACCAGGCAGCGCTGGTTGGCGCCTTGAAGCAGCGCCACCTGCCTAACCACCCACTAGTCACGTGACCATTTATTGGTCTCAGGAAAAGAAAACGAAAACACGCCTACCGGTAACGTCAGCACCACCGCTGTCACCCGACATTAGTTCCGTAATTACCCAATGGGGGTATGGTGGTGGTGGTGGATGGGGGTAGGATCGGCGCTGTGATAAGGAGAAAGGGCAGGGGGAGGGAGTAGTGATGGAAAGAGGCCTGCAACTAGAATGATAGAAGCCTCATTATGGCGCTTCCCACAAAAGAACCATGGAATTACACCAAGTGTCTGCCTCTGTTGGACATTACAACGCTAGTGCACTGCTTTCATCGTTGTTATTTTGGGGTTGTTTTTTTTTAGACGAAAGCAGAAGTGGTTTGTTAGTAAAGAAAAAAAAAAAAAGAAGTTGGGTGAAAAGCTTAATGCTTATTTAATACGACCCGGCCCTTTGCGTGAGACCCATTCAGGTATATGCGCGCCGCCTGGTGAGCTAACACCTTTTTAAACCATTTCAGCCCTTATGGGGAACACTGTGTTATCACTCACAGCATTGGGTGTACACAGAATTAACACCAGACAGCCCACAACCAGAATGGTGCCCGAACCACTCCGGGTTGACCAGCCTTCCCATTATCACCATCGGTTAGCTTCTTCGACAAGAGGTAGTAAGTAGTAGGATGACGATGAGTCGATTGGAACATAGGAAAGCAGCACCAACCGCAACAGCTTGCCCAAATTAAAAAATTAAAGAATTATATAATAATAATACAAATATTAAATAACATTAATAATTTCCTAAGTGAGTTATTCTAGACTGAGAAGGACACCGGTTCTTAAGGATGTATAGTTGTGTGGTTCAAATTAAAACTGCCAGGGTCCACTTAGAATTGGAAGCCCTCAATGGGGGCAATGGGTTGCTCTGCGTTGAATTGGAACTGTTGTGCATTCTCGTCAACCTGAGGCGCGATGTCCTTGTCCTCTTCATCAGTGCCGAAGTACCGCTCGATGATGTCGAAGGCCTTCTGGTAGATGTCCTGGTTCTCATGATTTTGTAGGAATTCGATCTTGTCCAAACCTGAATGTACAAAAGAGGTGGTGTTAGCCAAGTTCAGCTGCTGAGCATTTAATTGTAGCCATCCTAACGTTCTCTACAAATATACTGTTTACGCTACGATTTATTGTGTGGTTTATTTTGTTATACGCGGTGAGGGAAGAAGACAGGGGAGCTGGGTGTTTATTGCAGTGAAGAGGAAGAGAACCCCAAAGAGCCCTCCACCCTACGAAGAGTAACAAATAATAGCAAAAGAAAAAAAAGGGGGGGGGGGGGGAAGCTGGAGGTGGGAGCCAGAGGAGTGACTAAGGAGGACATGAGGCAGCGTGGAAGTGGGTAGGGCAGGAGGCGCCACAGGCATAAGCCAGAGACCCAGGGTTGGGGCGACAGAGAAGCCTAGGGAGAGGGGGAGAGAGGGATAGAGAGGGGGGAGAGAGGGATAGAGAGGGCGAGAGGGGGAGAGAGGGAGGGGGAGAGAGAGAGAGGGAGGGGGAGAGAGAGGGAGGGAGGGAGGGAGGGAGAGAGAGAGGGAAAGAGAGGGAGAGAGAGGGAAAGAGAGGGAGGGAGAGGGGGAGGGAGAGGGGGAGAGAGAGAGGGAGGGAGGGAGGGAGAGAGAGGGAGGGAGGGAGAGAGAGAGACAATAAAACGCGATGCAAGCCGTACGACCAATGCATGAATATATCAAAGAATAGGCAAACATTAACAATAAGAACACCATAACAAATGTTAATTAATACCTCGTCTATTACCCAACGTACCAGATGCTAGGTTGTAAGGTTGTAAGGAAGAAAACCAACACTCTATATCGCTTATAAATAGGGATGAAAAGTAGTCTCCGACAAAAAAACAAACGGGAATCTATGGTGACGTTATCTGTAAATCATGTTGCTCCAAGCAATTATCATGAAAAGAGAAACCGACAGCGAATTTCAGTGAAAATATGGATTTTCTCCCAAAGGCACTGTCAAGGAATCACTGGATATTCCATTACAGAATATCGTTGGAGAGGGTCTTTGTTGTGACCTTCATCGCCCTTGCCACCAATTCCCCTTTCCTTGTTTGGGTTTCATGTCCTAGCAATATCTAAGGTCATATAACAAGTGGATTCGGGATGACCAAAATTGCTGTCATACTCATATATATCCATTGCCGGTGAATATAAAAAATCATGGAATGCGTGGTTTCTGAGAACTTTCATCCATGTATATATACATCATAAGACAACTGTTGAGTAGCGCTAGTCATAGTTACCAAAGCAAGCTTCAATCATGACGGCGTAGGCGTTGGTGCCACCGTGCAGCTTCGCGTCCTGTTCGCCCAGTCGCAGGATGTTGTCAAGGCCGTTGAGCGCCACCTGCACGATCTTGCTGTCCATGACAGTAAGCAGATCGCACAGCGGCGGGATGCAGCCCTGCTCCACCAGGAATCTGCCGGTACAAGACGGGCTATTCAGTTGTTAAAGAAACTAACGTGTCAAAAAAGACAGCATAATTTATGTCAATAGGGAACAAAAGTTACAAGAGGTTTGGTTTGTTGGAGTTTTACGTCCTGGTAACATCTAAGGCAGTGTTTGTACCAAGGCAGAAATATAAAACCTGCTTTTGTGCAACAAAAATCTTAGTTTTCTTCCAGTACTTAAAATATGAAAAAAACAAAGCTGTCAGACAATTAACTATGTATATTCTGAATAAAATAAGCATTCCAAAGAAGTTATGACATTGAAGTTAAGTTTTGAACAAGAAATGTAAGGAAAATGTAACGGATTCGTCCAAAAACAATGCAAAATTATCGAAAATCTGACTAACTGATAAATATAGGAATATCCAACGAAAGTCAGATAATCCGACTCTGTACAAACACAGCTACGGTCATATCAGGACGGGTACCCACTAGTGACAGTGCGCACTCGGGCGACTTTATAGTGCTGCCTCAATGGGAGACCAGTCCACCAGCACCATGACCTGATATTCCACTCAGTCACATTATCCTGACACTGAGCCAATCAGTCCTTGCCCTATCCTAATAATGCCGAGCGCCTGGCTAAGAAGTAACAAATATCAATTTTTAAGTCGATTTGTTTGACTCGACCAGGGTTTGAATCCCACAATCTACCAAAAGAAGGCCTTTACAGTGTTGATAGAGGGGCCACTGACCTGATCTGTTCCGGCGACCCGCCTGACGTAGCGTTGGTGATGGCCCATGCCGCCTCCTTACGAGTCTTGAACTCGGCCTTCCCGAGGATGTCAATTAGCACCGGGAAGATGTTGGCATTGATGACCGCCTGAAAAGCACCAGTCAACAGTAGCAGCAAATTCCATGATAGTGATTCATTGGGATTTTAACCAATCCTTTATTTAAATTTGTAAAACAGTGGTACCTGTCTTCAAACGATAATTCTACATTCAAGACTTTCAGTGATGCATGCAAACCATGCTGGTGATGTATTGAACTGTCATTATGCTATTAAGAATATAGGATTTAACCTATCACGGTTTGATATCATAATAGATTCAGCCGGCTCATTTAGTTTGATATCAAACCACGAGAGATGTGTCCTGTAACTATAATGGTGGAATGTCCATGGTAATTTGTTTTCAGAAATCAGTCAGTGTTTGTACAAAGGCAAAAATAAAAATCCTACTATTTTGCAACTAAAATGTTAGTTTTCTTCCAGTACTTAAAATATGAAAAAACAAAGCTGTCAGACAATTAACAATATATATTCTGAATAAAGTAACTTATTTCATTAGCATTCCAAAGAACTCATGACATTCAAGTTTTGAACAAGAAATGTAAGCAAAATACGACGGATTCGTCCATAAATAATGCAAGATTATCAAAAATCTAACTTTATCTGACAAATATGTGAATATCCGACGAAGTAGGATAATCCGACACTGCTTGACTGTGTCCAAGGCCGGTCTGGGTTACCTGGATCTGCGCGCGGTTACCGGCGGTGATGTTTGAGATGGTCCAGCACGCCTCTTTGCGGATCGACTCCTTGGAGCTGCTGAGCAGGTGGAGGAGGCATGGCAGCGCCGAGCAGTTGAGGATCACCTGGAGGGACACAACCACGCCACACGCTGACCACACTTCTTGCACTGCACTTCCCACATGTACACCCAGCTCCTCTACTGCACCCCCCACTAACTACGCCTACATGCATGCCGCCCTCCACAAACATGAATCAACACCCACCCAGTACTGCGCACACTCCAACCACCAGGTGCATACACATCCCCCTCTCATCCAACTTGCACGTACCATGCACCCATACAGAAGCCTGTGTATACATGTACACTTCACCCACCCACAAGCCTGCATATATATGTACACTTACCCCACCCACAAACCTGTGTATACATGTACACTTCACCCACCCAGAAACCTGCATATACATATACATGTACACTTCACCCACCCACAAACCTGTGTATACATGTACACTTCACCCACCCACAAACCTGCATATACATGTACACTTCACCCACCCACAAACCTGTGTATACATGTACACTTCACCTACCCACAAGCCTGCATATATATGTACACTTCCCCCACCCACAAACCTGTGTATACATGTACACTTCACCCACCCACAAACCTGCATATACATGTACACTTCACCCACCCACAAACCTGTGTATACATGTACACTTCACCCACCCACAAACCGGCATATATGTGTACACTTCCCCCACCTACAAACCTGTGTATACATGTACACTTCACCCACCCACAAACCTGCATATATGTGTACACTTCCCCCACCCACAAACCTGTGTATAAATGTACACTTCCCCCACACACAAACCTGCATATATGTGTACACTTCCCCCACCCACAAACCTGTGTCTACATGTACACTTCCCCCACCCACAAACCTGTCTATACACGTACACTTCACCCACCCACAAACATGTGTATACACGTACACTTCACCCCCCCCCCCCCCCCCACAAACCTGTGTATAGACATACACTTGACCCACCCCAAAACAACATCTCGCCACGAATGCCGACATGGCGTAACCCCCCCCCCCCCCCCCCCCACTCACCACAAGTCTCTCACTCACTGTACACTTCACCCGCCCACCAGCACACTCCACACGTTCTACTATACTTAAACCACCCACTTCTGTACATAACTGCACCCTTTACTCCTACGTGTTCATGTAAAACTCACGCACCCATTTCTCCCGCATATACTTGTGAACTTCACGCACACTGTGCATAGCCGTACACGTCGCACACCCACTCACATACCCAATACCTGTACACTTTACAAACCCAATCACCCCACATCGACATGCAGCCCAGCGATCTGAGGCGTCCTCATCATCAATCTGATTGGAACTCAGCCCGACTGAGTGGATATAACCATTTATTTATAGTTACATTTGAAGTTTTAATGTGGGACTTGATATGGGTAATTAGAGCCATTCACCTAGACAAGGAGTATATGACTATCGGTTGGATAGGAATATAATAATGTTATCCCACTGCGATTAGTTATGTCTTAATGCATTATTGCTAACAATTTTCCAAATGAAAATATGCCTGTCGACATCCTACTTTAAAACCAATGTGCCAAATAAAAACAACAAAAGTAGGATAATAAAATGTCTATTCAATCCACACCATGCTGAGAAACCACTCGCTTACTTCCAAGTTGTCCCGCGCAGACATACAACGCCCCCTATCGGGCCACCACAGCACTAGTCCCTCCAGGAGCACAAGTACATAGACCTTTCACTCGCCATTAAACAGTTGTTAGCCTGCATCGTCAATAATCAAATCTTAGCACAAACAAGGCAATGCAACTATTACAGATCTTTATCGTTATGTCCCACAGGTCTAATTTTTTTTAATAATAAAAAAAATTAATTAAATAACTCAAACAACATCGTGCAAAAATTACATGGATAACAAAGTCGAGATGTTCTATCCACATAAGAAATATGAATAAAGTACCCAATTAGAAATTGCGTTCTTTTCTTATTATTTGATCTATTCAACAAAAGAGCTTGTTTTTATTTAACGACGCCTCTATAGCTCATTGATTTTCGTATCATCGGCTACCGGACGTGATCAATTCAAATACTACTTACCTGTGTCTGGACATCATCGCCAGTGACTATGTTTCCAACAGCACGGAGTGCAGCGGACACAACACTTTGCTGGCTGTGCCTGCAACAATCAGAACCAGGAGTTGAACAACGCAGCCCGCCCATAGCCACATCCAACGAACATCAACACGGTATCAACAATCAGCAAACAGGCTCTACCCTTCAGACTCAAGTCCTGGCCATGCACAACGGGAAAGAAAGCTTCACAAGCCACCGTTAATTACGTATAAGTAACTGACTAAATACTATCAGTCTGCGTGATAAAATATGTATCCCTCAATCTGGTCCAATATGAAAGTAGAGTTGTGGGGGGGGGGGGGGGGGGGGGGGGGGGGGGGAAGCATTTACATTAGGTAATGGCAGCAGCCCGGCAGGCCTGGAATTAGTCAATTTATCATAATTAGCGTGATATTTTGTAACTTAGAACTCAAGTTATATCCTGTAAAACACAAATAAGGTATACACCAACAGAAAGTTCGTTTTGTCTGTGCTTCCCTTCTGGTTTATTTTTTTCAATAATAATATGTAACTCACTATATTACTTCATGTGAACGGAAGATGCTTTAATCCCTTCATTCAACTACCTCGCACAGGTAGGCACATCACTATAGAAATCAGCTCAGATTAGTGCTAAATTAAACAAAACCTGATATTCGATTTTGTATAAACATTATAATAATCGGACATTACAAAAACAACGTTTTAGTAATCAACGTTTCAGAAATATATCAGACTTCAGTTTGTTGACGTCTTACATCCTAGCAACATCTAAAATCATATCAGGAGAGGTACTGACTTGTGACAGTGCACACCCATGGCAACCTTTATAGTGTTGCTCCAGTGGGAGACCATACTGCTGGCACCATGATCTGATACCCCACTCAGTCACATTATCCTAATACAGCGCAAACCAGTACTTGCCCTCTCCTAGTAATGCCGAGCGTCAGGCTAAATATTTGTCAGTTTCCATATTTGTAGAAAAAAAGTATGTTTAAGTAGGATAGTCAAATTGAATTAATCCAAAAGATGTAATTGCAAACATAATGTGCATAATTACATGAAGATTAGATGGATAGTTTAAAAGATATGATTTATAACGTGTCAAAGCTAATATTTCCATGGCCTCAGAAGCTTATATCATGTAATGATTATTCTCACATCTTTGCGGGGGAAATAGAGAGCTGTGGTATGATTTGTGTTCAAGAAAACAGTAATAATGAGTTGATTATTGTTTTCTAAAAATTGTAACAAGCCATCAAATTTGGCTTCATTTCGTATAATATATTAACGGTTTGGGTAGTTTTGACAACACTATTGGTATCGGTTTTTTGCTAAACCAGCTGCATTTAGCTAATTATAAACTCTATATTTAATAGGGCATAAATATTCATAAACATAGTGGTAAACCAATGCTGAATTTGCATGATTTTTAACAATGCAAGATAGAATATATATTAACAAAATTGAAAGCTATCTGAAATGATCCTTGTATTGTACATGCATTTGCCTGCGTATTCGGAAGGCATCAAAAGAACTAAAAAATAATAATAACACGACTGTAATTTAGGTTGCCAGTTCCTATTTACATGCTTTTAAAAGCACTAGACATTAGAGTGAGGTATAATGTGACTAGTCCATCAACATAAGGGCATGGGTCGATTTCCTGCCCCAATACAGATCAAATGAGAGAGTCCAGGGTAGGACAATAAGGACTGCCCAGTTGTTCGGGACACCGAGTTTACTCAATCGGGCAGGTTTTCGGTTATCTGCCCGAATGGGCGAACAAGTTATTTTTCTGATCTGCAGTAGTAGATTTCAGTTTCAATTGGCTAACTTGGGCTTGAGCACGTAGTTTTCCACTCGGGCAACTAGAAAATTCAGTCACCCGAAGTAGGGGAAAAAGTTACTGTCCTACCCTGGAGACTCAAACGCTTACGCCATTTCACACCGCTCTTTAGAGGGTCTTTCTACATTCAAAGGGGCCCCTTTCAAATTGGGCCAGATGTAGGACACCCAAGGTTTGAGTCTAGGCAGACTTGCACGTAATGCAGTACCCAATCACCCGTGTGTATGTGAAGGAGGCTCAGCAGCCAGAGTAAGCACCAGCTAGGTTGCACTAAGTACAGTGGTGAGAATCCGACAGTGCGCTTACCAGACCTCGGGGGGCTTCCTGTGTAGAGTTTAATACAATTACAAAGCCTTTTTATTTTAGTTGGTTTTGTTGGGAGTTTTTTTAAGGATAATTTTTTTTAATTAATTTTTTTTAAACTCTTCTAAATAGGCCATTGGTCAGCGAAGAACTGGTCTGAACATTCTTGTCAATGTAAATGATTGCGGATAAACATGTTTTTTAAAGCGAAAATCGATTGATTGGAGGTTGCTTTACGCCGTGTCAGTAGCTCAGGTTACATACAGTGCGAGACTAGGAAATCAACAATGACATAACATGGTCACAACAATGACAGAATATTCTTCGACCATAATTTGCAAAGATTCAAACTGCATAGCCCAAACACTATGTTTGAAGAGTACTTCAGCGGCCTCCCCCCCCCCCACTCACCACCACGATTCCCCAAAAATGCTAAGCCTATGAGATTTTCCCTGTTTCCCCCCAGAAATCAAACCGCACTTAGTACAGGGATATGGTTGAATGTTTCAAATATTTGTGGCATATTTTGGCATTTAAGTAATATCTGGAGAAAACACGTAGAACCTTTGATCATATGTACATCATAGAATATTTGAGAAATAACACATCACGAATTCTAAAGCGTGGAAATCCGCAAAATCGTGGATGTCTTTCACCCATGATTTACACATAATGCGTAAAGATTTGATCCAATGCGATTTCAGCGCTAACTATTATTACTTGAATGAATGCGGTTTGCTACACTAACTCGTGTTTTTGTATCTCTTTTGCACTCTTGCTGTTTTTCTTGTCTTTTCCCCCCCTCAAAATAAATAAAAGTATAATTTCATACAGGGAAACTTTTTTCAAATGGTAAAAAAAAGCTAGTTGAATTTAAATCAGATCTGATACTTCATTTAGCGTTGACAGTCTGGTGGACACGGGGGCGGGGTATGTAGCTGGTAGTACTACTGTTATCATTATCATTATCACTATAATCATTATTATTATCAGTATGTAAGCACCCAGAGCGCGGCGCCTCTACGCACATGAGCAGCTCGACGAGCCGGCGACAGACCCCCGAGTCGATGACGGCCTGGATCTTCTCGTTGGGCCCGTCCGACAGGTAGGACAGCGCCCAGCACGAGTCGGCCAGCACATCGTGGTCGTGGTGGAAAAGCAGCCGAGCGAGCACCGGCAGCGCAGGCGACACCTGGTGGCGGAAACAGGCAGTAGGAAGAGGCTTACCGGAGGGTTGGTTTGTTGGTTTGTTGGTTGCTGCATTTTTACTTCTTGGGAATATCTCGAGCCATATCAGGATGGGTACAGACTAGTGACAGTGCCCACTCATTGTGACTTTATAGTGCTGCCCCACTGGGAGATCAGGCCACAAGCACAATGACCTGATATCCTACTCAGTCACATTATCCTGACACTGAGCCAACCAGTCCATGACATATCCTATTAATGCTGAGTGCCTAACTAGGAAGTGGCAAGTATAAATCTTCAAGTCATTGGTTTGACTTGACCAGGGTTCGAACCCCACGATCTACCAAAACGAGGCTTACCGGAAGTGGCGGCGGCTAATGCAATTAGATAAAGCTCAAATCTACTAGATATTTCCTTCCCCCCCCCCCACCCGTCCTAATATGACCATAGATATTGCTAGAACAGAAAACCTCCAACAAACCCTTCTTCCTCTTTTCAGTTCAAAAATCTTCAGCTACCATTTCAATTACCTCCCTTATGTAACTAGCAGCCTAGAATATGTAAAACAGTTAACTATCATGGTAGACAAAAGCATACAATATAATATCCCCCAACACTTCCCCCATTTGTATCCACCATGCCATTGCTACCATTTATCTTTTTTTGTTAAATCGAGTAATTCGAGTAACTACATGTCACTACACATGGCTGGAAGACCAGCGCTTAGGTGCTCACAATGATGTACAAAATAGTTGCCCCCACTAAAATATTATAATAACTACAAAATACCTTGACAAAGTCTGGTGGTGGATTTTTCCCTCGACAGAGGTTCGATAAACACCAGACGGCGTTCCGAGTCATTGATATCCGGTTCGATTTGCTCAACAGTCTAAAACAAGAAAAACATGTTACATATAATACAGAATAATGGCATATTTAAGGCGAGATTGAACAACAAAAACTCGGCCCCTTTCAAATTAGGCCAGATGTAGGACACCCGAGGTTTGAGTCTAGGCAGACTTGCACGCCATGTAGTACCCAATCACCCATGTGTACGTGAAGGAGGCCCAGCAGCCAGAGTAAGCACCAGCTAGGTTGCACCGAGTACAGTTGTGAGAATCGGACGGTGCGCTTACCAGACCTCGAGGGGCTTCCTGTGATAGTTTAATACAATTACAAAGCCTTTTTATTTTAGTTGGTTTTGTTGGGAGTTTTTTGAAGGATAATAATTTTTTTAATTAAAAAAAACAAAGAACTGGTCTGAACATTCTTGTCTATCCAAGTGATTGTGGGTAAAAAAAAAGTACAAAAGTGTAAATGTGCGCAACCGCTCATTTCTATTTTCAATTTCAATATAGTAAGAATGAGGCCAATCATAAATTTCATTCAGTTGGATTAGGATTTCTTTATTCACAATGCTGAATTCGGGTTATTTAATTACTAGAGAGGCATATAAACTAACCAAAAATGAGCGTGTTGTCAACAGTTTGAGCATTCTGTAAAAACAGCATTTTCACCGATCTCGCTGTACCCAATCTAGATGAGACCAGTAAAACCAACTAAATTAATTTCAATGTATATTATTCTACATCAAAATAGATTTTTTACATGAGTTGCACTCTAAATTAAAGATAAATGATGTTGACTTACTGTAATAATGGGACTAGGATGATTTCATCTAAAACGTAATCTCTGCATTTTGGACTATCACCAGCAATATTGCCCAGAGCCCAGACGGCCTGTAAAAGAGAAAAACAGTCATTAAGAGCCATAAAAACAGGGATATTTCAATAGCATGTTACTCAAAAACAGAATGACATCCACAGATATGGTCCTGACCAGAGGTTCATAATGCTTGCTTCAACCTATAGGGTTTTTAATTTGATGAGAAACACATTTTGGGTTCCACGCCCATTGCTCATGGGAACCTATGGTAAACATTATTTTGTTTAGCTTTGATAGAATAATTATTGTTTTGTTGTTTTTCCCAGCACGGTAACAACACGTCACCGGAAACGATCATTACCATGAGATCCTATAGGTTGTTGCTGACGCCAACAATCACTAACATTTTAAATGGTTTGTCTTTCGTCTACAAAGTGCTAGTTAAATGCCAGAAAACTATGCATAAGCTTCAAAAGTGTGTTATCTAACAAGAAAATACATCGATAAAAGCGCCGCACAAGCTATAACCACTCATCACGTTTACCACCACTACATCAGCTAATTAACTTTGTACAGTTTCGCATTCCTGGGAATTATCCTCATAGGCCAGTCAGCAGGTCTCCCATGCAGAGTCACATACAAGTATATGGAATTCAAGGCAGTTTTTGATAGGAATTAGGGCGAGTATTGACGTTTTATAGTGGGTAGGTATGTAAGACTATCCTATGCTGAATGGCGATTTCGGACTAATTTAGATCAGTGGGGACAGTTTAATGGAATTCAAGGCTTTTCAAGACTAATTACACAAAACATGTTAAATTCAAGGTTTTTCAAGACCTTAAAATGGGGCAAATGAAGTTCTTTTCAAGACTTTCCTAGTCCTGTACGGACCCTGCACATTTTTAGCTAGTTAGTGTAGTTCTACAACCATACAATGGACATCATAAAAATGGATATTGTTGTTTGTTGGGGTTTTACGTCCTAGCAACAGCTGAGCTCGAGAGAAAAATGGATCAATTGTGCTTAGCAATGAACGAAAGAGCCAATGTGACTTATTGTGATAGGAAAATATAAACAATTTTTTACACTACTGCCGTATGCCCACCAAAAGAAATCCTGCAGGGACAGATTTCCAATTTTGTCAGTTGTTCTCACTAACTTGGAAAAATATGAAATCTCTCAGATTTCAAAACACCAGTAGTAAAAGGACAGATTATTGTGTATACAGTAATTAGCACCTACCTGTTCTTGAACATCTTTAAATTCTGACTCGAGGAGTTGTATAAATATGTGCACAGCACCGCTGTCAATGACCACCTGCGTCTGTTGTGAAGTTCCCGATGCTATATTCGTTAATGCCCACGCTGCTTCGAACTGCCGGGGTTCAAAGGATGGAAATATATCATGTTTAAAAGATGCATAGTCTGATGGTTTGGAGCTTATGACATATCTTTTTGTGTGTAAATATTACATCAATTTACTAAAGTCTGTGAGGGATTATCGGCTTTCCCACAGAGCATGTTGCACATAGGAGCGAGTACCCACATTAGTTCTTGCCACTCCCAGGGGGTTGGTTGGTGGTGGAAATACTCTATAAGACATTTTCCACCGAGTATGCTGTAGTTCTTGCCACTGCCACTGCCACTGAAGAGCAGATCCGCATTGAAAATTGGTTATTGTAAGGTGTTTAACAGCAAATAGATGTATTTGGTATTGCCACTCCCAAATAGCCTAATCTGATAGAACATTTTCTGACAAATTCAATGGACCAAACCTCACCTTTCTATCTCTATTCATTCAAAAGTTATAGACCAGAATGAGGCCTACGATTGTCCATTTTGATAGAAATTGACAACAGGAAAACTCACTGATACTGGGTGATAAAAAGTGGTCATGTGGTTTGTCTAATTCTGGTAATAAATGATTTATAGCTCTTAAAATACCAAAGTTACCTATAACAAAGTATATATTTTCAGAATTCTTGTCAACTCAACCTTTCAATGGAATGATCTAAATCCAAGATGGTGGACATAAATCCAAGCTGTCCACCAAAAAGTCACCTGAAATTAGCTAAATTTCCTTTAAAAAAAGACCTTGAATATTGGCTGCCACAAGTTCAAATATAACTGGCCAAATAGACATCACTTTGCAACACATGAAATCTGGTAATAAATGCTTTATAGCTCTTAAAATACCAGTACCTATAACAAAGTATATATTTTCAGAATCCTTGTCAATTCTACCTTTGAATGGAATGATCTAAATCCAAGATAGCAGACATAAATCCAAGATGGCCACCAAAAAGTTGCCACCAAATAGCTAAACACTGCTCAGTTAAAGTAAAAGCCTGGAGCTAATATGTAACATCTAATGCAATAAAGATCAAAATACTCTTTAAGAAGTTAATTTAATAGGATCACAACCCCACTATTTTCATACTTTAAAATAGAGTTTGTTTACATTTTTTCACAACAGTTTAACCAGTAATTCCATCTGAAAGTGGGAAACTGCCCCTATGACGTCATAGTCTTTGCTAGCAGAAGCAATTGAGTTTAGACAAATCTGTTTGGTTAACAATCCAGGAATGACAAAACGCTCCAACCTAAATTTAGCATGGTGAGCTGGTGATTCCCAAAATGACTAGCACCAACAAGGCCTATGAAGTGCACCAACATTTTCAGCTGATACTAGTGGTATTTAAAAATATACATATGGCTTTTGGAATATGGGGAATTTGAAGAGGCATTAGTTGTCTTCATTTTAAGACATATTTGTAGTAAAGATAGAAACAATACTAGCATTCACAGGAAGTGAATTGCAAACCAACCTCACAATACATAGTTAGGCATATATTATCTTATCAAGGCTATGATTCAATCACGAGTCTAGCGATAAAAGCAATTATACCCCAGTCACACCAGACCTGCGTTCACTTGCGATCGATTCGCGATCATCATACGACTCCCTTATGACCAGTCGGCGAGTGGTCCCCAAACATTTAGAAAGATTTTGATCGTAAGGCGGCTGCAGCTGCCGCACTTGCAACCTGTGCGATCACCGAGTGTTCGCAAGAGGTTGGCGACCACTCGTCGACTGCAAAGCCAGGAGCATGAGAATTTTGGTCGCCGAGCAACCCCCCATAACATCGCCGAGTGGTTGTTGTCCATGTCTTTTATTCAATGTAGCGAGTCGGTCGCAGAGAGGTCGGCGCCATTTTGGTCGTAAGGTGGGTGCAAGCGAACGCTGGCTATGGTGTGAGTGGGGTATTATGGTGCACATGACGGAATTCAAAAACATACTATGAAATTCTCAATGTCAAAACCCATGAAATTCATAACATTTGTAAAAAAATAAACACATTATGAAATTATTAATGCAATAAAAATACAAAACCCATGAAAATAACTATGCCATTATAGAAAAAAGAATCAAGACAATAGTCCATTAAAGTGCCTTTAAAAAGTACCAAGCAGAAAAGTTTGTACTATTGTAGTGGTCTGCACTGACCTCTCAGGCAAGTAACCACATAGACAGGTAGGCGTGGGGAGTGTGTTGATATCAGGGAGCCTAGGTGGTGTAATGGTTAGCACACTGGCCCGGAATGCAAAGAGGTGTGGGTTCGAGTCCCGCTCTAGGCACAGTATTTCCCATTTTCATCACCCCCATGACACTATTATGTTCCCAAATAAGGGCTCCCACATGAAGCCATCTGAATATTCATGAGCTTCTCTGCAACTACAAGTTCTGACACTGCAACGACTAGAATTTGTTGGTTTACGTCCTAGCAACATCTAAGGTCAAATCAGGGTGTGTACAGACTTGTGACAGTGCGCACTAATGGCACTGAAGTTTATCAGTCATTGGTTTGATTCAGCTGGGATTCGAACTCCCTACCTTCCGCACGGGAAGTCTGCGCTCTACAAATTAGGCCACCGTGTCTGGTCCCGACTTTGAAACACGAGCACTTGTGAGCTGAACTCGGTCAGAGCAGTCCAGGGTCAAACGCGTAGTTATTTACATTATATGTGTGCTGTTTAATGATTGTGGTTTGTTTGGGTTTTATGACATCTGAGGTCACATCAGGACGAGTACCGACTTGTGACAGTGTACACTCATGTCAACTTTACAATGGCTGCCCCACTGGGAGTCTCAGCCTGCAAGCACCATGACCCGACACCCCAGTCAGTCAGAGTATCCGGATAGTTGGTAAACCAGTCCTTGCCCTGTCCAATTAAACCTGAGAGCCAGACTAGGTGGCGACAAATATGTTTAGATTTTGTACATAATTGGTTTAACTCAGCTGGGTTCGAAACCCACCTCCTGCACTGGAAAACAGTCAGCGCTCTTACCGATTCGGCCATTCCGTTCGGTATAATTATTGTTGTAATGCAATTAATAGCAAATGGAATACTTATAGCAATCCATTGCCTGGTAGCTGTATATTTATGAGAATTCATTGACTGATAGAACAAAATGCCAGCGGAAAGGCCATGCTGATGACGTTTTAATGACAATCCCTTCGAAAGGTTGGTTTGTTGTTGGAGTTTTACGTCCTGTCAATTTCTAAGGTAATATCAAGACAGGTACTGACTTGTGACAGTGCACACTCATGGTGACTTCATAGTGCTGCCCCACTGAGAAATCAGACTGCAAGCACCATGATCTGATATCCTACTCAAGTCACATTATCCTGACACTGAGCCAACCAGCCGTTACCCTATCCTATTAATGCCGAGCACGAGGCTAGGAAGCGACAAGTACTAAATTTGTAAGTCGCTAGTTTGACTCGACTGGGAAACGAACCCATGACCGTCCGCATGGGAATCCTGCACTCTACCGACTGGGCCACCGCGTCCGGTCGAAAGGTTTAGATAGGTAATTCAAAGCTAGTTAAGGGAAGAATTAGGGGAGGAACGTGACACAGCTTTGTCATTCACTCATATTATTTTTGTATAGACCTGACGTATACGTTTTAATGTATTAAAGTTTTATTGTTCAAAATCCACCACTTACACATTTCCACATTCATGCATGCACAATTAAAAATTCTGCCAGTGGTCCCTCCCCCATTTATATCTGAAACAATTTTGATTCATATTAACTCTCCAGGGAAGAAAGTGGTCTCCGGCAAAAAAAGAATAAATGCTGATATTCTCCCATAGGTTTAGCATTGTCAGGGAACCGCAGAAAATTCCCGGAAGTCGAGTTTCATATCTATTGGTATACACTGATAGTGCTGCGGAGTCTGCACTAAATATTAGTATACGCTGATGGTGCTGCGGGATTGAAAAATCCCGGAAATCCGCGGATCCTTTTCCTCCCTGCTAAACAACCTATCTTACCTGTAATGTACAATTTCCTTCTGTTTTTAAGAATTCGACAAAGCGTGGAACTATTCCCGTTTGAATCACTTCGTCTATAGGTGGATTTGGTTCTGCAAGTAGAAAAACAACACATGGTTTATCAGAATACCCGGACCAGTGTTTACACACTTCAAGAAATGAAATTTAATGCCATCTTAATGCGATTTCTCCCCCCAGTTATAAATTAGACCCATAATTATTTTAGTTTTTCAATATACTTAACACGTGTCATAAACTAGTTAATACGCCAGATATTTGGTTGTTTTTGTTGTTGTTTTACATCCTAGCAACATCTATGATCATATCAGGACGGGTATCGACTTGTGACAGTGCGCACTCATGGTGACTTTATAGTGCTGTCCCATTGGGAAACCAGGCCACCGGCACCATGATCTGATATCTCACTCAGTCAGATTATCCTGACACTGAGCACACCAGTCCTTGCTTTGTCCTAATAATGTCGAGCGCCTGGCTAGGAAGCGACAAGTATCAATTATAAAGTCAGGGTTTGACTCGACCAGGGTTCGAACCCACGACCCCCAACATGGGAGACGGACGCTCTAACTCATTCGGCCATCCCATCTGGTCCCACATATTTGGTTATTCAACAACAGATAACAGCTGGCCACATCTCATTCTGGTTTTGACTGGATTCAATATTTCTTGAGATATCGTAACTTTGCTTCCATGACTTGGACCCCAGTATATTTCAGCAAAATTCAAGGACTTGCTATGGAGGTTCCAGATCCATCACAGAACAAACACAAATTCCAGACCATTCCAGATTGAAAAGTAAAAGCTTGTTTTATTTAACGACGCCTCTAGAGAACATTGATTTTTATCATCAGCTATTGGGCGTCAAACATATGGTCATTCAGACTACTCTTTCCGATAACCAGCAAGGGATCTTTTATATGCACTTTCCCACAGACAGGGCAGCACACAACACAGCCTTTGATGAACCAGTTGTGGACCACTGGTTGGAACGGAAAATAGGCCAAACCACAAATGGTTCCACTGAGCAGGATCGATCCGATGAGTGACACCATCACAGATGGACACTCTACCGCCTGAGCTAGGTCCCGCTCCTTTCAAGATTGAGTAAACCCTAATCATTTCAAAACCTTCTGCTTCCAGGTAGAGTACCTGTATTGTAGCATAGCACCATACATCAACCATGCCAGTTCAACGTGAAACCAACATCTAGCCCACACCCCGCACCAAAGATGTTGCCAGAACTTACTGACCGAAATGAGCGCAATACTCTCATTAATCAGGGTTGAAAGTGCTCTCCGACAAAAAAACCTCAGTAGACAAGCCGAGATTATCATTAACAATAACACCGAATTCCCGCGGAAATGCAGATTTCCTACCATTGGTTTAGCACTGTCAGAGAATCGTGGGAAAATTCCGGAAATCAGGTTTCAACTATCATTGTTGTGGTTATATTATCGCCCATACTATTCCTTGTTTGACCTTTATGTTCTAGCAAAATCTAAGGTAATATAAGAACGCGGTTCGAACTACCTAACTGTTGTCATATACATTATGATTCGTTGGCACGTTGCTTACATTAATCAGTAAATAACAAAGATCGCGGAAATCCGCGAAATCCCGGAGATCTTTTATCCCCTGATTAATGAGAGAAAGAACAGGGAACAATATTTGAGTGACCAAATTTTACCGAAGGTCCTCAGCCGATTGACCATGTTGCTACAACACTGGCGTTATTTGAACATTAAGGCTATTGTTGAAGTACGACAACAGAACATAAAGTAAAAAAACAATAACAATAACTTAAAAGTATCAAATAGCAACGTAAGGACATCCTAACTTAAAACTCCTACTCCAAAACACACACCTCCTACAAAAAATAGGTTTTCAACCTACTGCCAATAGGGCTGGAAGACTGGTGCTTCAGCATTGAAAGAGCAACGTTTTCTGTTGAAAAAACAACCTGAATAAAAATAAGACACTCCCCAACATTTGTCACCCGGTTGTAGCTGGACGGGAAAGGATACTTAACACAAAATGTCATAATACATTGCATTACTCAATAACAACACATACCAAGTAGCTGTGACGATTAACAATGTTGATGAACAAATTACCTGCATGATATATAGATTAATTATGCGAGTACTTATGTAGTACAGTTGACGCATAATTGGTGTTTCACCGAGTTCGAAGACTTGGCTATTTGTAGGACAGTGAGAGGTAGGCGTACCCCAAATCCAACACCTTTTACCTAATCCAATAATTGCCGAAAGATTAATATGTAACACAATAGTAATCTTCCAGTCCAGTAAGAGCACTCTCTGTCCACCCTGGGTTGGGTTGGGTGCGATAACCTCACTATGTGGCCAACATTTTGGAAAAACTACCGAATAGTAATTTGCTATCTGTAAAGCTACACCTTAAAAAAGGTTGCCAACAATTTGGACTTTTCCTACATAATCAATAGTCCAACGGTACCATATGCAGTTTGTAACAGTATGCTGTTAATTTACGGAAATATACACGTTCTCGGTGGTTCATAACAAGAGTCAAACCCACCACTGTAATTTTGTTTTAAATGCCAATAATTTGGCTTTATAGTGTGTCAATAATCCAATAGACCCATGTGGAATTCCTAAACGTATGATGTAGGTTAATGCCTCCGAATAGTAACCGTCCGCAGCTGTATTCCTACCGTAGGTATGTGCCAAACTGCCGATCAGCAGCGGATATTTCCATACCACAAAACTGAGGGGTGTAGAAAAACACTTCTATGGTTCGGCATACCTAGTCTATTATGTATTGGGGGAATCCCATTACAGCTACAAATATTTCAATTTGGTGAAGTTTTGCTATTCCAATAACAACATCAAAAGTTTCACTCAATTTCAACATGTAAATTCACACTTTTATAGGAATCTACCGTAATGTGTAAACTGCCCGAGATTTGTAGCACGCCCCTGGGTGGCCCTGTCCTGGTCCGAGGCCGGTGCACGGTCTAGAAGGTTCCATTCCGCTTGACCAGGCGTATGGTGTGTCGAATTTCCTACGGTAACCGTATGCAAATCCTAAAAATCTCTGTAATCATATCCATTTCCTAATGATATTTCCTCCACTCCTGTGAGGTTATTGTGCCGGACACCAGAAACTCCCCGAGAGCTTCGTAAGACATCTGTCTCGGGAAGCCGGTTAACTCCTTGTGCTAGATTCGGGGTATGCCTACCTCTCACTGTGCTATAATTAGCCAGGAGTACGAGAACGAGGTGATATATATACATAATGGGTCGTTCTCAGCAACTGTGTACCCCTTTTATGACATTGAAACGAAAATTGAAGACATTCCAAATAATAGCAGAATCCATATTCATATGAAGGTTTATGTTGCACATGTCAGAGTTGAATTTCCTCTCTCATTTTGTATTTTGATCTTATAGAAATTGAGAACGCTATTAAAATTAACCATGTAACATCCATCCATAACATAATTTTAACACACATCCATAACAGATTCAAACAACATTTCATTGATTACAGTTAAGCCAAGATAATTGTTTCTTACAAGCAAAAACATGAAAAAATCATTTGGGTAGAGGTACGGTGTCGATATGCAAATTTTCATATTTTCACAAAATTATATAAGCATATCTTGGATACACTTTATTGGATAGATTAAATACATGTAATTCTGCTAACATACTTAATACACAGTCAATAACATCTATTTGACTTACTACTCAACCACCGACCCGCACCCACCCCCAAGGGCTAAATCATTAACAATATAACATGGTACACAGTTTCTGAGAATGACATATATATATATATATAAACGGCACGGTTTTTTGGGGTGTTTTTAAAAAACAAAATTACATTGGTACTGTTCGAGACTACCCACCCATCCACGAGACTACCCACCCAGCAACCTGTAAAATTGAGGAATGAAGATGTAAAAAGGACAATATAATTTCACGACACCAGTCAGACACTAGGTATTTGATACATAGTTAATTACTGCTTAAACTCACCTCTAGAAAGTAGTTTTCTGAACTTTTGCGTTGCTTGCAATTGTTGTTCGACGTCATCACTGTATAGAGCTTGAGCCATTTCCACCGTTACGCTCAACTGCACAGATAAGCGAAAACAATCAACTAAACTGCTAGAGACAGGGAAATAGCAGTTGAGATTAAAGGTAGCAGAGCTGTTACATACTATATAACATAGTCAAATTCTCGACAACATCCCCCCATTCAAAATGCGGTCGAGTCAAACCAATGGTAATGACTTACAAAATTTAAACTTGTCATTACCTACCTTGTCACACTGCATTAATAGGACATTGCAATGATTGGCTTGGTCAGTATCAAGATAATATGACTGAGTGGGAGATTAGGAGATGGACGCAGGGTTCATACAAACGGTTGGCCACCAGATTCAAGAAAACTCAAGGACATTTCCAAGGAGACAAGCAACATATTGATAGCAAAACTGTATACAATCTACTGAAAAGAATGGAATACTGGGGAAAAAATTCCACAAAAGTAACTGACAGGAATTCATCAGAACAAAATCTTAAATATCATCTTATAATCAAGATTTATACAAAAGGTTGGCCACCACATTTAAGACCATACAGTTAAATTCAAGGACATTCGATGGTACTCGAACAAAAAAAATCTAAATTCAAAAACATTCGAGACTTTCAGCGACCTGTGTAAACCCTGGATATGGTTTGTGCCAGCAGTCTGTTTCCCCAGTGAAGCAGCACTATAAAAGCTACCATAGGTACGTACTGTCACAAGTCGATGTTGTCCCACTGGGACATCATACCAATGGCACCCTGACACACACAACCATGTCTAAATATAAGTTGGTTGGTTGTTGGAGTTTTACATACTGGCAACATCTAAGGTCATATCAGGACGTGTGCCGATGTGCAACACACTTTATAGTGCTGCCCCACTGGGAAATCAGGCCACCGACACCATGACCTGACATCCCACTCAGTCGCATTATCCTGAGACTGAGCTAACCCGTCCTTGCCATATCCATTTAATTGCCAAGCATCAGGTATCAATTTTATAAGTCATTGGTTTGACTCGACCGGGAACCGAACTCCCGATCTCGAGGCCTGCGCTCCACCGAATCGGCCACTATGCCCAGTCCAAAAAACAAGTAGTAAGCAACACACACACCCCCCCCCTTCACAATGGCAAAGTAGTCTATGAATATGAATCCTAACTATGGGCAAGAAAATGACCAGGCGAGCAGCGATCAGTCACCGTGGCAAACATACGCGAGCAAGCGTTAATAAAACAAAAAGCAGAATGAGTTTTTCACTGCTTCAGATCAAATTCTATTATTTATGAGTTTGACTATTCACTAAGGTCAAATTATGTTATTTGTGAGTATGACTTAATAACAATGCGAGAGTGCTAATTGAAGAAAATGAGCAGGCGAGCAGCAATCAGTATCAGTCACCACCATATACACAAACGAGAAAGCGATAATAAAACAAAAAGCCCAATGAACTTTTCACGGCTTCAGAGCAAATTCTGTTATTTATGAGCACGACTTAATAATAATGAGAGTGCTAAAATTGAAGAAAATAATCAGGCGAGCTGCAATTATTATTCACCGTCACTGCGGTAAACCCACATGAGCAAGCATTAATAAAAACAAAAACGACCAACAAAAGCACAAACCTTACACAGCTTCAGATCAAATTCTATTCATAAGCATGACTACTCACTGTTAAGATAAAATTCTCATAGTGCTAAAAGTGAAAACAGTGAGCGAGCGGGAGTCACCACCAACGTCAGCAATTCAGTAGAGCCAGCATTAATTTGATCTCGCATTCACGCATTTCATTGTTAAGAATGATGATGAACTTGTTCTTATTCAGAATTTTCTCTCTTCATTTTCATGTAAAAGATCATAATTATGCACTATTCTCTTTAGAAATGGTGGTTATTTGACAAATTGAAATTGAAATAGGGAAAGAATTTGTTAATTAAAAAAATACAAAAGTATGGCCAGTAGTATTGGCAACAAAGTGATACCATTGGCATGATGCTAGCTAATCCTGGTTAATCTGCGTGGGTAGTTTGAAGAGAGCAGTGCACAATTCCATGCACAATGTAGTTAAAACAAAAGATGATTCTCTGCATGAATAGGTTTGACAAAGTGTTGGTTTACTATAAATTAGCAAATTCATATTCTAATGTAGATGGTATTGTTGGAGAGTAGAAACATAAATCTTTATATTGATTAGTTTTTAAAATATATATTTGAATTGATGAACAACTTAGAGCACACCAACAAATTGAAAATGATGAATTTCAAGGCTCTATGCATAAATTCCTGGTGCATCAGTTGGGCTACCTAGTACCATATATGCAGGGATGAAAGTGGTCTCCAACAAAAAATGCGGAAACCATTACACCGACGGAGAATTTCCTTGAAAACATGGATCGTCAAACATGGACTTGGCACTGTCAGGGAATCGTGGGAAAGTCAGGTTTCAACTATCCATGGTGGGCCTATTTTATCACCCATACCTAACTCATTCTTGTTTGGGTTTCATGTTCTAGAAACAACCAAGGTCATATGATAATGGGATTCGAACTACCAAACTGTTGGCATATATATCCTGATTACTTGGAATTTTGCTTAACGTTATTCAGTAAATATAAAAAACAGGGGAATGCCACGAAACCGCGGAGATCTTTCATCCCTGTGTAACGAGGCCACATGCAGATTAATGTTTCAATTGCTCACTACGCCAATACTTAGTGATGTAACCAAGCCGTAACCATAGAAACCTACCCCACATGATGAAACCATATTTTCCTGAAGTGGTGAACCCATCTCCTCAGCATCCAGTGGAGCCGAAGACACATTCCGTCTCTTGAAAAACTGAAAAGTAAAGGAGGTGAGAATTAGCAAATGGGATTTAGATTGTTTGTTTGTTGTTGTTTTACGTCCAAAGGTCATATCAGGATGGGTACTGACCCATGGCGACTTTATAGTGCTGCCCCACTGGGAGACCACCAGCACCATGACCTGATATCCCATTCAGTCACATTATCCTGACACTGAGCCAACCAGTCCTTGCCCTTTCCTAATAATGACGAGCGCCCGGCTAGGAAACGACACGTATCAATTTTTAAGTCATTTACAAGTGCTGCTGTCCAAATACCAAAAAGGGACATCCCAATTTGAAGCTGCATAGTCCAATGAAAGCATCACATTTTATCAACCGAAAAGATGATCTAGATTCGATTCCATATATCCAACTTAAATTCTGATACATAGAAGAGAATACTAAGCCATTTTAATAGAGCCTGTTATTGTGATATTTCCAAAGTTAAAGATTTACAATAAGTCACCTCAATACATCAAAAAATGTCACTCAAAACCACCAGACTAGTCAACTGGTGTGCTCAGTGTCAGGATAATGTGACTGAGTGGGATACCAGGTCATGGTGCCGGCGGCCTGGTTTCCCAGTGGGACAGCACTATAAAGTCGCCATGAGTGTGCACTGTCACAAGTCGGTACCCGTCCTGATATGACCTTAGATGTTGCTAGGACGTAAAACAACAACAAACAAACCAGACTAGTCAACTTTAAAGGGCTGAATGCTTTACAACTTCGTTTAAATATTTAAACACAACAGGAAAGTTATCTATATAGCCACAAAAAGCGTGTTGGTTTTGAATTGTGGTTGGTAAAAGCCCCCCCCCCCCCGCCCCCTCCAACAACAAAATCCAGAGAAAGAACACTGACAGGATGGTTGAATGAGCGGCCGTCTCCCTTTTTGGTAGGTCGTGGGATTCGAACCCACGGGTTCGAGTGAAACCAATGACCAACAATTGATACCTGTAGAATAGGGCACAGACAAGTGTAATGAGGAAGACAAATCGCCGCGAGTGAAATTTCCCGTTTAATCAACTCATATACAACAAAAAAAAGATTAAGCACAGGAACAAAGTATGGTTCATGTAAATAAATATTCACCAAACAGAAAATACAAACCTATATATTGACAATCTAAGCGCTACCTGGTCGCTTTGGTCAGCCAAGAATAAAACCATGAAGCAACAGATCTGTATTAGATCAGCCACTTCACGATCTATCCAAACCTTGTGTTGTTGGTTTTAATGCAGTGATTTTGGGGAGGGCTGTATGTGGGGGAGGAGATAAAACGCAGCCTCAGAAAAACAATAGTATTCATCTTAAACATGTTTAAAGTTGTATAGTCCGATGGTTTTAAGCTTTATGTCACTGTTCTGAGATAAATATATTAAATTGATTGCTACAGTGTACTTGACTTTAGTTTGAAGCAATTTGTATTTTAAATGGCTAACGTTGGGAGATATTTGAAGTGCAAAGATGCCAGATTAATTTTTGCAAGCATGTCAAAACTCTGACACCATAGGCTTCAGCAGCAACATATTCTATTAAATTGACTCAGCAGGCCCTTCTATGTGGCAACAAATGCTTAATATGTGCATCAGTATCCAAGTTAGATATGTAGGATCAAATCTAGGTGATTCCTTTGGGTTTGAAAATTTGATGTTTTTATCAGACTATGCAATTTTAATTTATATGTACCCGCCACCACATACAAGTGCTATAAAAATACATTACAATAGTTACCAAAAAAAAACTTCTTCCCACACACCCTAACAAAAATATACATTTAAAAGCAACCCATAAACAATGAGTCAAACTAGAACTTAAACCAACATACTTAAAAAAAATTTAAAAACACCCAGTGAATCAATATCACAGCCAATACCAGAATTCACACCCGGGACCTAAAGGAATGGCGGATGCCCACGCCATTCAGTGTCAGTCGCTCACAAAGCTGGCATATTCTAGACAAGGACAAACAGAGGATGACTTGATAGTAAAACCCACCCACAAAAAAAAACCACCCACATCAATGACGAGCGTGACCCAGAAGACAGGAGGCCGACTCACCTGTTGGTTGGTTGTTGAAGTCTTATGTCCTGGCAACATCTAAAGTCATTTCAGGACGGGTACCAACTTGTGACAGTGCGCACTCATGACAACGATATAGTGCTGTCCCACTGGGAAATCAGGCCAATGGCACCATGACCCGATATCCCACTGAGTCACATTATCCTGACACTGAGCTAACCAGCCATTTCCCTATCCTACCAATGCTGAGCGCCAGGCTAGGAAGCGACAAGTATCCATTTTATGTCATTGGTTTGATCACGGTTCGAACCCCACAATCTACCAAAACGGGAGATGGACGTTCACTCATTTGGCCATCCCGTCTCGTCACTCAAAATGAGGACAAACAGAGAATGACTTGATAATAAAAAACCCACCCACCACCCAGCCAAAAATACCAACAGACCCACCCACATCAATGCCTAGTGTGACCCAGGAGGCCGACTCACCTGTTGCTCGCGCTTTTGTTTGCGTAGTTGAATGCCTTCCTCCTCCCGCCGCCGCCGCATCTCATCAGAGTCCATGCCTTTGTTTTTATAGGACTTAAGGCGATGGTTCGCCACGGGACTCGCCGTCTCAGCCATCTGGACAAATATAGCATGATTTAGACAGCAGCCACCAGCACGGCGTGTTCCTACGTGCACGCCTTCAAAATTGTCCCCCCAACAACAGCCATCGGCAAAATGATATTCTCCACACATTGTCATTGTAATCGCCTTTGAGTAAACAGCATAGCTCAACCTTACTTCTACAGGTAAACAACCCGAAGACATAAACATTTAAATTGCCACCCGCATCGGACACACTATTTTTCTATGCGCAACATTTCAATGATTATAAGTATGAACTGAATCGAAATCGGTTATGGATGACCATAACATAAAACATTCATATGGCCTGATACATAAGCCGTGTTCACACGGACGATGTAAATCGATTCGTAGAAAGCGACTTGCCTAGTTCGCCTCACATTCGTCGTGTGAACGGACGTCTGAGGCGGATTAGGGCTGATTCGACTCACGTGATGCGGATCCTGTAAACCACCTATTTTGGTAGTTTACGTGAGGCGATTTCTGTGATGCGGTTAATTTTGTCCGTGTGGACGCAACCGACTTACGTGATGCGGACTAAGCACGTCGATCTATATACTATAATTTGGTCTATGAAACTGCTAGATGTGCACAAATATTTTTTTCATGATTTATTTTTAGGGTTTCACTGCCCAGCAGAAGTTTTGACCGTTCCAAACCAATACGATTCATTAAATACATATCTAGGTCGAACCCACACTCTCTGGTGCCAGCATCGTCGAACCCAAAATGGCGCTGGTCACACTGGACTTGCTCATGCGCAGCATTTGATTTCCGGCCCAAGCAGTGCTCGTGTGAACGGGCGGCTAATTCGCCTCACCGGATTCGATTTGTCTGATTCGCCTCACATTTTGTCCATGTGAACACGGCTATAGACTATGAGACGGATGAGCTACTGGTTGTGACGTGCCTACAGCCTGCTAACCGTCATTTTCGGACCCTGGTGGTGGAGGTGAGGAATCTTGCGTTGAAACACCCCCCTCCCCCCACCCACACACAGGTAATATGACCAAATTCCACGGGATTGAACTAACGGGACCATTACATCGATCAAGGATCAGTGTCCAGAGACACAAGTCAGCAACAGTGTAAGTGTGTGTCCTCCGATGTGTGGCAGGATTGTTTGTTGTTGTTTTAGGTCCTAGCAACGTATAAGGTCATATCAGGACGGGGAAGTGTTAGCATAACAATTCCAGTCTAACCAACGCTCATTTACATATATATATATATATATATTCAAAAATCACATCAAATCACCGCAACCTAGTCGCATGTTCAAGAAGTGCTCCCAAACGATGATGGTGGTTATTAATTCAAATCAATGGCAGCAATGCCTATCTTATACCACTGTTACCAGCATTAAATGTCCGTGTCTGCTGAGGCTCTAGACTGAACAAGAACCAACTTGGGTCTTAGTACTAGTAGAGCGCAGTGGCACAACTCTAAACTCAACTCATGCGGATACACAACCGAGCAGTGTGTGGGTGTTAGAGGGTGTGAAGCGCCGAGCCAATGAGTCACTACATAACATGGATTTAAAAAACACAATATGCAACGCATGCTCAATGTTAGCCTGCCCTTTGGCAAACCTTTTTAAACATCAAAATTTTAGCTTAGATAACCAAAATGAGTGCGTCTTTTCCCCAGTTGGTGAAATCATTGTATATTCATGGTTGTCGCACTAAAAGAAATAGATTTGGTTCTTTTAGTTATTAAAAAACTGAAGAAATGGATTTGTTGTTATTAAAACACGGATTACAATTCCCGTTAATTCACAATGACAACGATATGAAAGATGAGCTGTAAATCTAAGCCAGAACAGAAATTGTCATTCAGTTATAAATAAATATAAAGTAACAACAGTGAATAATGTGGTTGGTTGGTGTTTTACATCCTGGCAACATCTAAGGTCATATCAGGACAGGCACCGACTTGTGACAGTGCACCCATGGCAAATTTATAGGGCTGCCCCACTGGAGAGACCAGGCCACCAGCACCATAACATGATATCCCCCTCAGTCACATTATCCCGACACTGAGCTAACCAGTCCATGACCAATCCTAATGTTGAGCGCCTATCAATTTTTAAGTCAATGGTTTGACTTGACCATGGTTTGTATCCCACGCTCAACACATTCGGCCATCCCGCCTGGTCTTTGAATAATGTGTGCATCTACTGATGTGCTATGTAGTTTCAATGGCAAAAGTAAATTATATGTTAATTAATTAACTAATGTGACACATTTAGGCTTATTCCATCCCCCAACCCCAGTAGCGATGAAGTCACTAAATCTAATAATGAAAGATATAACCGAAAAATGTAAAATAACGGACAGCCAGTTATGTTTGACAGCCCACACTGAAAAATAGACTGATTTGTTTTTTACATGGTGTTTCATAGTCCCAATAGAATACATATTGATTTGAAGAAAATGTCCTTGTGTTTTCAGTGTAACCGTATCTGTGCTGTTTTGTGTCAATCGTTACAATGGACAAAAAAAAAGAGAAAGAGTTATCACCTTTTGAGACAGGCTCAGATATGAATATAGATTTATATATCATGCATGCAACTGCTGTTTAATCAATATAAACTACCACTGTACCAGTAGGTATACCCACTCATTTTTTGTTGTTAAATTGACCAAATCTCATGAAACCAGCTGCATGAAACTCGCAGGAAACATACATGCTACCAAAGTATGACCACATGTAAAATTACAAGGCTCTAGCTGCATTTTTTGTTGTTAAATTGACCAAATCTCATGAAACCAGCTGCATGAAACTCGCAGGAAACATACATGCTACCAAAGTATGACCACATGTAAAATTACAAGGCTCTAGCTGCATTCGCAAATGAGATATGACAGGTTGAAAAAACATTTTGGCAGTTTGCACAAATAATTCAAACTATCATTTTCGAAAACTCATAAAATTAAAACTATTAATAAGACAGAGCTCATATTTGGTACACACCATATCTAAAGCACACTTATCAAATGTATCTTTTTTCTAGTCATACAATAGATGAAGAAAGAAGATATGATGCCTCAAAAATGGCATTTTGTGTGATTTGCACAATTGAAATAAAATAAATTCTAATTTTGACTTTTGTTGAAATCTGTGTATATATAATCAATTCTGCCATCAGTTAACAATGTACAGACAAAACAGTTGATAAGTATCATAAATATATTGGAGATGGTTAAAACATAAACGTTGTCCTCTTTTTAATGGTATACAGGTCTTTTTTAAAGAGCAATTTCTCCTCTTTTAATGGTATAGAGTTCTTTGAGAACTGAGCACAGCCTAAAATGTTATTAAGTGTCAAACTGGATACAGCAATTTTAACTTGTTTAAAAAATGTAAAACCTAAATGCATCACTACAAAAATTAAACTACGTTTTAGGTTAAGATCATAGCTTTCCATTGATATAAGGCTCATTCGGATCAGTCAAGGCTAAGAAGTTCAGTAAAAAAAAAAAAAAAAAAAAAGATTCTGGGAAGTCCAAAATGCATTGCCAGTCTGGTCACTTTCCAAAAGTGGTTGTGCATACTTTGAAACACATTACACACTAAGGGATTCAAGCTACTAAAGTGAACCAATCACACTCTCACATATAATAAGGCCTCAGATGGAAGGTAGAAAGACTGCTTTAGTCATTCAATCATATTTCTAGCATGTGTATGCATTATTTGTGGAGATACAACACAACAAACTTGCATATGGATGACCGTCCCCTGTCCCGTTAACTCGTAAAACTTTTAGTATCTAAGTATGATAAGTATCTCAATTTAAGGTATAAGCCTCGGATGGACGTGGGCTAGGGAGAAGGAAGCACATCCGGGTCCAGCAATCTTTACCTACTTATTCAGGATAAAAATGACCTATAAACAATGGATACTATGATTTCCCGTATTGGTACGATTAACGGAATAGACGTGGCAGGGTGTGGTGGATGTGCCCTAGCCCACATCCATCCGAGGCTTATACCTCGGGAAAACAACAGTTATCCATCATCTATACCCAGGTAAGACTCGTATTACTATACTATTTTACCTCGGTATTAAGCCTCAGGCTAGGGAGACTTTTACGTAATTCATTTTTATCCATAATTATCATCATGATATCATTATTACATTGTATTATACATTCCCAAATATTTAAACTCGTTCTCACCTTGTATTATTAATTGGTGAGCAAGCGCTTGGCAAGGCCGCTGGGCTTTTCTAGTCGTTTGTTATAATGCTTTGCGAACGACTTAGCCGTCTTCCAGCCGGCATGCGCCAGGATTCTCTTCACTGAGATCCCTAGCAATCGTACCTTGGAAACCATGGCACCTCTGGTCGAATGGGAAGCGTATTTCCCTGTATCGACCCCTGCTGTTTTTAACACTGTTATCGTCCATCTGGCGAGAGTGTCTCTTGAAATTGCTTTGTGTGGCTTGATAAAGCTCACCAAAAGCTGTTGTGAGTTCCTTATGTCCTTTGTCTTGGATCAATCAATCAATGGGTGCCGTCTTCTCGAAGAAGGTTGGCTGCAATGGACCTCCATCTCTTCCTGTCATTCGTTCCTCTCACGCATTCCGCATAGCTCATTGCTGTCCACTCAGTGATGTTGTCCATCCATGTTGTTCTCCTTCTCCCTCTTGGTCTTTTCCCTTCTATCTTCCCTTCCAGTATTCTTCTCTGTGATTCCTGGTGTCGTATCATGTGGCCAAAGTATTTAATTTTTCCGTTTTTGATCGTTTGTATTATCTGTCTCTTTATTTTCATTCTTGTTAGGACCTCCACGTTGCTTATCATTGCTGTCCATGGAATTTTTAACATTCTTCTGTATTGCCACATTTCAAATGCCTCAAGCTTTGTTGTTATTGCTTTCTTCAAAGTCCATGTCTCGCAGCAATATAAAAGTGTAGACCACACATAGCATTTTAGCAGTCGGAGTCTTGTTTTTATATTTATGTCTCTAGATGTTAGTACTTTCTGCATCTTTAGAAATGTTGTTTTGGCAATGTTTATTCTCCGTTTAATCTCTCTTTCACATCTGCCATCACTAGTTATTAAATGGCCCAGATACACAAATGACTCTACCTGCTCCAAGATTACACCATTAACTTTTATCTCTGCTCTTGGTTTGTATTCCTTTCTGCTGACAACCATGGATTTTGTCTTCTTTACATTCATTTTGAGGCCACATCTCTCACTTTTTTCTTTTACTTCATCCACTATATCTTGTAGTCGATTTGACGTTAAGGCTAGCAGTGCTGTATCGTCTGCGTATCTTGTGTTATTGATATTTCCACCTCCAACATTTATTCCTATGATGTCATCTATTTCTCTGAAAATCATTTCCGTATAAATGTTGAAAAGACTAGGTGATAGAACACATCCTTGTCGCACTCCACATTTGATCTTCACTTCTGGTGTCAATGAGTCTCCAATTCTTACAGCAGCATACTGTTCCCAGTAGAGATTGGCCACAAGCCGAACGTCCTTACCGTCTAGTCCGATTTTTTGTAGAGCTTCTATGAGTTTCTTATGATGTACTTTGTCAAATGCTTTAGCGTAGTCTATATAACATATGTATATATCCCAGTCTACTTCTAGGTGTCTCTCAATTATTGTTCTCATGTTAAAAATGGCTTCCCTTGTTCCACTGTTTGGTCTTGGATATATATGCCCTTATGGCTGACACAACACATAACTTCCGATCCTCGGGGAAGTGATCTAAGTGAACCGTGGATAACGGATCACCCAGCCTGTTTGACTTCAATAATTGTGTCAAATCAAACGTTGCCTGCTTCCTATCAATCTCCAGTTCACCGAGAGATAATGTGACAATTGTTTGTCCTCTATGTCCGGTTACCAAAAGTAACAACACTGCAACCTTAAACCCTAATTGTTTAACATCTAAATGAGAGTTGTGAGGCCAAGCCTTAAACAACTTAAATACCACTGAGACATCCCAAAAGCTACTGTATTTAGGCTTGGGCAGCTTCCTCTCATAGACGGATCTTAATAACCAGTGTATTACTCTATGTTTTCCGATTGTCTCTCCGTGGCAAGATTATCGATAGCGCACACCGTGCCGCATTAATGGATCCAAAGCCGAGGCATTCGTCCTCTAAAGTTTGTGGAAAGCGTGCCACCTGTGCTATAGAAGGGTTTGCTGGTTTTACCTTCATCAGCAAACAATGTACGCCCCATTTCCTAAGATATGTGGTGTACATTTTCACTGTTCCTGGCCTCCATGCATGTGAAATAATTCTTTGTTCAGTAATCTTATGTAATCCAAACTCCTGCAAATGCTTTCTTAAAAAAGGAATGCCAAAAGGGGTGTCGTTGACACGTCTCCTTGGACCGACAGAGGGCCATGATGAGCCAGGTTCCCGGGTCATCTTGGGAATCGGAGGCAGTCTTTTGCTTGCCGTGTCACTGCCGCTAACCAGGGTTGCGTGTCCCAATCGGGGACTACCAGTATGGTGTGTGTTTGCTCCATGCTGATTTTCCTGACCACTCGGCTGATAATGCTGAATGGTGGAAAAATGTAGAAGTATTTATTTTCCCATATCAAAGAAAATGCATCTACTTTCCATGCATCTGGTTCGGGATGCCATGACACATACCGGACTAACTGATTATTGTTGTGTGATGCAAACAAATCAATCTCGGGGGTCCCCCATTTCTGACAAATACGTCTAAATATTGATGTACCCAATGACCATTCTAAATGGTCGTGGAATTTCCTCCTTTTGCGGTCTGCTAACGTATTCTGTGACCCCGGAATATCTGCCACTGTTAACCAAACTTGCTGAGTCTGTGCCCAGTCCCAAATAAGTTTGGCCACTTGGTTACACAATTTGCGAATATAAGCCATGGCTGTTGTCAGTTAAAATTCTGACTTGGGACTTTGGTATTTTGGTATTTTTTTTACCAAACTACGGAGCCCTAAATAAATGGCCCGAAGTTCAAAGACATTAATGTGATCTGAAATTTCATTTTCTAGCCATCTGCCTCCCATTGCCACTCCATTCCGATGCGCGCCCCATCCTTCTAAGGAAGCATCAGTGGTAACTATAGTATTAGGTTCCCCCATACAAATAGGGTTGGGTGATGTTTCAATATGTTGCATCCACCAATTAATGTCCTGCAAACATTCTTCCGAAATAAACATTTTTCTCTCGAAATTGCCCCTTGAACGTGAATCTCTAGTGACTTGATACGGGCTTTCCCATATAGTATAGCGGGGGAGTAAGATATCATTATGCCGATAAGTACCGCAACCTGGCTTATCTTTGGTTTCGTTAGATTAAGAATCTGGGTCGCTGTAACTATAAACTTGTCTAGTTTCGGCTCTGTTATAGACACCGTTAACTTTTCTGTGTTCAGGATAAAACCTAAACATTTAAGCTCTTTTGTCGGTTTGAAAACTGACTTAGCCTGATGCACATAGAAACCCAACTTTGTGAACAAAGAACATAATTCAGTCACCGCTTTAGCACAGCCGATTTCAGTTTGTGCCATAATAAACGAATCAGCTATGTATGGGAACATAACATGACCATTTCGCGCCATTAGTGAAAAAAACGGTTTCAACAGTTTGGTAAACGAACGAGGGGCACAGGCCAAGCCATTGGGCAAACAGGTAAACTTAAAAAGCTGATCGTTCCAAATAAATCAGAGATATTTGCGATCTTGTTTCGCTATGGAAACTGTATAGTATGCGTCTTGCAGATCTACACTTGCCAGCCATGCCTCTGGTGTAATCAGATCGCGCGCTGTTTCTAATGAAAACATTTTAAAATGTCGGTATTCCACCTTTTTTTATTTAATTTTGTTAAGTCTAGGATCATGCGAATGTCCCCATTAGGCTTTGGGCGAGAAAATATATTGGATATAAATTCTCCTGGGACATGGTTTACTTTGTCTATGATCCCTTTATCACAAAACATATTAACATGCTTCGTCAGTGCCTCTCGTTCGCTAGGGTCAAATTCATAAGGAAAGGGAATCCTTTGTTGGACAGGTAATTGAGTAAAGGGGATTCTAACACCTTGGACAATGTCCAAAACATTTACATCTGTAGTAATATTGCGCCACTGATCCAAATGATTCTTAATATTTCCCGCTTCAAATTTGCTTACAAAAGTTTGAGTGGTCTTCGACAAGGCTGGTGCTTGCAGGGTTTGAGTAGTGGCCTCTACTTGTTCCCTGGCCTGGGGAACGGTATGCTCGGGGTGTATCCCCGTCCCAACTGCCCGTTGCCGTCGTTCCATCCGGACGCTTGCAGTGTTCCCGTAACTCTGGCCGGCCGACGGGATCGAAAATCCCCTCGAGATCTTTTGAAGCAGTTTCCACTTCTTTAAATAGTTACTGGAGCTGCATTTTGGTTTTATCGAGAGGTTTTCCCTCTGATGGGTTCAGGAGCCAGAAAAAGAGTATACTCTTTCCCATCATTCTCAGTCACCTTCTTTGAACGTGCTACCTCTTTTCCGGCTTCCGTGCACACCGACTTAAACACGTTCTCAAAACGCCGGTATGAGAGGTAGTTGGCCGCTGCCGTAAGCATGGCCAGACCGTTGTCCATCGTTCTGGCTAATGAGGAGAACTTGTTCTCCCGCTGCATGCGGTTTGCCACCGGAGCTATGGCTGTAAGTGTTCCCAGGACCGCCTTGTGCACTGTGTGCATCACTCCTTCAAACCGCTTACGGTCCTCCGTCATGTTGACGTCCCTATCCATCTCTTTAATGATGGAGTTAGGGACGCCCTTGATGCCAGTAAGTTCTTCCCTGAGTTTAGCAATAACCTCGGCTGGCTTAAATGTGCGGAAATGCCCATTTATTGTCTCCCTCATAGGGGGGGGGGGTGGTGGTCTTAATCCGTTGGGCTTTAGGTCTTTCAACCTTCTTCCAGACTTTTCCCGCCGATTACGTCGAACACCCCATCATATTGGGTATCCGAGTCTGACTCCATTGATGTGGAGTCAGGAGAGGAATCTGAAGAAGAATCTTTCTTCTTCTTTTTGGACTTAGGCTTCCTCTTTTTCCTGTGGCCGACCTTTCGCCGTTCTTTGGCGAAATCGTCACCGGACGAGCTGGCTGGCTTCTTGGCCTTCTTTCTCCGTTTTGGAGGTGGGGCGGCTTCAACCTCCAGTGCCGAGTCAGTCTCGGAAAAGTCTTCCCATTCCGGCACATCATCGGGAATGGGCAACGACCGTTTCTTAGAGGAAACGGGTGCCTGAATGGAGAGGATATGACTCTCCATCGCCGCCAGTCGTGTCTCCCATTCGGCCGGAGCACACCGCATGGGAAACGGGTCTGTTTCACCTTCCACATCGGAAGGGATAAGCGCCCCGGGTTGAGTTGAAGGCATAGCCGACAACACCAGAGATGAATCGTAATCCTCGTCCAAGCGGCCTGCAGCAGCTGACGCCACCGTCCTACTCCGCTTCGTAGCCATCGGAAAGCTGAAACAATTAGAAATTGTTCAGTAACCGGAATGTTGACTAAACATCACAATTAGTTGTTTAAAACCAAATTGGACATAAAGTGGTGTTACGGAATGTGTTTAAACCGTCCGAACACAGGCGTGATAAGCTAAAGTATTGGCGTAGGTTGTAGGTCAGAGACCGAAACCAAACATGGGGTCGGGACCAGTGTATCGGCCCGCCCACCTCTCTGTTTCATACACTTCTCCCTCCTGCGACAGCAAAGTGGAGAAAATGCTACAAAACTTGGAGGACCGCCCAAAAAAGGTGTGGGGAATCTATAAAAGAAACCGAGGATCATCCCCAACGAGAACCTCTATTAGGATCCGAGAGAATCTCCACAGGAGATGAGACTGATGCCAACATCTCAACCCGTGTGTAAACAGGTGTCGATAGAACAAGGAGTATCGGTTTCGCTTCGTACAACAAAGGAATTTATGCTTTGTTCTATCTGTGTTTTATAAAAACACCAATCCTGGCCTAAATGGACCTGAGAAAGTTCTGAACTTTCATAATTAGATGCTATAATGCATCCTAAACAAGCTAAACCACAGTTTTTTGTAATACTTACAGTTAATTCGCTTGTTGTAGACATATTTTGCCGAAGCAACTCAACGAACGTCCTCCCGTTGTGAGTTGTTTATGCTAATTGCTGGACCCGGATGTGCTTCCTTCTCCCTAGCCTGAGGCTTAATACCGAGGTAAAATATATATATATATATTAGGTATGTGCACGTCTATATGCTATGCGGCGGCCGTTTTCTGCCAAATAAGTGTTCCTGGAATAGACTGTCTGATAGCAGAGGGCTGCTCCAAAGTGCTTGATTTTCATTGGCTCTTATGGGCTATCCCCAGGAATTCCAGCCTATGACGTATATAAAATGTCCCTCTACAACCTTGTGTTTACAATTTGAAAATCTGTTCATGTTTTCTGTGTTTGTGCTTATTCAGAAGATTTTACTTGATTTCAATGCGCAAACTCCACCTTGGGCATCTTTAAAAAGTAGGCAGACATTTAAATATGTTATTAATTGACCATTGTGTGAAGTTTCATGATGGTGTGATGGTGCAGTCACACTACGATGTTTCCCCCGACGGGGCACAGCGTGTTAGTGGCGCGCCGGCGTCATGCTAGTACCGTGTCAGTGCGTACATACCCGCCAGCAACACGTCAGGACGCGCCGGCAGCGCGTCCACACCGCACGTCGATGGGACGCTGCAGACGCGCCGACGGAACGGTCTGCCAGCGTTCCGCTGGCGCGTCCGCAACCGGTTTCCATGTGTTGCTAACGCGTCCGCAACATCCCCTCCAACCCGTCGGCGCGCGCGAAAGTTTTGTGCAAGCACAAAACGATCGGCGCGAGCCAGCGGGCGCCGACGTGTTGGCCCACACGTTGCTTACACGTTGGCCCACACGTACCGACGCTTCACCAACAAAAAAAACACGTTGGCTGGCACGCGTTGTCCAACAAGTCGTAGTGTGATTGCCCCATAAGGTCTTATCAAATCAATCATATCAATGACTACCGAAAATTCACAAAAATGTCACTAATGTGTGGAATCGACAGAGCAGATAGGCATATACTTACCCTGAACATTTTATTTAGATATCTCGATTATTTAGGAAGTTAGAACAAAAAAAAGACTAAATTATTAAATATATAGGTTTTGGGTCACACACTTGTATTAGTTGTAATGCTAAAACATTAAAACAAAGGAAGAACACTTAACGTTTCATGGATATATGATAGTTATGCTAGACTTACTGGTAAGTTGACGTATTACTGAGATTCTTATGAATCTAACAATTCGAAGGTAAGGATGAAAGTAGTTACAATGGACCCATGGATATACTCATTACACAATGAGAAATTCCTATAACCTTTCTAAATCACTAATGTATTCATTTACTTTTATTTTTATGGTGAAAATCATCCAAGTCACTCACTCACTTTGATTTTAATGGGTGGAATAAAAAAAATCAGATATTCATGTACTTACACTGAAAAATTCAGTGAGATATATCGATTATTGAGCAAGTTAGAACAAAAATTGACAAAAAATCTAGATTTGGGTCACACACTTGTAATGCTAAAGTATTAAAACAAAGGCAGAAAATTACCCCTCATTACCAAAATTGAAATACCCTTAATAATCAATCGATTACCATGATTGTTGGATCTTTTTGTATGGTTTTCAAAGCTCTTTCCAACAATGCAATCCATTTTCAGTTTGGTGTGGTTTGAAAATGTTGTCCACATTGCTATATATATATTAGGTACATCAAATCCTGCTTGGGGCGCTGCAGTATAGCTGTCTCCACTATAGCAGCTGAACACTGTGACCTGGTTTCTATATGCCTATATTCAGAGGTGCTCTGTAAAACCATTCACAAATACTATGCAAATGGCTTGCCATACATGTCATCAGAATTGACCAATCACAACCTTGTTTACATCTGGAAAAATTTCTAGTGCATTAGGGGAAACCTCTCATGGTTTTACAAGCTGTTGAAGTCAACCACTGTTGAAAAAGTCATCGAACAGATAAGTAACATTCCAAAATCATTCTACTAGTCTGACAATCCTAAATATTTAGTTATTTATCTTTCATTTGATACCTATATTGTGTATGTCTGTCCATTCGGAAAAACACTATAGCACTTCTAAAATCGGCGGGATCGCCACGGTGATAGATACTCGCGCTAAATTTGCGATGTTTTCATCGCTCACGAAAACGCATATTTTGGGGTTTAGCTCTGGTCATATTGTTGTGAATCTGGTGCTATTTTGAAGAGCATTAAATTGACCAGGTGTCAGTTTTCATTTCATCAAAATCCATACAGAATTGACAAAAGTACAGTGATTTTAAATTTGTCCATTCGGAAAGACACTACAGCACTTTTAAATTTGTGTGCGATTCAGCGAAATCGGTTGCGGTTGTAGCTGCTCGCGCTGTTTGCCGGTGTCGCGGTTTCAGTTCTCAGCGTCGCTTCTGTGCATGTGTCAAAATCGAAAAGCATCGTCTGCGCATGTGTCAACATTGAGCCAGATTCAAACCGTCGCCGATCGCCGCACTCATACTGTCACTAACCATATAAATTTAATATAATCTTTTCGGTAAACATGTTTTCTATGTGTACCAAGCGATTTGTTTCTAGGTGGTGTGGTTTTAGAGATATTTCACTTTTTCTGTATTAAGATTGCTCACAGCCATTGACAATGCATTGAGTTTGCCGATACATGCAGTGCAACAGGTCGATTTTATTCCAAATTAATAGAAATACAGAACCCTAGCCTTATCAATTTAATATAATCTGTTTGTTAGACATCTTTACTATGTCTATGTGTTCCAGGAACCTCGGTGTGAAGTTTGATCAGGATCTGACCATTAATAAAGAAACTACAAAGAAATGTACCTATCCTGGAACACAAATGGTCACAACTTATTAGCTATAACCAATAGCCTAAATAGGGCAAAATGTTGATTTCCAGGAAAACTAAATCGTAGATAACTTTGGAACGACTAATCATATTTACTCGAATTAAAAAACCCTATAATCTATTCTGTGAGCTGTCTGTCTACCGATTTGCAGTACTGTGCAACAATTTTAATGTGATGTACCCATATATAAATCGATATATAAATATTGATTTATTTAAATTCTCAGCCTTCTGGCTTCTGCAAATTCAACGCTAACCACGCACACGATAGCCTGGATAGGACGACAAGCATAACCAGTGCAAATTGCAATGACACTCCATATAGGCTTATACATAAGTTATAGTTATACTAGTAGTAGTATCAGTATTACTAGTCAAAACTGAACCATGAATCATGATCATTTTACCATGGCCATGGCACCAGGCATGGGTCAGTCACTACCGGTTATAGTAAAAAATAACTTATACTATTACTAACTTATACTATAAGTTATACCGACCCACCCACGGGGAGGCTTAAGACTAACGCATGTAGATATATACACATAAACAATACTCTTACTGTGCATGACTTAGACAAAATCCAGCAAACGGAAACGGAAATAGCACTGTATGGGCGCTGCCATTTGTAAACTCGTACCGAGAAACCGAGAAATCCAGCAAACGGAAACGGAAATCGCTCGTCGAATTTCGGTCCGCAGCAAGCAGGGTGGACGACGGCTATTGGTTAATAATATATCAAAACAAATGCCCAAAGCTTCGATTTTATTCAAAATTAAAAGAAATAAATAACAATTTGGCATAAACATGAGTGCACAAATGCAATATTAATACTTTATTCCACGGAGACGACGGCCGTATTCGATTATCACGACCCCGACTCGGGTCATCCGAGTTGCTAGAATTTAAAATCGAACACCGCGAGTGGAGTAAAAAAATACACGCGCAATCTATACTTTACTGTAGTTATATCGGGGGGTCGGTCCTAAGCATTGCTTATTCATATTAGTTTATGTTATAATCATATATGTATGCCATATTCCCACAGAATACCACAATCAGTGTGCAATCAATATATGTGAGTGTGTATATAAAATGTTAATATTCAACGGGAAGAAGTGTAAATCAGCATAAACCCATATGAACAATATAAATGATCAAAATGCAGACTTGACAGTTCAGTGACAGACAAATGATGTCGACGTGACAGCTAGTCTCAGCTGTGCTGTGGCGATGAAATGTCGTCGTTCCGAAAAAAACGATTCAATCTGCTTTACCCCAACAGTTCCTCCTTATCAAGACCAGGTTGATGTATGTATTGTCAAAAACATAATATGATTACTGTTTGCTAACTAATATTCAACGTACCTTTATGCTGTAGATCGTTTTCGTCCCTTTAAGTGTAATACCATGCACGGCGTGGCTTTTCTTCACTTCACTCGGAAGGCTATTGACAAAAGAACACTGGGCATGCGCTGTGGCCGATGACCGTGAATGTTCACTGGCAGCCGATGTTTGGTTACTACTCACATTGACTTTCCGTAGAGTTCAAGGACAAATAGGAACACCTCTGGTTGGAGATTGATCATGTCTGGCCTGCATACATTTTTTCTTAATTCACATTCTTTTTTTTACTTTATATATTTATTCAAGCGTAAATATAAATACATATGTGTTGTACATTATAAGTTGAGATAATTCAACTAAAACGCTGTGACTATTTCGAGAAAGCCAGCATGGAATATCTGCAAGATTGTAGAATATAATAATATCTAAAGAACGGCGAATAAAGCTTTGCATGCTAGATAAAGAGTGATGATACAATTTAAATTTCTATTTTGTATATCTTTATACAGATTCATAGGATTGTCACTGATATAGATATTAACTAAAATGTATATCGCTATAAGAAGTATTCAAAAGCTTGCATCTACCGCAATAAACCTTTGCTTTGGGAAGCATGGCGGCCCCTACTATTAATGCCGCGAATGTCTCTTGTGAAGATTTCTCAACTTTTCAGGTATAGCAATATCTTAGTATTCTTTCAGGACATCGATTGCGCTTATCTCTTCCGTATATATGCGTGAAATGGGGTCACAATCGTGCGTGTATTGTTATTGCTGTATAAGTTCCCTAAAAAACAGCGACTATGCGCGGACTTATAACTAACTTAGTAACTGCTGCCAGTGCTGGTGCATCGACGTAGACCGTAGACGTAGTCGTCAGCAGAGCCCTCTCACAACTCGAATATTGTCCATACTGTGCGCAATATTTAGTATGTGTTAAGAGGGAGCAATATGTTTTTCCTTTAAACTTCAATAAATTTTCAAATATCTTTTAAACATCAGTTTCATAAGCCGGTTTACTACTTAGTTCTATAACCAAATCATGCCTAGCCTGCCGTGGCAGGGCCCATGGCCATGCCCATTCCCATGGCCAAGGTCAACATAAAGCCTAATGCTTTTGTAATGGCAATTCTCGATGTCGGACATCCGTCACTTCTTGCGCTCACAACGCTCGAATGGTAAAACAAATGCCACTGTCATAGAGACAACATTAAAAATACCCTATCACTAGGAATGTGACAAAAACAATAAAATTTACTTTTTAGAAATGAAACTCATACCATTGTAAACGGAAAAAAAAAGAAGCTTTTCGAGGACACCAAGATCATGCATATTGGTCTAATATTAACAAAGTTATAAATTGTTATTTCTTTAAAATGCATGTATTTTTGTCATGTAATTAAAGTGAAACAACGGGAATGGGTGTGATCCTAAACAATGCAAACTGAATGAAAAAAGTGCATAACTTCATTAGTTTTCATGATATTTACATGATTTTTGTAATAGATTAAATAGAAGAAAATGTCCATTTTAAACCTGCATCAAAGTCTGATTTTGTATTATTAATTATTTAATTAGCTAATTAATTGATAATTAATCTCAAAGAAACACATAATATGCCAGAACTTGCTTAATATTCATGATATTTACAAGAGCTTTGTAAATCTTTTTGACACTGACAGAGATATAAAATAAAGGTTAATCAAAATTTACAATGTACCTGACTTGCTCTAAATTGGCTTGCTGACTTTAATATTAATTACAGGTATGTGAAAATCCCCTTTTGATGCATCAGATTGTGATAATCCTTTGTAGAAACTAAGAAAAGACATGTATAATTAAGTCTATCTACTTTTTAGTTCCGTCCAAAATGAATTTGAACCGATTTTAACACTTAGAGTGCAGCAAATTTTAACCGATCACAGCATTCTGGAACAAAATCGCAATGACTAATCGTGGGGATTTCCACATATCTACTATCACAGTAATTTGTGCTTTTTGGTGCTTTGAAAGCAAATTTCTGTTTCTATTAAATAGTTCAGATCTTTCTCTACAATTTCACATTCAGCTTCTTTTTTTTATCAGCCAATTGGAAGTTCTTGAATTTATTTTGCGAAAATAGTTTTTGAGGCCATGTTCTGGTAAGGGTACCACTGGCACTGACACTCAGAATATCCCAACTTTCAATATTATCTCTGTTTTTAATACTTTCAGAGAAAATTGCTCTTAGGTTAAATTAAATGCTTCAGATCTTCCTCTTCAATCGCACATATGAGCCCCGTTTACACGGGCGATTTAAAAAGTTTCATATGAACCCACTTGCCTAGATCGACTCACATTTGGCGTGTAAACGCGGCTCTGTGGCGTTTTAGGGCTGAATCGATTCATATGAAACGCCTCATCTATACCACCTCGGGAGGTGGTTTATTTGAAGCGATTCAGCTTGTTCCCGGGCGGCGATAGTATAAAATAGTAGTGCGTGCCGGGAACAGGGGGAGCAGTAACTAATCGCTGGTGCCCGGCAGTGTTAGGGCCCGATTACGCCGAAATCTAGTGAATGCGATCATATTTAACAGAATTACAGACTCAAATAATGAAATTTAATTAAATTAACCTTAAATTCCAAGCGATATTAACGTAGCAGCTACATCAGAGTCGAATCGACGTGTGTAAACTAAACAAATAGCATTGCTTGCCGGCTACAGGCGCCTGCTTGTTCCCGGCGCCGACACACTTTCAAACTCCGCCGTGTAAACACGCTTCCAAAACGCTTCATTGAATCGCTTTGTCTACATCGTTTCACAATTCCCCGTGTAAACACGGCTTAAGATATTTTTAATCGACCCAATGAAAGCTTTTAAATTGGTTGGATGACGGCTGTAGGAGGGCTATTAAGGAACGAAAGAAAGCTCAGCGTAAATTCTACAGGAGACCCGACTGTTGATAATCTGGCACTCTTTAGAATTCTTTGGGCTCATGCCCGCAGAACAATGAAAGAATCGCAGAGGCAGTGCTGGCTGCGATTCGTTTCTAGCATCACCATGCGCACACCGTTGGGCAAAGTGTGGGCAATGACCAGGATAATCAAATGATGGGGAGGTGATTCTTCTGTAGTCCAGCACTTGAAACACAATGGCACCATTCTCACATCACTCGATGAAATAAGTGAAGAATTGGCTCCCGCCTTCACTAGAAACTTGTCTTTGGCAAACTGTCTACGGGCTTTCTGGCTGCCTAGGAACGCCAAGAGCCAAGGCTCTTGGACTTTTCCTCTGATGGCGAGGAGCACAACAACTCCCATTCAGTATGGGTGAGTTGAGGTGTTCTTTGGAAAGCTTGCATGACACGGCAGTTGGACCTGATGGAATTCATTATCAATTTTTTTAACATCTCCCCGAACCTGCGCCGAGACTGTTGCTTCAACTCTTCAACAACATCTGGAAGTTGGGTGTCGTCCCCGCCTCTTGGCGGGAGGCGACGGTACTACCGATTTCCAAACCTGGTAAAGACCAGAGCGAAACCAACAACTATCGTCCCCTAGCCCTCACAAGCTGCATCTGTAAAACCATGGAACGTATGGTAAACAACCGCCTCATCTGACTACTGGAGTCAGGACACCACCTTTCCAACCTCCAATGTGGCTTCAGACGGGCTCGCAGCACCGTCGACCATTTGGTTCGCATGGAGACTTTCATAAGAGATGCTTTCCTTAAGAAGGAGCACGTTGTGGTTGTCTTTTTGGACCTAGAAAAGGCCTATGACACAACGTGGCAGCACGGCATCATGGAATATCTCCATGCGATTGTCCTTCGTGGCCACCTGCCAATTTTCATCAAGAACTTTCTAGCCTTCAGGCATGTCTGCGTCAAGACTACGTCATTGAGGAAACAAAATTTGTGGGCCTCATTTTCGATGCAAAACTGTCTTTCGTGCCACATATAAAGTACCTGAAAACGAATCACCCTATTCTAGCAACGATCATTTATAAAATGAACCCAACTGGCAACAGATGGGTATGACATCCACCTGTGCTGGGTGCCTGGCCATGCCGGCATACAAGGAAACGAACGAGCTGATCGGGCTGCGAAGAAGGCCCTTGAACCGTGTCTGATCCCTCACTCTGATCTGAAACCAGTATTAGCCACCCACATAAAATCCAAATGATAACAAGAGTGGGATGAAAACATTGATAAACTTCAAGAAATTGAACCGTCTGTGGGAAAACCACCACATAATCATGCGGGAGGTCGGTGGGACCAAGTGGTCCTTAGCCCCTGTCGTATTGGCCACTCGTGGCTTGCACATGCTTTTCTGCTCAAGGGGCAGCCTCCCCTTGAATGTATTTGATGTTGGTCCCCGCTGACACTCAAACACATTTGACTAAGTTGTGTTCATTTGTTGGCCCTGCGCCAACAATTTTACACTGCAGACAGTATGCATGACCTTTTTACTCAAGGAAAACAGAAAACATTTTAGCCGTTTTGAGGGCAGCTGGTCTGTACCACCTCATATAGTTTGCAAAATAAATTCTGACAATTGTTAATAAACTTTTCTTTGTCTACGGGAATTTGTTTCCCGCGACCACAAATATATAATTGTGAGCTTTTTAATTTAATTAGTCTCTATTGGCACATAATTGATTGTCTGCTTTGACATGTAAAAGCGATGGTTTGAACAAAAAACTAACATTTCTCACTGTGAATATGGCCTATGCTGCCGACACGGCGTAAAGCAACCACCAATCAATCAATCAATCAATGTATCTCAACAGGGTTGGTCTCAAAATGAGGCTCAAACTGTCTTCTGTTCTGCCATTGTTAGATATTTTTAGAAACTGTTTAACACGCCAATCACTGCCATACAAAAGACATGTGGGTTCAGTGCCAACTTCTGCCAGGTTTCATACATCCTGGCTTAGTCACTGATGGCAGCCTGTTTGGAGTAGCTATCACTACGTATGCTTGGGGGGGAAATTCTTTAGCATTGTTGTTTGCATGAACATGCCATTTCAATTTGCTATTTGTTTTGCATTATTTTGTTGCTTTCATATACTGTGTGAGGGGTCGCCAGAGCTAATATAATCATTGTCATTGTCATTGCCAGCTGGGGAGATGAGCGTAACTCACAATAGGTATTTGCGTGTATATGGGCAATATGCCTACATTTTAATTTCCTTTTAAATAACGTTTAGATTTGTTTTTTGTTTTGTAGCTAATATTGAGGCAGATGCGAACACTAGATGATCGTCTCATTCACGCACTGAACACGAGTCTGCCAACGGATTCATTTAGGGGCAAGATTAATGAAACTAGTCAATGTAAGGAAGTATATGAACAGGTGAGTTGACCCTTAGTTGTATGTCAACATAATTTATTATGCTGCACACGCAGTACCAGTACTATACCCGATGATAGCACACACAGCCACACTATTTGTGTCGTTATGCTCCATTGGAATTGTATTATTCGGTTTGAATAGTTTGTAACTTTGGAGCCGTCTACAGAGTTCACTGATATGAAATTTGACATAAAACTCTAAATTAATGGCAGTTTTCTAGTTTGATAAGAATAGACTACATCACGGTTCCAGTGGCGCTGTGCATTGTGGGATGCATCAGAGCAAAACAACCCCCCCCCCCCCCAAAAGCACATGGCACATGCTAATACACTGGGTGCAGCTATGAAATGTGCTAGTTTCAGCTCATCTCAGCTCTTGTTTGAAACAGAATACTAACTAAAAAAATATATATAATAAATTAAGATATTAATCTTTTATCCAGCATTGCATTTACATCAATATAATCAGCACATCTTATGCCATGTGCATTTAGATTTAGAAAGATCTAGGCACTCAGACTAGTGTTAGAGCAATAGCCAGAGTACTCAATGCATTGTCAATGGCAGTGAGTAATCTCCATACAGAAAAAGTAAAATATTGATAAAACCACACCACCTAGAGACAAACCGCTTGGAACACATATAGAAAACATGTTTAACAAAAAGATTATATTAGATTTATATGGTTAGGGTTTTGGATTTCTATTAAATTTGAATAAAACTGACATTTTTCAATGCACGTATAGGCAAAGTCAATGGCCGTACGCCTTTGCTTTGCTCCCACGGCCGTTTTCAGGGCATGCGCAGTCGGAACGGTGATGTAGTCTATAGATCCATCATGGGTATATGATGGATCACACACACCCGTTGTGGATATACACTCAACTTGTGTGTTTGTGTGTATAGTGATTAATGTTATTGCTTGTGTCATGGGGGTGATGAAAATGGGAAATACTGCGCCTAGAACGGGACTCGAACCCACATCTCTTTGCATTCCGGGCCAGTGTGCTAACCATTACACCACCTAGGCTCCCTGATATCACCTTGTTGATATTACTTGCCTGAGAGGTCAGTGCAGACCACTACACTTGTAATAATATCCGCACTGCTGTGGCTCCTCCCCCGCCCCATGCTTCGGGGCGGAGGGTCCCACAATGCACCGCTCCGATAACCCCCCTGGATGGGACGTGACACTACACTCACTCGGAAGTTATATTTTGGGATTTGCGCCCGAATATCTTTCTTTTTACTGAAGCTCTAGTATTCCCAGGATAACATATTTCCTAATTTAAAAAGCCGGGGACAAAACAGTTAAGTCCAGAACCAATTTAATCACCTCTGAATATTAGATATAAACAAAATATATATGCATGCACAACGAATATTTATATCAAGTAAGAGTCTTCTTTTATTATTTCATTGACTAATAGGTAATATTCTATGAAAAATAAAGGTCTAGTAGGCATCGAAAAGTCCAAATTCTCCATGTCACAAATTCATGCCTTTAAAACACAATATTTTTGGAATGGAAATGTTGGCTTTTTTTTTTACTAATTTTTTAATATCTATCTCTCCATAGTGTAAGAATACCATTTCTATAAAGAAAATAGATCCTCTACTCTTTCCATAATTGTTTTTGACCATTACATACTGAAAAGTACATTGGCTCCATTTACCATGAAACGACCCATATACAAAATACTGGGCACCACTTGTTTTGGCGGTAATGGGTAATATTACATTGTGTCCCCTTTGCAAGAACAAATATAAGTTTACCAATATCCAACTTGGATATGCAGGGTCAAAATTAGGTGACCCCTTTGGTTCTGAAAATGTTATCAGTGTACAGTCGGAGTTAGATATTCACATATTTGTCGGATTTTCGATAATTTTGCATTATTTTTGGACGAATCCGTCGGATTTTGCTTACATTTCTTGTTCAAACCTTAACATGAATGTCATAGATTCTTTGGAATTCTAAAGAAATAAGTTACTTTGTTCAGAATATATATATTGTTAATTGTCTGACAGCTTTGTTTTTTCATATTTTAAGTACTGGAGGAAAACTAAGATTTTGGTTGCACAAAAGTGTGATTTTTATTTCTGCCTTGGTACAAACGCTGGTTATGCTCTATTCTATAATCTGACAGATGCTCACTGCCCACACGCAACGAGAAGATCTAATCAAACGATGTGTGTCAAACAGCGCAAATAAAGTGAACCTGATGAGGGAGGAAAGAATGCTTGACCGAGATAACTTGACACTTCTAGCAGCAATGCGAAAGGAACAGACACAGGTGCGATTTTGAGGTTATTTCATAACACATGCATATGGAGACCAGCTAGATAAGCATTGCTTTTCTGGGATCCTTTATGCCTGTAAGGAATTTGTATCCATTTATTGTATCACCTCAGTTTATTGTAAACATACCTTGCAGAGAGTTAAAATAAAAGAATTGAATTGAATTGTCCCGCTAGGGAGCGCCACTGGGAACTGTGAATTCATGAAGTATGCGTTATTCCGCTTGGGGGCGCCACTGCGAACTATGAACGTTGCGCCAGTCATTTAAGCCATTGGATTCATCGGAAATATTTCAGAAGTCCTTTCTGTGAATATAGAAGGGGTATTTGTTTGATTGCTGTTTTAAAATATGTCTAATATTTGCACTTGGCATAAGACACCTAGTGATGGTTTTGAGTTTCAGTTGTTTTCTGCGATAAATATATCAGGTTGATTGTTATAATCTGGCTTAATTTAGTTTGAAGTAATTTTGCTCTAAAATGATACATTTGAAATGTAAACAGAGAAAATAAATTTTGGGGTTCTTGTCTAAACTGACCATATAGGTGTCGGCTGTAACAGGTTCTATTAAATTACCTTAGTATCCCCATCTATTATATAGCTTCAAATATTTAATAAGTGCACCAGTATTCTAAGATGGATATGTAAGTCCAAACCTAGATAAGTGTTTTGCTTTTGAAAATTTTATGCTTTTATTGGACTGCGCTTTAACGCCTGAACTGAAACTATTTGATATAAAGAGGCCATTGTAGGAAACTATTTTTTACGTGTTTTATCGAAACTTCAGTTAGATTTAATTCCACTCCAGTTTTTAAACCGATGTAATATGTTCATTATAGGTAGTGAGGTGTGGACAATTCGTTAAACCCATTTGCTTTCTTAAGTCCGAGAGATTCATAGATCTCTACGGGGATTGAGGAGTCCCTCATTCATTTTATTTACTTCTTTAATACACTATTCAGCTGTGTGTCTTATAGTTGCACGTATTTTTCCATTTGCTGATTTAAAAGTGGGCCCATTCTCAGTAGTAACTGGGTACTACTGTCAGTGCAAATTTAGTAGTGTTTATCCTATTGCAAACCTGCTAACCATTCCAATTTCTAAGCTCTGCTCTTGCTATTCCACGCGCAATGGAAATCATTTCGGGGGGGGGGGGCCCGCAAATGTTGATCAAATTCAGAATATTTAGTTATTTGCAGAGGAACAAATAATTGCCATGGAAACCAATTGTTGATTTAGACATGATACGTGTGGTTTTTAAATTTCGGTCTTAGTCATTCTTGAAATTGGTTATGTACACTTTTTGGTCTGTGTCTCTAGTGTGCATGAAGACATTTAAAATTAAACAAATGTTGATAATATTAATAATATAAGTTTGTTTTATTTAACTATGCCTCCAGAGCACATTGATTTTCATATCATCGGCTATTGGACATCAAGCATATGGTCATTCTGACATATTTCCCCGGATGAAACCCGCTGCCGCCACATAGACTACTCTTTCTGATAAGCAGCAAGGGGTCTTTTATATGCACTTTCCCACAGACAGGACAACACATACCACAGCCTTTAATGAACCAGTTGTGGACCACTGGTTGGAATGGAAAATAGCCCAAACTGCAAACGGGTCCAATGAGTAGGATCGATTGCATGACCCACACCTTCACAGGTGGACACTCTACTGCCTGAGCTACGTGCTGCTCCTCGATAATAATAATAATAGACGCCATGGCCTGTTATGATTCCCATGCACTATAATCTCTTTTTCATCATAAAATATAATCTTGCCAGGTCTGCTTGTACTTACCACCCTCCCCCATTGCACAACTCATCAATCATGTGCATCATGTCGAGCTTAAATACCTGAAGTGATCTTTAAAATAATTGTAATAATAACCTTATGGCACATGTGTTGAGTTTGTTTCGCTGTTCATCCTGTGACTGTGTTTGTTTGCCACAGCTCCGGCTTTTGCAGAGTGAACTTGGTGTTGAAGAGGTCGTGCAGGACACAGCGAATAAGGTGTGTACTTTTAGGCAAATGGTTGCAATAGTCTAGTGTAATATTCACCTTATGCGGTGATGTTAAGTTTGTGTGCTGCCAATAAGGTGTGTAATGGATTACATTGAATCCCTTGTTTGGTTGGTGTAGTTTTATGTCCTGGCAACATCTATGGTCATATCAGGATGGGTATCGACTTCTGGCTGCACACTCGTCGCAACTTTATAGTGCTGTCCCACTTGGAGACAAGGCCACCAGCACCATGACCTGATATCCTACTCAGTCACAGTATCCTGACACTGGGCCAACCAGTCCTTGCCCTATCCTAATAATTCTGAGCACCTGGGTAGGAAGCCACAAGTATACATTTTTACGTCATTGGTTTGACTCGACCAGGGTGTGAATCCTACCATCTACCAAAACGGGAGACGGATGCTCAACTCATTTGGCATTCCCATCTGGTTGATATTTAGGCTTATTTTCTCTTATTACTCAGACTGTCACACTTATCAGTTATATTTGAAGGGAAACCAGGCACAATTAATGGAGCGGATCAATAATTATTCATGAATAATTGCTGAAACATTTTTTTTTATATTAAAGAATCTTAATACCACAGGTTTAATGGACTGCATTCGGATGCGTATTATAAAACTTAATTCGGATGCGTATTATGCAGCAACAACTAGCAGATGTGATGGGTGGCCGAATGAGTAGAGCGTCCGTTTCCCGTTCTGGTAGATCGTGGGTTCGAACCCTGGTCGAGTCGAACCAATGGATACTTGTTCCTACCTAACCTGGTGCTCGGCATTATTAGGATAGGGCAAGGAGCAGTGGAATGAGGACCAATCGTCCATGATTGAAATTTTCCATGCTTAATCAACTAATCTACCAAACAAAAGCAATAACCCAAAAAAAAAAAAAAAAAACTTGGTTACTAACTTTGACCAGGTGGGATGACCAAATCGTTAAGAGCGCTGATTAGCTTCCCATGCGGGAGGGCGTGGCTATGAACCCCGGCAAGTCAAACCAATGACACTGGTTGCTACCTTGGCTGGCACTCTGCATTAATAGTATTTTTTCCGGATTGCAAGGGGAAATATGGTTTCTTGGCCTTTGTTCCGGAAATTGGTGTAAAAGTTACTGATCGTGTCTGTACAAATACTGAAAGTGTTAATGAAAGTCTCTGAAAAAAATACTGAAAATTACTTTCAGAATACTGATCGTGTTTTTCCCGGGTGCACAGGTCTGTAATAGGCTTGTGGTTTTGTGTTTATTTTTCATTGTATATATATATTTTACCTCGGTATACAGCCTCAGGCTAGGGAGAAGGAAGCACATCCGGGTCCAGCAATTAGCATAAACAACTCACGACGCGATTACGTTCGTTCAGTTGCTCCGGCAAATTTAGTCTACAAACAAGCAAATATGCAGTAAGTATGTTATAAACTGTGGTTAGCTCATTTATGATGCACTATAGCATCTATTTGGAAAGTTCAGAACTTTCGTAAGTCCCTTTATGGACTAGATTATGGTTTTAAAAAACCAGGATAGAACGCTCTAGAATCCTTTGTCTAACGAACGAAACCGATACTTAGCGGTTCTATCAACACCCGTTATACACGGGTAGAGATGTGGGCACTGCCTCATTTCCTGTGGAGATTCTCTCGGACTCTAATAGAGGGTGTTGTTGGAGATGATCGTGGGTTTCTTTTACACTCCCCACAACCTTTTTTCAGGCGTTTCTCCGAATTTCGTAGCATTTTCTCCACCTTGCTGTCGCAGGAGGGAGAAGTGTGTGGAACAGAGGGATGGGCAGGCCGATACACTGGTCCCGACCCCACGTTTCGTTTCAGTCTTTGACCCACAACCTATGCCAAAAATTTAGCTTATTACGCCTGTGTTAGAACAGTATGAACACGTTCACTAACACCACTAGATGTCCGATTGAGCTTTTAAACAACAAAATTGGGACATTTAGTAAAAATACCGGGACTGACCAATACTATTGTTTCAGATCCCGATGGCCACGAAGCGGAGTAAGAGAGTTGCAGCGGCAGCAGAAGGCCGCGCACCGAGGGGCTCGGAGGAGGAGTACGACTCCTCTCCAGTGTTGTCGGCCATGCCTTCACCACAGCCCGGGGCGCTTATCCACTCCGACCCGGAAGAGGAAGCAGCACTAAGACCCACGGGACCGGCAGCTCCTGACTGGGAGGCCTGTTGGGCCGCGATGGAGAGTCATATACTCTCCCTCCAAGCGCCTGCTATGTCTAGGAAACGGCCGTTGCCAGTGTTCCAAGACGAGTCCGACTGGGAGGATTTCTCCGAAACGGACTCGGCAATAGAGCCTAAGGCTCCTCCTCCTCCCAAACGGAGGAAGAAGAAGCAAGCTAGTTCCTCCAGTGATGACTACACCAAAGAACGGAACAAGGCGGGCCTATGCAAGAAGCGTAAGCCAAACTCCAAGAAAAAGAAGAAGGATTCTTTTTCGGACTCTTCGCCAGATTCGACATCAACTGAATCTGACTCAGACACTCAGTATGAAGGGGTGTATGCTGCCATTGGTGGTAAAGTAGCGAAGAAGGTTGAAAAACCTAGACCGAAGCGTGTGAAAACCACCACGCTTATGCGCGAGACCATTAATGGTCGCTTCCGCACGTTTAAACCTGCGGAAGTTATTTCCAAGCTGGGAGAAGAACTTACCGGCATCAAAGGCGTCCCCACTCCATCATCAAAGAGATGGATAGAGACGTGAACATGACCGAGGACCGTAAACGGTTCGAGGGGGTCATGCATTTAGTGCACAAAGCGGTCCTGGGAACACTTACTGCCATCGCACAGTGGCAAACAGGATGCAGCGTGAGAACAAGTTCTCATCCCTTGCCAAAACCATGGACAAAGGCATCGCCATGCTTACGGCGGCAGGCAATTACCTGTCATATAGACGATTTGAAAACGTCTTTAGATCCGTGTGCACAGACGCAGACAAGGAGGTGGCCCGTTCTAAAAAGGTCACTGACAACGACGAAAAAGAGTATGCACTCTTTCTGGGCCCCAGAACCCATCAAAGGGAAACCTTTGGATAAGACCAAGATGTTCGGGGGCCAGCTCCAGTACCTCTTTAAGGAGGTGGAAACGGCGGCCAAAAGTGGCATAAACATGGATGGCAAGAAGAAGCCAGAAGCCCTGCGCTTCAAAAGATCCCATGGGGATTTTCGCCCGCGACGCCTGGCCAGAGGTACCAGGCCAGGTACAAACTACAGCCAGTCCTTCCGCGGCCTGGGAGCCCGGCCAGGGTGGACCGACAACACCTCCCGGCCCATCGGCCGAGGCTTCAACTTGCCAAGACCCTTCCCCAGGGGCGGGACCAGGTAGAGGCAGAAATGCAGACACTACAAGTCCCCGCGGCCTCTAAAACCACACAAACTGTAAGCAACTTTGTGGCAGGCAATATTAATAACCATTTTTATGAATGGAACCAAATTACGAATGATCGAGATATTTTAGGTATAGTTACTGGTGTTCAAATTCCCTTCATAGTCACTCCAGTACAAGGAAGAATTCCTTTTCCATACAAAATTGAACCACTTGAACGAGAGGCACTAACTAAACAGGTACATTTATTTTTTTAGAAAGGAATTATACAAAAAGTGACGCACTGCCCAGGAGAGTTTATCTCAAACATCTTCTCTCGGCCGAAACCCAATGGTGAGGTTCGAATGATCCTGGATTTAACAACCCTAAATAAGATGATCGAATATCGACATTTTAAAATGTTCTCGTTAGAGACAGCACGTGATCTGATAACACCAGATGCGTGGATGGCTAGTGTCGATTTGCAAGACGCATACTACACAGTTCCCATAGCGGAACAACACCAGAAATTTCTCCGGTTTATTTGGGATGACCAACGTTATGAGTATACCTGCATGACAAATGGCTTAGCTTGTGCCCCTCGTTTGTTCACTAAACTTTTGAAACCTGTTTTCTCAGTCATGGCTCGAAATGGTCATATGTTTCCTTACATAGATGATTCCATTATAATGGCGTCAACGGAAATTACGTGTGCAAAGGCAGTTATGGATTTATATGCATTACTCACTAAATTGGGGTTTTATGTCCATCCACATAAGTCAGTCCTTAAACCAACAAAACAACTAAAGTGTTTAGGGTTTATCCTCAATACACAATCCCTAACAGTGTCGATAACAGAACCGAAACTAAACAAGTTTATGACCACAGCGACCCAAATTCTTAATCTAACGAAACCTAAGATTAGACAGGTCGCGGTCCTTATCGGCATAGTGATATCTTATGCACCCGCTATTCTATACGGGAAAGCCCATATCAAATCTCTAGAAACAGATAAAAACTTAGCATTAGCACGAACTAAAGGCAATTTTGAACGAAAAATGTTTATTTCCGAAGAGGGTTTGCAGGATATTGAATGGTGGATGCAACATATAGCAAGCTCACCTAATCCAATCTGCATGGCAGAACCAAATATAGTGATTACCACTGATGCCTCTTTAGAAGGTTGGGGAGCCCATCGAGATGGGATAGCGACAGGAGGTAGATGGCTTGATGATGAAATCTCAGACCACATTAATGCATTGGAGCTGCGCGCCATTTATCTGGGACTACGCAGCCTAGTTAAGGTACCTAAAGCACAAGTTAGAATCCTTACTGATAACAGCTATGGCATATATCCGTAACATGGGGGGAACAAAATCAAAGCCTTGCAATCAGTTAGCAAAACTGATTTGGAACTGCGCACAGACCCAACAAGTCTGGCTGACTGTAGCGCATTTCCCAGGGTCACAAAACACACTTGCTGACCACAAGAGTAGAAAATTCCATGACCATTTAGAATGGTCTCTATCTATGCCCCTATTTAACTTGATTTGTGCCAAATGGGGGACACCCAACATTGATTTGTTTGCATCACGAAACAACAACAAATTACCCCAGTATGTTTCTTGGCATCCTGAACCGGATGCTTGGAAAGTTGATGCGTTTGCTATTACCTGGGAAGATAATTTTTTCCATATTTTCCAACCGTTTAGCATTATCAGCCGAGTGGTGAGAAAGATCAGCAGGGAGGGGACACACGCCATACTGATCGTGCCCGATTGGGACACGCAACCTTGGCTCCCAGCAGTTTCACAACTGGCAAAAGAACTTATACGATTCCCAAGAAAACGCGGGAACCTAGCGCACCACGGACCGCTATCGGTCCACGGAGACGTGTCAGCGACACCCCTATTGGCATTCCTTTTTTAAGGAAACACTTAGAACAATTTGGACTAGATAAGATCACTGAAGACAGAATAATATCCGATGCATGGAGGCCAGGAACTGTAAAAATGTACACAACATATTTAAGAAAATGGGGTGTACATTGTTTGCTAATGAAAGTCAAACCAACAAGTCCAACAATTGCACAAGTGGCCCGTTTTCTCCGTTCTCTAGAGGATGAAGGACTAGGGTTTGGGGCTGTCAATGCAGCCAGATGCGCCTTATCGGTTATTCTACCTAGAATCAAGGGAGACACAGTCGGTAAACATTATGTGCTTCACTTGTTGCATCGCTCAATTTATCAAAGGAATCCCCCTAAACCAAAATATAGTCGCTTTTGGGATGTTTCCATTGTATTTAAGTTGTTTAAGGCTTGGCCTCACAACTCTCATTTAGATGTAAAACAATTAGGTTTTAAGGTAGCCGTCTTGTTACTACTAGTAACAGGACACAGAGGACAAACCATTGTCGCATTATCCCTAGACGGATTAGAAATTGATAGGAAACAAGCTACGTTTGATTTAGCACAATTATTAAAATCAAACAGGCTAGGTGACCCTTTATCTACGGTTCACTTAGTGCCATGGTTTCCAAGGCACGATTGCTTGGGATTTCTGTCAAGAGAATCCTCGCGCATGCAGGCTGGAAGACGGCTAAGTCGTTTGCAAAACATTACAACAAGCAACTAGAAAAGCCTACCGGCATTGCCAAGCGCCTGCTCACCAACTAACAAGAATAGGTGAGAACAAAAAACTTTGAATTTCTGAATAACTAATACAATGACACATAAACATGTTAATAATAAAGATAATATGATATTAAGGATAAAAATGAATTATGTAAAAGTCTCCCTAGCCTGAGGCTAGCCTGAGGCTGTATACCGAGGTAAAATAGTATAGTTATACGAGTCTTACCTGGGTATAGATGATGGATAACTGTTGTTTTCCCGAGGTATAAGCCTCGGATAGACGTGGGCTAGGGCCCGCCCACCACACCCTACCACGTCTATTCCGTTATTGTACCATTACAGGAAAGTCATAGTATCCATTGTATTGAAAGATCATTTTTATCCTGAATAAGTAGGTAAAGATTGCTGGACCCGGATGTGCTTCCTTCTCCCTAGCCCACGTCTATCCGAGGCTTATACCTCGGGAAAACAACAGTTATCCATCATCTATACCCAGGTAAGACTCGTATAACTATACTATATATACATATTTTTTTTAATTATTGAGGCTGTGTTTATACTGTCCATAGCATATAAGCTCGAGTACTCGGGCTTGTTTTCAATGCTGGCCAGCTGTAGTGGTGGACACAGTAGTAACTGATAGGGTGTTTGATTGCCTGTATTACAGTAGCAGGTAAGTGGTTGCTTAGTATGGTTAAGTAGTGTATGTTAGTTTTTAGTTTTTTTCTTGGTATATATATATATATATATATATTATTTTTTCTACTCTTATTACTAGACTAGCCTACTCATATTTACATATCATAGGCTTGCACGTGTTTGTTAGGTGTGTTTTCTGGTTAATTTTGGCATGGTTACCTTCCATTGGCCGTCCCGCTGGTGGGCCGTGACATATCACATGCCCCCTTGCAATGCGGCTTAGTTGGGGTTTCCTAGCCTTTTTTTGCACAGATATTTTTTGTATGTTTTTAGGTCAGGAATTTGTCGTTCCTTTACCGTTTGGGCATTCCATGCCTTGGCAGCCATTTCCAGTGTGCTCCTTTTGTGAGCTTTGATTTGTCTTCTAGTCTGCCTTAGTAGTGGCGCGTTATTTGCTCTTGTGTTCATTTGTGGTTTCGTTAGGAGTTTATGTCTTGACTGTAGTCATATGCCAATGTTTTGAGGTGAATTATTCTATTGTCTAGTAATTTTACTTTAGTTTTTTTGTGTATGTCATAGGTGGGGTGCAGTTTGTCTACTCTTAGGCAGATTTTTAGGGCTCTGTTTTGCAGTATTTGCATATTTTTTTTTTAGAAGTTCTTTTTTGCTGCTTAGATGTTGCTAAAACATGAAACCCAAACAAGAGCAGGTCAGGTATGGGCGATAATACAGTCACGAGAAGGTTAGTTGAAACCTGACTTCCGGCATTTTTCTGCGATTCCCTAACAGTGCTAAGTCTTTGGGAGAAGATCGACATTATGGCGGATATTTGCCGTCGGTGTAATAATCACGGCCTGATTTCCGCGTTTTTAGCTGGAAACCACTTTCATCCCTGATTCATAGTGTTGGATTTGATGCCCAATGTTTTGAGTTTTTCTAGTAATATAGTATGGTCTACCGTGTTGAAAACTTTACTAGTCAATGATGGCTGCTCCAACTAATTGTTTTTGGTTCATCGACGCCAGTATGTCATTCGTTAGCCTCTAGTTTCTCATGTCTCCATTCTTCTGGATGGGGTGATGGTTGCCATTTTCCAGGCTGAGACAAAGCACCCTTGTTTAAAATGTGTTACTGAAAATCATTCAAGAATACGTAAAATAGCTTTGACAATACAGAAAGCTGCGAGATCGGTGCACAGGTCTGATAGTATATGGCAAGCACTGGTTTGCTCAGTATCAGGATAGAGTGGGTGATGGTGCCGGTGGCCTGGTCTCCCAGTCGGGGAGCACTATAAATTTTGCACTTTGACAAGTTGATCCTGATAATGACCTTAAATGTTGCTAGGACGTCAATCACAAACATACTAAATTTGTTCTCGTGTTCCATTCCAGGTGTTCATCGAACGTTGTCGCTTGTTTTTCGTCCCGCCCAAAAAGCAATAGTGCATACAGTGGGATCTAAAGACGTCACCAGTTATACTTATGCTTTATAGTGACACTTGAAGCAACTACGAAGCTGTGTCCCTGTGCAGTTCGTCTAAAAGCAGATTTATTTTTTAACAGAAATAAATGTATTCTCAATATTGCTGCCACATACACCCACACCGGCCCCACGTCTCGGGGCTTTGCATTTAATGATTCCGTAAACGGAACGGTATAGCGGTGGCACGGTGAAAGGTTACTTTGCGGTATGTCACAAACACATCATACATTACAGCATACACGTCAATTTGGTACTTAGCTGATTTCAGTTCTGCCTAATTATACTCGTACCAGGTGATGTCACTATAATATGATTCCATATTGGACACCAGATTAAAACTTGTCTGTTTTTTTTTTTTAACAATTGAAAACGCAAAAACCGTAACTGTATATTTGTGAGCATCGTAATCGGTCTTGTATGTCGGAAAAGAGTGGCTTACAAATGGTTATCAGCTTTCGGCTTTGACCTATTTAAAACAACAAAAGATTGGGGCTAACTACTTGTTATTCATCTGAACACTTATTTTGTCAGCGTCGAAGCACTGATGCCACATTTGAAATTGTTCAGCCACCCACTAAGATCATTGTGTAACGGTCATGCCTTTCAATTATAGTATTCCCATCTGGGTTGACACTCCAAGCACGGACCGGACCATAGGTCATTGTCTCATTCCAATGCACTAATACGCTGCCACGTGTGAACCACAGCATCTGCCACTTGGGTAATGTTTAACACAATCAAGTTAGTTGTTAGGTAGGGGTTGGGGTGATGGGGCAGCAGGGAGGCCTTGACTAATTCGAACTAGACGGATTTGAACCGTTTACAATGACGGCGGATGAAGTATATATGGCTGTTTGGAAACTTTAAATTTCTAATAAATTCTGTGAATAATTTGAATCACTTTCGTTTTTTATTGAGGATTGGTTTATTTAATAAATCTGTCGGTTGTGTATGTTAATGCTGATTTATTTTTTAATGCATCTATGTTTAAATAGCTGTTGTGCATCATTTGTTGCGAATATGAATAACTGATGCATTCTTACAATTAACCTGTTCATACTCATTATATATAGTGCCATATATTATACACATGCATATTATTAACAGCAGTATATACATACTTTCATCTTGGTGCTATACCATATCTTCCATTGGTAGTATATTTCTAGAACAATAAACAGAATGAACACTTGAGTTTCTCAATGTTTCATTTAATATATCAAGTTGACGCCACGGATGGATTGTAGTGGACTGAAGTATCACCCACAATATCCAAGACACTGCAGTTCGTAGCGGTAGGGAGGGAGACTTATAAAGATGTCCAGCACGGTCAACTATTGACCCTATGAGTAAACAAAGGTACTGGGAAGTAGTATCCTCACAATATCAGATTGGGTGGAGTTTTCTCCCGCTGTATTTAAACCCTAATCACGGGAACAAACGAAATAAATTCAGTAGGCAATCCTGGGCCGTAATCGATTAACACGACCCGGGCGACTCTCACCCGCATCGTCAGAATTTTAAATCGAACGCCGCGAGTATACAAAACGATCCTACCCCAGTAACCCACCTCTTGGCTGGGGTTGGATACGAGCGATGACGCCGCATTTGTGCGGGTACTGTCCTCCAGGATAACAGCTACCAGTACCAGTCATACATGGGGTTGTATTTTTTAATAATCTAGATTAATTAAATGGAAATATAACTAAACCATGCCATTATAAAATATTTTAAATCGTATTTTGCTGTAGTTTTATCGGTTATTAAAAAACTAAAAAGGTTTTGGATTAAGCAACCATTTTTCCCACCCCGAGTGTGGATAAGCGTATTTGATTAATCGACTCGAGTCTAGGATGTGCGCATGTGCCAAAAAGTGGCTCGGGTGACCCGAGTTGATTAATCGATTACGCCCCTAGTCATTTCTAATGGCTCGCTCGCAGCACCACTTTTACTTTACACAGCATTAACCCCCTGGTGTTAAGATGTGGTACTTGGATGCGAGAATGCCAGTTTCGATTGTGCGCCTCTTCTAGAACTCGCCGAAATAATTTGGCAAAAATAAAATATTAGTTTGGTAGCCCTGTGGTTTTTTTTGGTTGTTCCAAACACATACACACACACAAGTTCGAATCTAATCACTCTCCATGGTGAACTTGAAATACTTTACATTCTGTTGTAAACAAGTGAGCGTAGGTTGCGCATGCCATCGTTATCGATTATCCCGGAATACGGTCAAGAGGAGGCCTGTTGGGTCTGTAGCGATACAAGCGGGACAAAAGCATACTTCAACACATCAAACTCATCAACATGGTGCACTGGATTAATGTGCCACAAGCTTTCATAGGGGCCTATAGTAAGCCGTATTAAAAAAAAAATGTAATGCGCTGCTTGACAACTCAACATAATTATGAGTATTCTTAAGACCGACCTACTGACACATTTGTGATAAAGTGACTGTAGCCGTCACAAAAAGTGGCAAGATGATTCTGACATTGTTTCGTTAGTCCTTAAACATTGATGTGGAGCGTTATGGTTTTCCCGGTCAAATTAAAGTTGCAGTCCGATGGTTTTGAGTTTGTCATTTTCTGAGATAAATATTTTAGGTTGATCATTATAATCTACCTTACTTTAGTTTGAGGTAACTTTTAAGGTTAACTTTTGAGATATTTGAAGGGCAAACGTGCAAATTAAATTTTGGCAAGCTTGCCAAAACTCTTACCACCATAGGCTTCTGCAGTAACAAGTTCTATTAAATTGATTCAGTATTCCCTTATATGTGGTGACAAATGTTTAATAAGTGCAGCAGTATCTAAGTTAGATATGTAGAATCAAATCTAGATAATTGTTTTGGTTTTGAAAATTTGATATTCTCATCGGACTATGCAGCTTTAAGTGCAACATTAATGTGGAAGGGGGGGGCAAGTATAATTTAAATCCAACATTATATTTAGTGTTAGCCAATGGTAGGCTAGTGTTCCAGTCTAGACGGGTGGGCTATGTCCAGTGACTATAATGACACTCATGGGTCTACGCCATGAGTATACAAAATGATCCTACCCCACCGCTTGGCTGGGGTTGGATATGAGCGATGACGCCGCATTTGTGCGGGTACTGTCCTGCAGGATAACAGCTACCAGTACCAGTCATACATGGGGTTGTATTTTTTTTAATAATCTAGATTAATGAAATGGAAATATAACTAAACCATGCCATTATAAAATACTTTAAATCCTATTTTGCTGTAGTTTTATCGGTTATTAAAAAACTAAAAAGGTTTTGGATTAAGCCACCATTTTTCCGGCCCCGAGTGTGGATAAGCGTATTTGATTAATCGACTAGTGTAGGATGTGCGCATGTGCCAAAAAGTGGCTGGGGTGACCCGAGTTGATTAATCGATTACGCCCCTAGTCATTTCTAATGGCTCGCTCGCAGCGCCACATTTACTTTACACAGCATTAACCCCCTGGTGTTAAGATGTGGTACTTGGATGTGAGAATGCCAGTTTCGATTATGCGCCTCTTCTAGAACTCGCTGAAATAATTTGGCAAAAATAAAATACTAGTTTGGTAGCCCTGTGGTTTCTTTTGGTTGTTCCAAACACATACACACACACACAAGTTCGAATCTAATCACTCTCCATGGTGAACTTGAAATACTTTACATTCTGTTGTAAACAAGTGAGCCTAGGTTGCGCATGCCATTGTTATCGATTATCCCGGAATACGGTCAAGAGGAGGCCTGTTGGGACTGTAGCGATACAAGCGGGACAAAAGCATACTTCAACACATCAAACTCATCAACATGGTGCACTGGATTAATGTGCCACAAGCTTTCATAGGGGCCTATAGTAAGCCGTATTAAAAAAAAAAATGTAACGTGATGCTTGACAATTCAACATAATTATGAGTATTCTTAAGCCTGATCTACTGACACATTTGTGATAAAGTGACTAGCTGTCACAAAACATGGCAAGATGATTCTGACATTGTTTCGTTAGTCCTTAAACGATGCAGAGCGTTATGGTTTTCCCAGTCAAATTAAAGTTGCAGTCCGATGGTTTTGAGTTTCTGTCACTTTCTGCGATAAATATTTTAGGTTGATCATTATAATCTACCATACTTTAGTTTGAAGTAACTTTTAAGGTTAACTTTTGAGATATTTGAAGGGCAAACGTGCAAAATAAATTTTGGCAAGCTTGCCAAAACTCTTACCACCATAGGCTTCTGCAGTAACAAGTTCTATTAAATCGACTCAGTATTCCCTTATATGTGGCGACAAATGTTTAATAAGTGCAGCTGTTAAATATGTAGAATCAAATCTAGATAATTGCTTTGGTTTTGAAAAATTGATGTTTTCATTGGACTATGCAGCTTTAAGTGCAACATTAATTTGGCGGAGGGGGGGCAAGTATAATTAAATGTCCAACATTAAATGTAGTGTTAGCCAATGGTAGGTTAGTGTTCCAGTCTAGACGGGTGGGCTATGTCCAGTGATTATAATGACACTCATGGGTCTACACAGATCAGGGCACTGACCATAGGAGGAACGGTTGTACAGCTAAAGTAACATTGACAGGTGAAATGAGTCCGTTGCATTGACATTAAACTTAATAAACATCGCATAAACACTCCTAAATAAATCAAATTAATGGCAATATTTTAATTTTCCAAATTGCACAGCAGAAAACGTTGTATATACATAGAAATTTATATACAACATTTCGCGATTCTAAGAAATACATATGCAGTGATCATACACTAATTTAATGTTTAGTAAATATCTCTGTATGCGTAGTCCATTTGTAACAATTGTACATACATGCCTCCTTGAAAATGCAGTATATCTATTTGTCTAGAGGAGTCAATCCAATTTTTAATCACCGGTAATGCTGATGCAATGATTAAGTTGGAAATGGAAGGGGAGGGGAGGTAATTTTAAAATATTGTTCGATTACAATGTATTGAATTTAGAAACAAATATAAATTCTGTTCTGCATTGGGTCCCTGGATCATAAAAAAAAACTCATTTCTCCCTTCAATATCGCAAAGCGTCTGGTATTGGGTTCATAATGTCGATACATACCAAACAGTGCAAGCGAATATTTTCTTCTTTAAACAAAATTCAAATACATTTTAATTTTTATACATAAACATTTTTAATTTTTTAAATGAATCCTTTATGCAGAGGGCTGGTTGGCAGCAGCAGCAGCCTTCTTCTCCTCTCGCCCCTTCTTCTGGACTTCTGCCTCCCATTTGATAGCGCGTGTCTGCAGACTGTCGGACTCCCCGATCATGGACTTGGAGTAGGAAATGATGACGATGCATCCGCCCACAGTGGCGAGGGCCATCGCGATGTTCACGCGGATCCGCATCAGGTCGCGGGCTTTGCGCATCTTCGCGTAGCTAGAAATAGAAATTGCGATGCTGGTTGGTTGTTGGAGTTTTACATCATGGCAACATCTAAGGCAGACCTGTGCACCCAGGAAAAACACTATCAGTATTCTGAGTCATTTTCAGTATTTTAGAGTGACTTTCTGTATTTCTTTCAGAGACTTTCAGTATTTGTACGGACGCGACCACTAACTTTTAGTGCGATAAAAAATACACCCACTTAATTTTATGGGTGAATGTTTAGTAACAACGAAATTGATCACATAATTATCTGCGCACAGTATGTCATCACTATGAGTCTTTAGAGAAATTATAAATATAAAAGTAGAATAACAAACTCACAAACACAATTCAAAAATAATATCACAAAGGACAATCATAAATGTATGTTGTGCGCAAATTTCCGTAACAAAGGCCGATAAAGCGTATTTCCCCTTGCAATACGTAACAAACACGGAAGGTGCACAGGTTTGCTACGGTCATACCAGGTTGGAGAAATAGTGACGCAGTAGGCCATAGGTGTTTGTTTACGAAAATAAGAATTAGAATTATTAACGAATAAGAACAGCGTGAACTCGCTAATCATTTCAAACAATTAGTCAGTGCATTACAAGCTCCGAGTAAAAAATACAAAAAAGGGGATAAAGTTTACCCAATCCACATTTGTTATTTTAAATAAAGGGTAATACACTTGAAGGAAATCGAAATTCTAAGGGGCTTCAAGCATTTTCCAGGTCAACTTTACCAAAATTCCAGGACCATACCGATTATCGCACCGTGATTTTTTTTGTAGAGTATCACCCCACCCCTTTCCCCCAATGGGAAACAAGCATTCTTGGCCCTACCAATAGGGATCCAGAATTCCTGGTCCCCATGGATACCAGTGGTCTGCCCACCACCACAAGCTGTATGGCCCCATGGCCACCACCAACCTTGACCTTTGAGTGTGGTGATCCCTATCCCAGCAGAGGGGGTAGGGCCTGAGTGCACTCACACCCAGACCTGCCAGCACCACTATGTCTATTTACACCCCACTCAGGCACAACCAACCCATACATAAATATATATATATACATACATACGGATTATTTTACATTCTTACTTCATCTTCCGAATACCGGAAGTTAAGTATCCGGGGAGAGGATAAGCCCGCGCATGCCGGAAGTAGCCTCAGTTAGAAACTCGGCAGCGGAGCAGCAACAGCGAGTTGGAGGAGGATTATCCTTAAGAAGGTGAGTTTTTACCATAGATGACGATTTAGTTATGAAAACGCCTAAATGTGGTGTTAAAATAGTGGCGCTGTTTTTTAAACAGACGTAAATGGTTTAAATACTTATGTGTTAATGGATGTCGTTTCAGACGACGGTGACAGTAAGACTGCGGGAGTCGGTGATTGACACGCTCTCGGCCGATTCGAACGCGTGAAATACCGCGGGAAGTAGACGGTGTGGTCGCATTACTGAATGAAGATGGCGAAAATGATGACTGTAGAAGATCACCAGCCAATATCGCTTCATGTGATGAGCGAGTCGGAGAATGAGTCGACGGAGACTACGAAATCTAAGCCAAAGCCAAAGAAAAGCAAGATGGCGGGTGACCCGAAAGCAAAGACGCGGTCTAAACATACTGATTTGGGCCAGGGGCCAACGGAAGCTTCATCGTCTAAGCCAGATGACAGACTTCAGAAGAATGTATGAAGAAATGGCTATTCTTAGAGAAGAAGCTAAAGAATTTCGGTTAGAATCAGAGCAGATGCACGATAGGGCGAAGATGGAGAGCGAGACAGATTACGCTTCTATTTACGACATGACGGAAAACCAAGATGGCGGAGCGTGCTATTTGGGAGACGCTGGCAGTACTTGGGAGGATTACGAGGAAGAAGGTTACCAACAAATGGAAGTTGACGACGAGAAGGACTCGGTGTTGAGTACTACTGAACAGTTGTTAGCATTAAAACTTGGGTTGAACATCCAGAAGGAGATTTCGGCAAATAAGGAGGTGATAGTGGATGCGAGTAAAAGTTCACCGTTCGGTAACTTTAGAAAGCCATCACTGCCAAAGCCAATGCCGGCTGAGGCGGCGCAGGGCCCGACAACAAAATCAACGGCGGCTACAGGGAAGGGTGATTCGATTACACCAACGATTAAACCAAAGCCAAGACGCGAATTTAAACTGGACACAGATCTCCAGGAAGGCGCACTGCTAACAGAACTACAGGAAGTGTATAAGAAGGTTAAGAAGCCGGTGACACCTAGGATTTCAATAAGTGAGAGTATGGCGGGCGCCATTCATTATTTTTTACGGCGGCACGAATGAAGTCGGGATGAATCACCTTAAGACGATTAAGAGAAATTTCTAGAAATTATACGGGACTGGCAGATGTACCAGCAGCAAGGGTACAGGCCCTAAATGAAGAGATTAGGTTTGCAGAGAGCAGAAAAGAGGGAGAGTGTGCACTCCTGACAGCTACAAAGGGGATTGTTGGAGTTCTTACGGCGATAACCCCAACGATGGACATTATTCTGCAACAGGGATCGGCGGATCCAGAGTTAGATGCGCAGGGAGCACACATGTTGAATGCGATTAAGTTACTGGTGGCTACTCACTGTCAGGTGACCCTGGACAGAAAGCTAAGTGTCAAGAAGGTAGTTCATTCAAGACTGGGGAAGGAACTCATACAACCAAAACGGGATGTGTATGGGGACCTTCCAGAACCCACGGAATACCTACTCGGAGAGAACCTGGGGGACAAAAATAAACAATTATTAAAATCAGTTAAAGCATCGGACAACTGCATGAACAGTTTTTTGGTGTACCGAGGCAATCGGAGGACTGGTTTTGACCAGCAAGGACGTACTGGCACACCTTACAACAGATTCAGAGGTAATGGGCGGTTTAGACCAAGAGGCATGAGAGGAGTGTCAAGCTGGGGCTCAAGACAACAAGCACCCGAGAAAAGATTCGGCAGAACAAACGAAGACTATGCACAGTACGGGAACATACCGAACTCCCAGAGGGGAACGAGAGGCAGGGGAACCCCGGGGCGGGGTTTTCCGAAATGAGGCACCCTATCCAGGTGGGTGGACCTCACAGACTTAAGTTTGGGTAAGGGAAAAACAGTTTATATTAATCAATTTATACGTATGTTCATATCTAGTTTGCTCATAACTTAAGCTGATCGAAATGTTTACTTAGTCAAAAAATTACTGTCTTGACTTCGGAAATAAAAAAGGAAAAGTTAGAATATATATATATATAATTATATATATATATAGGTAAATATATAAAGATTCAGACTCATGTTAAAATTACGAGAAAAAAAGAAGGGTTCAGGCTACAACGTGTGGTATAATACCTAATAAGTTTTAAGTGAGAAGTGATCATTAAATAGAGGTGGTGCACCCGGCGGTTTACTTATGTAGTGGTAAAAAATTTAGGGGAAGTGGTCGACGAAACTCCCAGATATGACATAGCTGCAAAAGTAAAGTGAAGGTGTGGTGCAAAAGGTACTCACACTTGAATAATTAGCTACACGGGAGGTCTATAGTAAAGAACCTTACACCGGGGCGAAAAAACTCGAGTACGACTCCATCTGTAGTTAAATAATACAGAAATATGGGGAGGTAAACTAGGGTTTACATTAATTAAGAAAATCAGCTACGAATAATAGTAGGGATTTTTATGGCTACAGTTAGAGGCATTAGCTTTTGAAGTTGGCTAAAGGGGGAAAGAATAACAGTTTACCTGCCAGAGAAATTAGGAAGAAATGGGTACCCCTCAATACATGACCCGGGCAAGCTTACAGGCATAGGCCTACAGAGATATATATATATATATATAAATATTTATACGTAGGTATATTGTTAAAACAAAACAAACAAAAATTTGAGGATATGAAATTACAAACATTGGTACGTAACTCGCTACAGCCTCAAACACAGAGTCGAGGGCAACAGACAGAAGGACAGGATGGCGTAGGGCATGTTCGTGAGGAACGACCGGTTACAAGAAAGCCGAAGCCAAGAGATAATAGGACGCGTCAGGTGGTGGACACGAAAGAGGAGAAACCACAGTGGGACAAGAAGTCGGTAAGGAAGAGGAACCGGGGACTGCTGAAAAGACCCAAAATAGAGGGTGTACCCCTCCTAGCCAGAACATTGGAAGGGTACGACATTGACAACAAAACCCTTCAGTACTTTAGATATACTTGGCGAGATTCAACCAAAAAGAACTATCTCACACACATCAATAGATGGGCCCTGTGGGCATTAGAAAACGATGTAAAAATTTTGAACCCCACCATTGGAAATGTATTGAAATACATAAGATATTATTTTGAGAAGGGAGTGGGGTATGGTGCATTAAATACAGCCAGGTGTGCATTAAGTTTGATACTACCAAGGTCAAATGGGAAGACAATAGGTGAGCACTATCTAATAAAGTGGTTTTTGTAAAAGCTGTTATGAGCAGAGGCCCCCACAACCCAGATATGACAGCTTCTGGAGTGTGGAGGTGATACTGAATTGGATTGAAGGTTTACAAAATAATTATATAATGAGCATGAAATTCCTTTCCTATAAGGTTACTATCCTACTGCTTCTAGTGTCATCACAGAGGGGGCAGACTATCCTAAATTTGACTGTAGATAGGATGAGAATAGAGGAGGATGCAGTGGTATTCAAAATGAGCAAGCTGTTGAAACACAATCAATTAGGACAGCCTTTGGACTCAATAAGATTCTTTTCGTACCCAACAAATAGGAAGTTATGTGTGGTAACAGCTATTAAAAGCTATGTAGCTAGAACAGAAAAAATTAGAAGGAAAAATACACAACTGTTGTTGTCCTACATAGGCCCACATGAGCCAATTACGAGGGAAACGTTAGCACCTTGGACAATAATTGTATTAAAGTTAGCAGGAATTGATACAGAGAGGTACAAAGGTCACAGTACAAGAGGCGCATCAGCCTCTACGGAAAAGGCCCTAGGAGCAAATCTCAATGCGATTATGCGAAACGCATGCTGGAGGGACAGCAAGAGCTTTGCGAAATTCTACCATAAGACTTTGGAAGACCCTAGCGAGGTACAAAATATGATTTTGAGCAGGGCTAGGAATAGAAAAGTTTAAAAGGATGATAAGACTATGTAAGGAAAAGATTCGTGGAAAAAAGGGGGACGTACAGTTAAGAAAAATAAGTGGTACCCTGTTGTAAACACGGATAAGCATTAAAAGCCCATACATAGAAATGAATAGGCTACAAAAAGTCATTACATTGCTAAAATAGGAACACAAGTTATCAGGAAGCCAGTTAAAAGTTGTTACAAATTAACAGGTTAACTTAAAAACTAGGTCAAATGGAGGATTGTACATGGTACAATCGGACCACGGTTTAATAATTAAGATATGTTAATCACGGTATTAAATAACATTGACGGTTACAAAATAAACGTTAAAATAAAGTGAATGGTAGTTTGGTTATAATTCAAGGACTTGAAAGAAATATAAATTTGTATTGAATACTGTTTGGAAGACAGGAAACGGTTACAACATAGTATGAAAAGTACTAAGAGTACAGGTTTCTTAAATAATTACGGTTAGTAAGTCAAATGCTGTAATTGGTGAAAATAAAAATACAAGGGAAAGTTCCAATTTTTTTTTAAATTTACGTTGGAAATTGCTGATACATACACACACACTAATGTACACGTATGCGTACACAGGTTACCCAAGTAAGAAAAACATTAAAACAGACACAGGGATATAATAGAATTATATATATGTGAATAATATATGTACGGAGGCACCTCTGAAGTTGTATATTACAGTGAAAAGACAAGGAAGGAGGAAGAAGTTGAAGGGAGGAGGAAGAAGCAAAGTCGGGTCACAAAAAACCATGCTTCAAAGTCTCTCCCCGGATACTTAACTTCTGGTATTCGGAAGATGAAGTAAGAATATGATAGTTATACTAGACTTACCTGTAAGTTGACGTATTACTGAGATTCTTACGAATCTACGAATACGAAGTTAAGGATCAGGGGCCCGCCCACCCACACCTTTACATAAGAAATAATACCCGGAGATTTACTCGAGTATATTTTTTTTTATAAAATTAGGGAAAGTAAGGGTACTTAGGGGTAGGGAGCCCTGATCCTGGTTAGATGATGTTAGGTTTTTTGTTCCCCTCCAACTACGAAAACTGAGGCTACTTCCGGCATGCGCGGGCTTATCCTCTCCCTATGTTGGGTCTTAGAAACTTACGATACAAATTCAGGAATTTCTTCAACTGTCTTATACACCTTGGTCCAAACCAGGATCTTCTTTTCCGAATTAGTTGGGCTGTGCTTATCTGAAAGAATAGAGCATCGCATAAATCAACATCGATCTGTTATCAAATATTATCGATAATTTGATGACAGTCTTTTGAAAATAATTTCCCATCACCCACCACAATGATATTCAAGAGTGACTAGTAAGAATCCACAAAGCTAATCAGGCCCAGTGACGAGGTTGCCATGGTCCACTATCTACCCACTACCGACCCCCTTCCACACATTGTTTCTTTCACAACTTCTCTCACCCCTACCCCTGTCTGCTACCAAAGACCCTATAACAATAAGACGGCTCACTCAGCCTGTACTGTGTAATCAAGAGAACAGCCAGTGCACCATGTGGTTGGTTTGATCATTTTGATAGCATTATAATGGGTTGTGTGAATGTGTGTCAGTGTGCTGGAAGAAGGATGCTGGGGGAATGTGTGTATGGTGGGTGGGATGGAGCAGTGGAGGGCCAGGGTGGGGGTTAGATAAAAGATCCACCTCGTACTTGTAGTACAGGGGTGAATACCAGCCCTATATAAAAACGGTCGAAAAAGCGTGGAAATGAAATCAGAGCCTAAATTCACAATCTAAGAAGCAACACTTATTCTTTGTATATGTCTTCATATTTCCCCGCTACCTTTGAGTTGAATAATATAATAAAACATTTAGTTTAATAAGATTTAAAAGTGAAATCGACGGCGTTCTACAGCCGCCATCTTGTCTTTTTTGCATTCTCTCCCATTTCACCAACTCTGTGGCGATATAAGTAACCATTTGACACTGGTGCCAGGCATTCTACTTCCTGTTCCATACTAAAGCTATTTTCGCCCATATTTAGACTACGTTGTCGTTCACCCCTGTACTGTAAGTATGAGGTGAATCTTTTATCTAGGTGGGGGTAGGAGTTCTATAAGTGTAACAACACGCAACACGTGGGGACCTTCCCCCCCCCACTTACATCAGGGAGGGGGTCGTGAGATGTGGTGTGATAGTGCCTGGTGAAGAGGGAGAGGGAGTGTGGGGGAGGAAGGGGGAGGAGAGGGAGGTGTGGTGTGAGAGCGCTGGGTAAGGTGGATCAGGAGGGGGAGAGGGCAGGATGGGGATGAGAGGGGGAAGGGGAGAGGAAGGGTGGGACCAGAGGGGGAGTGAGGGAAGGGGCGGGGAAGGGTGGTAAGGCCGGGAGGAGGGAGGGTGGGGGGACCAGGCAGTAGGCACATCAGCCAAATCCAAATGACAGGGAATCTCTCTTTTTTCATTTTAAACTCACCCTCTCGCATTGTATGTGTTTACATATGAAACACCAGCCAGCAGCCAGGCTGATCAAACCCACCACAAGATGGCACTGCAAAATTTACATTACCATGGGAGAGATAGGGAGTGAGACGTCTTAGTGTTATAGGGTATTTGCTGCTACCCAGCAACCGGAAAGGGGTAAGGAAATGACAGGTATGAATTACATGGGTGTAACAAGAATTGAATGGTGTAGGTGTCATCAGAAAGAACCCCTAGTGTTGTGTGATAAGCATAATTACGTCACTGTATTTGTAGGATATCAGGTCATTAATTTGAATTACACGACCATATCCAGTCATGGACCCTGGGTAATGTAATGCTTTGGGGTCTATTATGACTTGAAGTCTGAGATAGCGATCTTGGAGGAGAATGTAAACAAATGTGAGATATAAAGTATACCAAAACATAATCCAACTGAATCTAGTTCATATTGGTGCCATCTTCACTTGGTTGGTTGTTATTTCACGTCCTGGCAACATCTAAGGCCATATCCTGATGAGTACCGACTTCTGACAGTGTGCACTCATGGGGACTTTATAGTGCTGCCCCACTGGGAGACCAGGCCACCTGCACCATGACCTGATATCTCACATTATCCTGAAACTGAGCCAAACTAGTCCTTGCCATATCCTAATAATGCCGAGCGCCTGCCTAGGAAGTGACAAGTATCAATTTCTAAGTCATTGGTTTGACTCTACCAGGGTTTGAATCCCACGATCTAAACACGGGAGACGGACGCTCAATTCATTTGGCCATCCCGTCTACTACCTTCTTCATTACAGGTAATAGCAAGACGTTGAACTAGTAATGCTTAAATGCTACTACAATAAGCACGACGCCTCCACTTTCCTCGGTGTAGCCCCCTGGGGGGCCATATGCATGACGCGGTGTTAGCGCTACAAAACTAGTTTTGGCGGGAATCCCCCGGTTAGCGGCGAAAAGACAGCATGTAAGAAACGGTGTTACCCAGTACCGTAAACTAGGGTATGCTAACCCAGTTCCATAGCAGGTTTAGCAATAAACCTGGCCGGTTAGCTGTCGATTCAACATTGTATGTGTGTGTATGTGTCTGTTTATGTATGTGTGTCTGTGTGTGTGTGTGTCTGTGTGTTTCCTGACCTGACTTTACAGAGACAGACACACACACAGACAGACACACACACATACACAGAAAGACAAAGACGAGTCGGGTAAAGTCGGGTAGGGTAAAGTCAAGTCCTGTATGGTCAAGCCAAGTCGGGCAGGGTAAAGTCAAGTCGGACAAAGTCGCTGAAAACGGCAGCAAAACAAAGGCGTAAAACAATTTTATTATGTTTGCCGATACACTTCGTCCAAAACTTCAATTTTATTGAAAATTAATAGAAATACAGAACAATTTGGCATACACATGGATACATCCATGCAATATAATAATATATTTAAGACACAACTATTCATAATTAAGCATTTTGAGCTTAGAAACATACCGTACATGTGGGTACCAGTTAGTGTACACTGTTCCAGCATATCTATCAGGCTCATAGCAGTACACGCCGGTACCAGTTAGAGGATAGTCCCTAATCTAAAAATAACTGGAAAGGTTAGCTACCCTGACCACTTTTCGCGCCACTGGTGAGGCAAACACCGGTTCATGCTTATGGACCCAGGGGCCATATAACGCGGTGTTAGTGCTACAAACTTAGTTTTGGTGGGAATCCCCCGGTTAGCAGCGAAAAGACAGCATGTAAGAAGCGGTGTTAGAGCTAACACCACAACCGTAAACTAGGGTGCGTTAACCCCGTTCCATAGTAGGTTTAGCGGTAAACCTGGCTGGTTATCTGTTGATTCAACAACGTATGTGTGTGTCTGTGTGTGTATCTGTCTGTATGTTTATGTATGTGTGTGTCTGTCTCTGTCTGTGTGTATGTCTGTCTGTGTGTGTATCTGTCTGTTTCTGTGTGTGTATGTTTATGTATGTGTGTCTGTCTGTCTATGCGTGTGTCTGTCTGTATGGTCGAGTCGGGTAAAGTCGAGTTGGGCAGGGTCGAGTCAGATCGAGTCGAGTCAAGTCAAGTCAAGCCGGGTAGTTTAAAGTCAAGTCGGGTAGGGTAAAGTCAAGTCGGGTATGGTCAAGTCGTGTAGGGTAAAGTCGGGTAAAGTCAAGTCGTGTAGGGTAAAGTCAAGTCGGGTGAAGCCAGATAGGGTAAAGTCAGGTCGGGTAAAGTCATGTAGGGTAGGGTAAAGTCAAGTCGGGTAAAGTCAGGTCAGGTCAAGTCGGGTAAAATCTAGTTGGGTAAAGTCAAGTCGGACAAAGTCGCTGAAAACGGCGTCGACAGCAAAACAAACGACGATTTTATTATGTTTGCCAATATGCAGTCCAAAACTTCAATTTTATTGAAAATTAATAGAAATACAAAACAATTTGGCATAAACATGGATACATCCATGCAATATAATAATATAATGAATATATTTAAGACACAACTATCCATAATTAAGCATTTTGAACTTAGAAACATACAGTACATCTGGGTACCAGTTAGTGTACACTGTGCCAGCATATCTATCAGGCTCATAGCAGTGCACACCGATACCCGTTAGAGGGTATTCTCCAATCTAAAAATAACTGGAAAGATTAGGTACCCTGACCACTTTTTGTGCCCCTGGATACAGCTTGACCTACTTCGTCACCCTGGTGACAGCTACCCTGGCATTAGCCTTTAACTGCGAGGCAAACACCGGTTCATGCATATGGACCCTGTACTGCGTGAACTAACGGGTTTGGATGGCAATGACCTTGGCGCGGCCGGCGTGACTGCTGGCTATAAACATATGGGTCACGAGGACTTGCTAACGACGATGCAATGTCACCCTAATATCAGTCTGCCACCTGCACATCACGTTTTCCAGCCAAGCCTAAGAGACGCAGCTATGCGTAGAGAGTTCCCACAGTGTGTAAGAAAAGCGACACCTCTTGATGAATTTAAATCAGTCCTCAAGACTCACCCGCTTAAAGGCCCTGTCACACTACGACGTTTCCGCCGGCGCGCCGGCAACGCGCAAAATATTTGCAACCCGTCGGCACGCGTCCAACTCTTCGGGACAAAGTTTGACGCGGCGCAGCGTGTTAGTAGCGTGCTACAAGCGCGCGGCCAACGCGTTTCGACGCGCGCAGAACAACATGTCAACGTCCCACCAGCGGGTTCCCAGCGTGCCATCGGCGCGTTGTCGGCGCGTTAGTACCGTGTCAACGCGTACATACCCGCCCGCAGCGCGTCGACACTGCGCGGCCAACGCGTCCAGGCATGCCCGCAACACGTCCAACGCGCCGAGATACGCTGGAGCAACGCCAATAGTGCGCCCACTACCCGTCGATGGGACGTTACCGACGCGCCGACGGAACGGTCGCATTTTGGGGAAAAAAAGCCAACGTTAACCGACGTTGAACAATGGTCTGCCAGCGTTATGCCGGCGCGCCGCCAACGTGTGTCAACGTGTTGCTAACGCGTCCGTAACGCGCCCTCCAACCCGTTGGTGCGCGTCGCTGCACGTCCAAAGTTTTGTGCATGCACAAAACCTTGACGCGCCGCGCCGCGCACCGACGCGCGCCGACGTTTCCATTCACACGTTGCTATGTACCGACGCGCCGGTAACGCGCCGGCAACGAACCGGACGTGTACCGACGTGTTGAACAAAAACCCAACCCGTCGGCACGCGTCGAAGCGCGCTGGGGAGAAACGTCGTAGTGTGACAGGGCCTTAAAGTGGCATAGTCCGATCGTTTTGATCTGTCATTTTCTTAGATAAATATATTAGGTTGATTATTATAAATGACCTTACTTTCGGTTGAAGTAACTTTTATTTGAAATGGCTAACTTTTGAGATATTTGAAGTGCAACAGGTTCTATTAAAGTTGCATGGTCTGATAAAATATAATTTTGTCAAAATTAAAACAACTACTTACATTTGATCCTATATATCCAACTTAGATACTGGTGTATTAGCTAATGATTTGGGACAGCATATAAAGAATAACCAGTGAATTTATAACCTCACCCCTTTGAACACTCAGTTTGAAACACCCATTATGCAGGGAGGCCATTATAGCAGCGAGCTATATCTCGTCCACTTGGTGGTGTAGAGTGACCTAGATTGGTCATGTGACAGCTGTTGTAAAAATGGCTGGGTCAGTGGAGAGAAGGGAGGGTAAAACTGAGGTATTTTCAATTTTCTTTAGAGTAGTTCAAACAGGAAATATATTTACTTTAATGTAAAATATATGTTAGTACAATTACATTGAATAATTCAATGAGAAACACATATAGATGAACAACGTATTTTTGTTGTTGAATGTAAAAAGGTTTTGGACTGTATGGGGTTTGAACCCACACCACCAAACAACTTCAACAGTCTAACCACTAGGCCACAGAGACCACACATCATTACTGGCTACCCTGCAGTTCAGGCTTTTTGTGTATAGGACATCATATATAATATACAAGATGTGTATGTATGTATGTATGTATGTATGTATGTATGTATGTATGTATGCATGTATGCATATACTTATGCATGTATAACGATGTCATGTATACAGGCTGTGTATGCATGTATGTATGTATTTATTTATTTATGTATGTACATTGCATCATTCAATCAGAAGCACATATAGAACAACAATTATATACCTTTTCCATTTTATATACAGTGTAACTGATGCCCCAGCCACATGAGGCCTGCGTTCGCTTACGATCGATCCGATCCTTTCGTAAACTGATTTCATAAACCAGTGAATCACATGGTGTTTACCAAGTGTCTCTCCATCTAGTCTTGGGAGTATGATGGATAATGCACATCTTGCAGCGTTAATCGCTCCAAAACCTAATCCCTCATCCTCTAACATCCTTAAAAATCTAACTACTTGTGCTATAGTTGGCTTTAAGGGTTTCACTTTCATAATTAGACAATGTACACCCCATTTCTTCAAGTATGTGACATCAATCTTTGTTGAGTCACCTTATCCAATCTAAACTGTTGTAAATAGTTGTTTAGAAAAGGAATGCCAGAAGGGGTGTTGTTGTCTCAGTGGACTGTTAGCGGGCCTTGATGTTGTCGGTTCCGTAGTCCTCTTGGGAATCTGATATAGTCTTTCGCTCCTAATGCTACTCGCCATGGCTGCATTATTTTCCCAAATTAAGGAGAAAGCATCCACTTGCCAAGCATTTGGTTCTGGATGCCATGAAACATATTTAGGTAATTTGTTATTGTTTCTTGAAGCAAACAAATCAATTTGTGGCATTCCCCATTTCTGACCAATTTGTTGAAAAATATCGTCATTTAATGACCACTCCAAATGATCATGGAAATGTATACTTTTCCTATCTGCCAAAGTGTTCTGACTACCTGGTATGTGAGCTACCGTAACCCATACTTCATTCTTCTGCGCACAATTCCAAATTAGGTTTGCTATTTTATTACATGGTTTGGACTTGGTCCCTACCATGCTTCGAATGTAGGCCATTGCCGTTGTGTTGTCTGTCAGAATCCTGACATGAAATTTCGGTATGCGGATTAAACTGCATAGTCCCAAATAAACTGCTCTAAGCTCTAGAACATTGATGTGGTCTGAAATTTCTTCTTCTAACCATCTGCCCCCTGTTGCGATATCATCACGGTGGGCACCACATCCTTCCAGAGAAGCGTCTGTTGTAACTACAGTGTTAGGTTCTCCCATACGAATAGGATTCGGAGAGGAACTAGCGTGTCTAAGCCACCATTCAATATCGTTTATGCCTTCTGGAGACAAAAACACTTTTCTCTGCAAATTGCCTCAAGTTCTGCTAAGTTCTTGTCTATCTCTAGCGATTTAATGTGAGCTTTGCCATATAAAACAGTGGGGGCATATGAAATCATAATGCCCACCAAAACCGCGACCTGCCTAATCTTTGGCTTGTTTAATGTTAGCAAATTGTTGGCAGTATTGTTGCTAAATCTTGTGCTCTTTCTAGTGAAAACATTTTAAAATGTTTATATTCAACCAACTTGCTGAGGATTGTTAAGTCCAGAATCATTCGAGCCTCTCCATTAGGTTTGGGTCTAGAAAAGATTTTTGGAAATAAATTATCCATCTTCATGGTTCACCTTTTGGATAATGGGTTTCTGATTTTAAAAAAGCCTCACTTGTTCATCTAGTGCCTCTCTCTCATTGTCATCAAATCGATATGGAAAAGGAATTCTTTTCCCTGTCGGTAAAGAGATAAATGGAATGCGAATTCCATTGACAATACTTTACACTGTCAAGTTATCAGTTATTAAGTTCCATACAGTTTTTGACATTCCCTGCTTTGAAAATGCTTACAGGTGTTACGGCGGCCGGTAGAGTTAGGGTAGCAACTTCTACTTGTTCCCTGGACGATGGAACGGCTTGTTGGGAGTGTACTCCCTCTTGAACGGCCGGTTCCCGTCGTTCCAGCCGTATGACTGGTGTTGACCCCGGCCTCTGGGCTGGAAGCCGTAGGTCGGTTCTGACCTTCCTCCTCGGGCGGGCCGCTGGCTGCGAAAATCCGCACTCGTTTTTCTGAAGCGAGTCTTGGCGTCCATGGGATTCTTCTTGGGATCCATGTGCTTCCCACACTTAGCTCCAGCCTCCACCTCTTTAAAGAGGTACTGGAGCTGACCACCAAACATCTTAGCTTTGTCCAGCGGGCGGCCTGCCTTTTGTGGGTTTTGGAGGAAGGAAAAGGGTATATATACTCTTTTCCATCATTGTCCACGATCTTCTTGGGCCTAGCCACCTCCTTCCCCGTGTCCGTACAGACAGCTTGAAAACATTCTCGTCAGCGTCTGTACGTGATAAAGTTACTAGCTGCTGTCAGCATCGCCAGTCCCTTATCCATAGTTCTGGCCAAAGAGGAGAACTTGTTTTGCGTCTGCATACGATTGGCCACTGGCGCAGTCGCTGGCAAGGTCCCCCTTGTGTATGGTATGGAAGACAGTCTAGTTTGAATTGTGTAATATGCATCTCTTAGATCTACTTGCCAGCCAAGCACCTGGTGTAACTAAATCTTGTGCTCTTTCTAGTGAAAACATTTTAAAATGTCTATATTCAACCAACTTGCTGAGGGTTGCTTTATGCCGTGTCGGCAGCCTAGGCCATATTCAGGGCGAGAAATGTTTTTTGTTCAAACCATCGCTTTTACATGTAAAAGCAGACAATCAATTATGTGCCAATAGACTCTCATTAAATTAGAAAGCTCACAAGTTTTATTAATAATTGATAGAATCTATTTAGTAAACTATATGAGGTGGTACAGTCCAGCTGCCCTCAAAAAGGCTAAAATGTTTTCCTGTTTTACCTTAGTAAAAAGGTCATGCATACTGTCTGCAGTGTAGAACTGTTGGCGCAGGGCCAAAAAATCAACGCAACTTAGTAAAATGTGTTTGAGTGTCAGCGGGGACCGACACCCAATTCATTCAGGGGGAGGTTCCCCCTTGAGCAGAAAAGCATGTGTAAGCCACAAGTGGCCAATACGGCAGCGGCTAAGGACCACTTGGTCCCGCCGACCATCCGCATGAGTCTGTGGTGGCTTTCCCACAGATGGTTCAATTTCTTGAAGTTTATCAATGTTTTCATCCCACTCATGTTGCCATTTGGATTTTATGTGGGTGGCTATTAGTGGTTTCAAGATCAGAGTGAGGGATCAGACACGGTTCAAGATCACAGTTCAGGGCCTTCTTCGCAGCCCGATCAGCTCGTTCCTTTCCTTGTATGCCAGCATGGCCAGGCACCCAGCACAGGTGGATGTCATACCCATCCGTTGTCAGTTGGTTCATTTTATAAATGACCATTGCTAGAATAGGGTGATTCGTTTTCAGTCCAGTAACAGCCAGGAGGCAAGAGAACGAATCACTGTATATAACATAGTTAGTGTGGTTGGATACCTCGATACACTCCAACGCAAGACAGTCTAGAACTTCCTCCGATCGTCAGCTAAATGGACATCTCTGTCCATTTCTTTGATGACCGAATCAGGGATTCCCTTAATCCCAGTGAGTTGTTCACCCAACTTTGTGATCACCTCCGCAGGCTTGAAGTTGTTAAAGTGCCCTTTGATGATTTCCCACATCATTGTTGTGGTGAGCACTTTCTTTGCCTTTTCTTGTGCGCATTTCTTACGCACCTTTCCGCCAATCTTGCCGAACAGGCCTGCCCTTTTGGTATCCGAGTCCTACGACGAGTCTGAAGAAGAATCCTTCTTCTTTTTCATCTTCCGTTTCTTGGTCTTCTTCTTGACCACCTTCTTACTTGCCTTCGTGAACTCACCTCCTGACGAGCTCACGGCCGTCTTCTTTTTAGGCCAAGGAATCGGGTTTGGCGAGGAGTCGTCATCAGGGGAGAAGTTATCATCTCCTGATACATCCTCCCAGTCGGAATCAATTTCCACTGGAGTGGCCTTTTCTTGGATCCTGTTTGTGCCGAGTTTGGCCTTTGGAATTTCAATTCCATTAGGCTGTCCATACTTGCTTCCCAGTCACGTGGAACCACGGTCATGATCTCAGGGTCACTCCCGACTTCCGGGTCGGACATGATCAGTGCCCTGGACTGAGGGGACAGAGGAACCGTCAACATCTGTGACTAGTCTGAATCGTCCGGCGGGTGGCCCTCTGCAGCTGCTGGTGCCCCCCGTCTTACTGCGCTTCGTAGCCATATGAAATCTGCAACAATCGAGAAGAATGTTACTAAGAGGCAAAGAAACATAGTTTCAACATCTCAATGGTATTCAAGAAAACCATAGCGCATAACTTGGTGTTAGAAAACCGTATTTATACTGTTTCTACACAGGCGTTTCAAAAGCTAATGTGTATTGTCGTAGGTACCGAAACCAAAACCAAACGAGGGGTAGGGACTAGTGTATCGTTCCCTCCCACACTCTCTGTTTCGTACACTTCTCCCCCCTGTGGCTACTGTGCCAGCAAGTTGGAGAAAATGCTACGAGACTCGGAGGTACGCCTAAAAAAATGGGGAGTCTATAAAAGAAACCCAGGATAATTTCCAATGCGAATCCATAAAAGAAACCACAGAAAAATCCCAACGTGATGTGGCTCCAGCCATCATCGCTCTACATTCGGCAACAGGCGGAATGTAGAACATGGTTCTATCAATGTTCTACGAATCGTAAGACATCCATAACAGTAACAAAACTACACTTCCAAAGCTAAAAATAGCTTCAAAACATGCAGTAATGCAACAAATATATACTGTATCAATCCTTTATGAAAACTTACAGTTAAACCGTAGTTTGTAGGTTAAAACTGTCGGAGCAACTCAACGAACATCCTCCGGTCGTGAGCTGATTATGCTAATTGCTGGACCCAGATGTGCTTCCTTCTCCCGAGCCTGAGGCTAGCCAGAGGGTTAGTACTGAGGTAAAAATATATATATATATATATATATATATATGGACCAAAAAGAAATATATATGTGAAATATAAGCATTATGTGCATATAAATTTGCGGTGCTGCCTTTTATTATTTAATTATTATTATTTATTCGTTCCCTTGATATACGATTTGCTTCGGGGCAGCCTTCATAGACTTAAGCCCAGAACCCGGCGCATTTGCGATGGATCCCGTCCAAATGATAAGGCATGACCGAAACAGTTGCTGCCATCATAGCATTAAACCTGGAAATCTGCATTGCTATCTAATGAATCTGCATTTCTTATATAAATGGACCCACCCCCCCCAAAAATAATATATATATATAATAAATAATATTGTATATACATATATGACATATATATACTAGTGCATATATAAAATGTATTTACTGCATGGGCATCGTAAGATGCCCTCGCAACACATACATTTTATATCATCATCATCATGCTGTCGGTTGCGATGCGACAAAGACTGCTTTCATTACTTGACTGCCGCTCTCCATTTACATTTCATGAAAGCTGCCTGCAAAAGTGTTGAAGTGCTGCTGGCTTTTGCAAGTTACCAGCGGCACTCTCTCGGGGAGCAAATAGAGGTTTCCCACCGGCAAGAACATGTCCAGACAGGCCAAAACTATTTGTCCCTGCAGTGGTCGGTCGGGAGATGTTGGGAGTTCCATACATCAACCGCCCTGATGCTGCCAGAGTGTCATGGTTTTCTGTTCAGGGTTTGCTCCCTTGGCCTTCGGTTCTGTCAAGAACCTGTACCACAAGGCAGTGGTTTACAACTCTGCAGGCCAGGGGCATCAAACTCCCTGAGGTATTGCAATACCGGCATACTTCTATAATATTAACGTTGATGTTTTGTGTGCAAGTCTATATATTCAAATGAACAATACAAAGCGACCGAAACAGTGAATGTGAAATAATTGTTTCCACTCTCACTAGACTTGATTGTCTCCTGGTTAAGTTCAAGTTCGCACAGATTTTACACCCTGACATCTAAGGTCATGTGAAGATAGATACTGACTCATGACAATGCCAAAGATGCCAACATTATGTGACCAAAAATAGGAAGAACGTAACATTTTATTAAGAAGGTAAGTTGTGTGGCAACACGTGGTACGACAATCAGACATATATTCAATTATTTGTTTGCGAACCTAAGTGCATTTGTCGGTGCTCAGAATGACATAGTATAATCATACAATATATAATATGTATATAATTATATTATATACTTTTTCATACAAATCACACCATGTAACCCACCATGTGTCATTTTCTAGGTTCTGCTTGCCACAATGAGCTGCTGATGTCTTTAAGCTGCTGTATGTAGTGGATTTTGCCTTTCATATCACCTGATTTTTTCTTTTAAAGGTGGGTGAGAGTGAAAATCGGGAGATTTGCACATGGAATCGTAATATCGGAAGAAAGTAGCCAAAATCGGAAGTCTTCCTATAAAATCGGAGCAATTGGCATCTCTGCAGTGCGCATTCATGACTACATTATTCTGCCCAACTGACATGCCATGGTCAGAGCACCATGACACGATATCCCACTCAGTCACAATATCCCGACACTGAGCTATAGTGGCATCCTGTGTGTAATGCCCAATTAAATACCAACCTATCCTACACATACAAAGCACTAGCTTTGAGCTCGGGCAGTGAAAGCTTGTTATTTGGAGCTGGTTGTGGCAGTTTGTGAACTTTAACGAGTTCCGCTTACAATACCGGAGATCCGTCATTCAGAGTGTTAAACTGGCCTGTCTGCCGCATACAAAAGTGTACTCATCTTTTTGACAAGATGAATAAACATAGTATGGGAGCCAGACTGGCGGTGAGCAGTGGGATTGGACACGGGAAGATGGAAGAAAAGTATGCATGTGTGCACCTGCGTGCGTGCGTGCGTGCACGTGTGGTGTTTGGGAGTTGGTTGGGTGGGTGAGGGGTTTTATGTCCTAGTAATTGCTGAGGTACTATCAGGACCGGTAGCAACTTGAGATTAATGCGCACCCATTACAACTTTATAGTGCTGGCCCATCTTGATAGATAATGATACGATATTCTATTCGGACAACTCTCCACTGACATTGGTCACACTTTAGCAGTTCCACACACATCCGCCTACCCCCCCCCCCCCCACACACACACGGCAACTTTATAGTGCTAGCCGATATACACTCACCCACACTCACAGACATCCACTCTCACTCTCACCATGTCTCTTGTCTCTCTTACAGCAAACTATTTTGTTGGTGTAGCTACACTGCAGCCCACAAGCACGTACGCACGCACGCACGCACACACCTCTCTCGCCACTCTCATCACCAAAACCATCCATAACACTAACCCAGGCAACCATTCCTTGCTCGATCTTAGCACTGCATAGCATCAGGCGAGGTCAAGGGTTAGCCAGCCAAAGTCGTCAACATTTTCGATGCCGCAAAAAGCATATATGACGAGGATGAGGGTAAATTAAAAAAAAGTGATACATCATAAACCAACGTCATGTTCTGCTCTTAAAATATTGATGTGTACAACTGTGTGTGGGAGGGAGAGTGTGGTCTTGGAAAATTAGCTCTCTTTCAGTCTTTGTAGTTGTACTACCGTGAAAATGTTGAAAACGTTTGATGACCCCTTCATAAGTATTTTGGTCGGACTCGGTCTGGGAATGAAACCATGACCTCTCGCATGCAAAGCGAGTGCCCTTCCCACTCGGCGACCCCGTACGCTGTCTATGTATACATGTATGTGTGTATACATACGTGTGTGTGTGTGGCATTTCGAGAGAAAAAAAGAATGCAACAGGTCAACAGATTTGTTAAAATAGGGAGAAAATAGGACGTTTTAACTGAAAATAAGGCTAAATAGGGCGTCACCCAAAAAATAGAGAAAAATAGGAAAAAGTAGGACACTTGACTGCCTGTTTGATTGGTATAAACTGGATGGTGTTTTTAGTCTTGATCCATTACACTAGTTCAAGAGTTGGTACACCAGACGGGATGGCCGAATGAGTTAGAGCGTCAGTCTCCCGTGCTGGTAGATCGTGGGTTCGAGTCCCGGTCGAGTCAAACCAATGACTTTAAAATTGATACTTGTCGCTTCCTAGCCAGGCGCTCGGCATTATTAGGACAGGGCAAGGACTGGTGTGCTCAGTGTCAGGATAATGTGACTGAGTGGGATACCAGGTCATGGTGCCGGCGGCCTGGTTTCCCAGTGGGACAGCACTATAAAGTCGCCATGAGTGCGCACTGTCACAAGTCGGTACCCGTCCTGATATGACCTTAGATGTTGCTAGGACGTAAAACAACAACAAACAAACAAATCAAGAGTTGGTAGCAAAGTTAGATTGTGGGATTCGAACCACATGTTCAAACCCTGGTCGAGCCAAACCAATGACTTAACAATGTATACTTGTCGCTTCCTAGCCAGGATAATGTGACTGCGTGGGATATCAGGTCATGGTACTGGTGGCCTGGTCTCCACGTGGGGCAGCACTATAAAGTTGCCACGAGTGTGCAGTCACAAGTCGGTACCTGTCCTGATATGACCTTAGATATTGCCAGGGTGTAAAACCCCAACAACAAACAGCAAAAGTATACTCTAAAAACTGTTCGATACCCAAAATTGAGATGAATGAGAATAGATATAATTTACATTGCACATATTTATGAATAATGTTAGAGTACATACGTCTATTGGCGTTGGGGGGGGGGGGGAGGGGGATGTATATAAGTGGTGGGCATTGATAATAACAGGTGTGTTGAGTGGGTAGGTAAGTAGGTATGTACGTGAGTTGTGGTCTTGCACAGCCAGCACTGATATCAAGCACGTAGACGTATAATACACAATGCCCCACAAAATAATATATAAATGCGAAATTCCTGTTGAAGCCTGTTAGTGAAAGGCGGGAAATCAATTTGAATGTTCAACTAGTAATTCAAAAGGCTATTCAAGGCCATCTATATCTAAACAAAATAACATGTTGCTAATGAATTAAATTGTTAAGCTAATTATTGGTACAATGCTAGATGCGTTATTACAGAATAGAGATGCAACCATAGATTGTAATAAGTATTTTGCTTCACAGGCAGTTACAATCGTGGCGATAATGCAGTGAGGTCATGAGGTGAAATCTTAAATCTTTTAACCACATTAAAATCTGTACTAGTGCAACCTTAGTGGCGTACTAATAGTACACAAAGCGAAGCGACATCTACTAAATCTCCCATCTTAAGCCAAAATAAAAGTGAATTGATCGTGTCATGCAACTAATTAATTACCTATTCCATTGTGTGTGTGTATGTGTGTATGTGTTCCAGCAGTTATTACTGTCTCAATAATATCATATCAATTTTTAACAACCATACTAAAGAAAAACAGTTTGTGATCAAAACAGTGGAAAGCCATAGCATAAATAACTGATATCATGAGATATTGGGGTAGGAGGGGGGGGGGGGGGGGGGCACCAACAACAATATTTTGTTGGATCACGAAATTGCATAGAGCCACTGGGTAAATTCAGTACACGATCTTCCGGTATGTCTCGTCGAGACAAAGACCTTAAAGTTGCATAGTGCGATGAAAACATCAAATTTTCAAAACCAAAACACTTATCTAAATTTGATTCTACATATTCAACTTAGGTGCACTTATTAGGCATTTGTTGCTGCATAGAAGGGCATAATAAGTCAATTGATAGAAACCGTTACTACTGAAGTCTATGGTGTCAGAGTTTTGGCGTGCTTGCCAAAATTATTTTAGCATGTTTTGATGTCAAATATCTCCAGCCATTTAAAATTAAAGTATAATATATTTATCTCAGAAAATAGCAAAAACTCAAAAGCATCCGACTATTCAACTTTAATCTTAAGAATAAAACAGCACATCTTAAACTAATTAACCAAATTTGTTTCTTTCGCATACCAAGATTTTGATTTAAAAGTTAATGAATTAAATCGCAATCTGAATGATTGCATGTCTGTTTCAGTTAAATTGTTAAGCAGTTATTCAAAGTTTTCACAGTTGTACAAAGTGCAAAACGGGGGAGGGAGGTGGGCCATATACATTAAACTTGTGGCTTAATAAAAAAAATATATAAAAAATTCATATAACATAAACTAGTGTTACGCTATGTGGTCAAATGTTGATGTGGACTATTTTATGTGTGACTGGAGTATGTTCAGGAAAAGTAGTACTCTTTGTACAACTGCTAAAATGTGGGGGAACTTCGGATGACCCCCTAAGTCCTAACTTTTAGTCGGGTTCCAACTCCCATCGTGGCCACCTCTTCTGTGTAAACAAAGACCATGGGGACCAGGCTACCTAACTATATGCAGTTTTGACAATTTAGAACTTTTATATATAGTTTGCAAGGAGTATCCAAGAAATACCAAACTATTGAACCAATTACATAATTTGACATTATTTGAAATGGAACATTTGAATTTGTTTACATTGATAAAAACAATGCAGGTAACCGTTAGTTTTTTCTCCTCAAAATGTTTCCAATGTGTTCCTAAAGTAAGTAGGTATGTGCATGTCCGCGCTATGTGACGGCCGTTTTCTGCCAAATAGCTGTTCCTGGAACAGACTGTCTAATAGCAGAGGGATGCCCCAAAATGCTTTGTTTTCATTGGCTCTTAGTGGCTATCCCCAGGAATTCAAGCCTATGACATAGATAAAATGTCCCTCTACAACCTTGTGTTTATATTTAGCAAATCTGGTTATGTTTTCCGTGTTTGTGCGTATTCAGAAGATTTGACTGGATTTCAATGATCAAACTCCACCTTCTATATATATCTTGGGCATCATTGTGTGAAGTCTCATGATGGTGTAAGGTCGAAAAGGTATTTTGCTAGGTTCCCAAAGTTTCAGTGTTATAAGATCCATCATTTCAATGATGACCGAAAATTAACAAATATGGCACTAATGCATGCATTTACTTTCATGTTAATGGGAGGAATCGACAGAACAGATGGGCATCTACTTACAGTAAGTTACACTGACAATTTCATTTAGATACCTCGATTATTTAGGAAGTTAGAACAAAAAATGACTAAATTATTAAATATATAGGTTTTGGGTCACACACTTGTAATGCTAAAACATTAAAACAAATGAAGAAAACTTAATGTTTCATGGACATATGATAGTTATACTAGACTTACTTGTAAGTTGACGTATTACTGAGATTCTTATGAATCTACCAATACGAAGGTAAGAATGAAAGTAGTTACAATGGACCCATGGATATACTCATTACACAATGAGAAATTTCTATAACCTTTCTGAATCACTAATGTATTCATTTACTTTTATTTTAATGGCATAAATTCTCCAAGTAACTCACTCACCTTTATTTTAATGGGTGGACTCGACAGAGCAGATAGTCATCTACTTACACTGAAAATTTCAGTGAGATATGTTGATTATTAAGCAAGTTAGAACAAAAATTGACTAAAAATCTAGATTTTGGGTCACACTTGTAATGCTAAAGCATTAAAACAAAGACAGAAAATTACCCCTCATTATCGAAATTGAAATAGCTCTAGCACCCTTAATAATCAACCGAATGACACGATTGTTGGATTTTCTTGTATGGGTTGCAAAGCCCTTTCCAACAATGCAATCCATTTTCAGATTGGTGTGGTTTGAAAATGTTGTCCACATTGTAGGGGGGGGGGGTTCAACATTTTATTCCAGTTGAATAACATCTTTTTTTCAGCACGGAGGCGCTGGTCTTCCGGCCTTAACCGGAATAGTGCATATGAACTATTTATGGATGAGATGATAAGATGGTATGAACAATATAGACAATAGTAGGTTAAAATGAGGCATTACAAATATAGTGGGGATCTTATTTTGCACATGTACACAGGAGAATAGCCATTTATTTACCTTTAGACTATATCAGTGATTTGATGATCATACCTGTGAGGAGACATTAATATAATGGGCATGACTTGCTGATACAGGTAGTCGTGGATTTTGGATCATGCAAATAATGGTCGCACAACTCATTTAAATTGTCTTACTATATTGTCAACTATAGCTTTGTTGGTAGTATATGTTTTATTGGTTTCGTCAGGTGTTATAGGCTGGTGAGTATACTTTGGTAGTTGTTATTTCTTTTACTCTTTTTGCCAGGGGGGGATTTCAGAGAGGGAGAGGGAAGGGAGTGGTTTGGGACTATGCATGTATTTCGGTTCTCAACTTTTGTGGTCTATCCAGGTAGGTTTATTAATGTATGTCTATGTTGGGTACTCAACCTTTAATCTAGATTTAAATTGCAGGTAGGTTGTTGCATTCCTGGTTTTGGCAGCGAGTTTGTTCCAGAGTTAGCTTCCCTGATAAATAGGTGCTCTTTTGAGTTTGTTAGTCCTTGGATAGGGAATTTTCAAGAGGTTGCCATCTGCTGCTCTAGTATTGTGAATACTTGTGTCGGTATATATTGTGTCTTGGGCTCTATTGTACATGAGTCCTAAGAAATGCCTTTTGCGCCTTGTCTCTAGTTTGTCCATTACAGCTTTAGCGTGTAGTTCTTCTGTGTGTAGATTTTGGCCTTTGTAAACTGTTCTGAGTGCCCTATTTTGTACTTTTTGAAGCTTTGCTTGTTGCTGTTTTGTGAGTAGTTCATATATTAGGTCATTATAATCAATTATTTGGAGGATCATTGTTTTGTACATAAGAAGAGCTGTTTTTTCACTTATAAAACCCTGATTTTTCTGAAGGTGTTCAGTTTCCTTGCCAGTGACTGATTTAATCTACTTAGTTGTTTATTCCCATTTAGAGTTCCATCCAGTTCAGTTCCCAAATATGTGTAGGTCTACCTCCCTTAGTGTTTCATTCCCAATCTTTATTTGGACTTCTGGGGCTTTGTCCTTCTTGTTCTTGGTGCCATAGATAGCATATTCAGTTTTGATTATATTGAGAGTTAATTTGTTTTCTTTGCATGATATATTTATTCTAGACAAATTTTCATTTGTCAATTCTGCTGCTTTTGCTAAGTTACTGTTTGATACCAGTTGGACTGTGTCATCAGCAAATAGAATGCATTTTGTTTGCCTCAGTGCTTGGGGTAAGTCGTTTATGAACAGAAGTAATAGAAGGGGACCCAGTGTTGATCCCTGTGGTACCCCAGTTTTTACTTGTCTAAAGGTTGACTAAATGCCATTTAGTTTGGTACTTTGCTTTCGATTGGAAAGATAGTTTGTCAGAAAGGATACTGTTTTTGGACCCATCCCACTCTTGACAACCTGCAACAGGATTTTATGATCTATAGTGTCAAATGTGTACGCCCTTGAAATACTAGCGCTAAATAGCATCACTCCTCTGCCCCCACCCAACCCCAAAAGTACACGTCATTCTCAATGTTGGACATCCAGGCACTTTTTGCGCTCACAACGTGCGAATGGTAAAACAAATGCCACTCTCATAGAGACAACACTAAAATTACCCTATCACAGTAACTTGTGTTTTTTGGTGCTTTGAAAGCAAATTTCTCTTATTTTTATTAAATAGTTCAGATCTTTCTCTACAATTTCACATTCAGCTTTTTTTAAGCCAGCCAATCGATCTGGTAGGGCTACCACTGGCACTGACACTCAGAATATCACAAATTTCAATATTATCTCTATTTTTAATCCTTTCAGAGAAAGTTGTTCTTCAGTTAAATTAAATACTTCAGATCTTCCTCTTCAATCGTGCTTTAAGATATTTGTAATCGACCCAATGAAAGTTTTAAAATATATTTTGAAAAAATAAATGCTCCGCATAGATATAGCATTGCTGCAGCACAAATCACCTCGTTGTTTTACCCTTCGCGAGTAGTTTGGCCGGGCTGTGACGTCACGCCGACATAGAGAATGGGAACCTCACCTCCCCCCCCCCCCCCCCCCCCACCCTCCCATCAGCGATGCTACTCTTCTTAGCACTAACCAGCAGCTAACCTGGATATTTGATGCATACTCGATTCCCCGCGCATCGTAAACTATATATGCCATTTCCCGTGCACCCGCCTTTAGTTTACACACACAAAATGACATCCATTCCCCTCAAAGCCTATACAACAATCATGGATGTGACCGACAAAGCAGGTGCCTAGACAGTATCCAGTTGGGGCCTTTACAGTTGCTTGACATTTAAGAACAGCGCCCCAAAGGACTACGTGCTATGAACAACCCTGACATCATGACCTAATAACAGGACAGTGACACTGACACTGACAAGTGTGCACCAGCAGCTAACTAAATTCATAGTAAACAAGAATTTATGGGGGGAATAAATTTGCCAGAGCTTTCTAAATAATTTCAGCAGTCAAGCTAGGCGATATTCATTCCTAAATCGGGTAGTAATAGTATTGGCATTATTACTATGAGTATGACTATGACTATGAGTCTAAAGTGAGCGAGAGAAAGACAGTTCAGAAACAACCTCAGTCTGTCCTCACTCGGGGCAAAACACAATTTTACCTCCGATACTGTCCATTGCAGATCGCGTCCTTGGTGTTCCCGTGAAGGTTCTTTTGCTGATCGTACTTTGGACTGTTCGCCGAAATAGGCGGGATAACATCTGAGTAGATGTATTCATGATGGATGATGCTAATTGCTTGAATCGGATAGAGCAGATAGCAGTGTATAGGGAGAACCTTGAGTCAAGTTGAGCGCACCAATGCCAATGGCTGTTCGCGTGATACTGTCAGTGCGAGGCGGGTGACCTTCCGGTTAAATAAAGAATTATCAGACATACGTGCAAGAAGTGACACCCAAGTAGTAAGCCAACCTGCACGACATGCGGATTGCTATTTTGAATTTACATTTTACTGAGAAGCCGAATAATACGGTATGTAACCACGTGTGTGCTACACAAGCTTTAACTTTGAAATAATCTAAGCCTGGTGTTTGTGTTCCCATTCATGACTAATTTAGTATTTCTATGACAGGCACATGCATACAAATTTAGAATACTTTTGTTTCTTATCTGACTGGTCTAGAACAAAGACCCTATAATACTAAGACGGCTCACTCCCTATCTCTCCCATGGTAATGCAAATTTCGCAGTGTCACCTTGTGGTGGGTTTGATCAGCCCAGCTGCTGGTTGGTGTTTCACATGTAAACACATACAATTATATTATACATGAGATAGGTAAGTATGAATACACATCAATATGAAATTGCTATGAACAAATACATATCATCACCAGCATCAGCATCAGCATCACCATCATCACACATCTTTCACATTCATATATACATTTATACATATAATATAACACCTGTTTAACCAAGAGAACAGCCAGCGCACAAAGTGGTGGGTTTGATCATTTTGATTACACAGTACAGGCTGAGTGAGCCGTCTTAGTATTATAGGGTCTTTGTCTAGAATTAAAGAGCTTAATTTACAGGTAAAAACACTTCTTAGTTTTAAAAAAAAATTCACTATGGAAAAGGTCATTGCGATTTGAAGTTGTAAATAATGATGGTTTTTGTACTATTATTATAGTAAGGCAAGTGAAGTAAATAAAGGACCAATTATGCCAACTTTTTCAGGTAAACTAGATGAAGCTATTTTATTTGTTATTCAAAACTTATGAAAATTAGCACATTTATGATTTCAAGGGTGCTGATTTCAGATCTGGTCTCAGATTTAGAATTTAAGGATTTTCCCCCTTGAATAAAATTATGATTTCTATGGCAACCAACATGACAGATCGCACTAAAATCTACAAAACAAGTTGTTACCAGGGTTACTCCTTATTTTGTATGTGTACAACCTACAATATTATGTGTATGATAATCTGATTTACATGTAGGGTTTAACTACTTCTGGCAATTTGTAGGAAAAAATGGTTACCATGGCAACATATGATGAACTTTAAAATACCTTCATCCAAAAGTAGCTGAGTCTAAGAAGTCATGTGTATTATGTTTTGTCTTTATATGTTCAGTCAAAATTCAATATAATATTGATATAAATAATATCTATTAGTCTTAGAGAATGGAACCGGGTGTGGTGGCCGAATCGGTAGAGCACGGGCCTCGCGTGCGGAAGATCGGGAGTTTGCGAGTTCGGTTCCCGGTTGATTCAAACAATGACTTAAAAATTTATACTTGTCACTTCCTAGCCTGGTGCTCGGCATTATTATGATAGGGCAAGGGCTGGTTAGCTCGGTGTCAGGATAATGTGACTGAGTGGGATATAGGGTCATGGTGGTGGCCTGATTTCCCCGTGGGGCAGCACTATAAAATCGCAATGAGTGCGAACTGTCAGAAGTCGGTACCCATCCTGATATGATCTTAGATGTTACTAGGATGTAAAACAACAGCAAACACAAAATTTAGAGGATGGTTATTGTAATACCGTGCCAAATATGAAGAAGATTCAAAAGATTGTTTTGCTGCAATGCGCTTTCAAACAGTGAAATGTTGAAAAAAGAATTCACTTACATAAGCTGTTTATATGCAAGCATTTACACTTTTTGACATTTTAAGATGCAAATATCTTTTGAATCTCTGCAGATAGAGTTGTGAAAAAAATAGGGTGTTACACTGTTATCAATAGGTGAACTATTTAGCATTTATTCAGTCTTGTTGTAGTTTTCCAAAAAAAATACCATGCTTTGAGAATGGCTATTTGGACAAATCAGAATGATTGTTTTGTTATGAATAGCTCTTTTTGACATTGTCTTATTAAAAATTTGTTTGACTAATTGATTTAGCAATTGACAAGTTAAATTCCTTTATATATGTAAAATGGAAATTGGTTAGCAGAACTCCCCTCACATCCTTTCACTTTTTATTCTATTTGATCAAAATTCCACTTTTAATTCCAAATTGATACATTTTATACATTTAATCTTGAAAAATTATGATCTCAAGAACAATAATATATATAGCCTAACTGTTTGTGGATTTGACCTTGTAATTTCAGCGTATGCAGGAAGGAATAAAAATATTGAACCCTATGCATATTTTTTAATTTTGCTGCCGGTACCTACTGCTAATGATGTCCAAACCACAACACTTTCAGTCGTTCAAAACACACCGGTGATAGGTCCAGCCTGGTTTGAACCATGATTATATTATTTAGAAATGTGTAAATTACACAGCTATACTAGTTTTGCCTACTGCTATTGCCATTTACTTAGCTTTTCTGATAATGCAAAATTTCAGATCCTCAAAAAAAGTGCTCAGAATCAATTGTCAGGAGCAAAAATGACATAATATTGGATGAAATTCTGTCCCGAATCTTTTGAATGTATTGCCACTATTGTGAGGCATTCTGGGCATGCACAACACAGCCCGCTTTGCAACCATGGTAACTTTGATTTGGTCACAAAAATGGCAGTCAGACATGTTGGCTATTTCAATACGCCACTTAGCGGAAATGCAGGTACCTAGCTATTAAGTGACACCGGCATCAATCAATCAATAGTTCCATCCTCTAGTCGAGGGTTGGATGCAATGGTTCTCCACTTGTCCCGATGTTGTGCTGTTCTGATAGACTGTGAATAATTCAAGCCTGTCCACTGTGAAATATTTGTAAACCATGATGTTCTTGGTCTCCCTCTCCCTCTGCTGCCATTCACCTTCCCTTCCAACAATGTACAGTATATTGAACTCTGACGAATGATGTGGCCAAAATAAATAAGTTTCTTTGTCTGTATAGTGGCAAACAAGCTTTTCTTATTTTTAATTTTTCTGAGAACTTCTTTGTTGGTGATCTTCTTTGTCCATGATATTTTCATCATCCTTCGATAAGTCCACATCTCAAATGCTGCTAAACGTTTGTACATTTTCTTAGAGATTGTCCATGTCTCTGCCCCATACATTAGAGTAGACCACACATAACACTGAAGAATACGCTTCCTTGTTTGTATTAATATCTTACTTGATGTTAACACTCTATGCATTTTGGAGAATGTTGTTCGGGCTATTGTTATCCTTCTTTTAATTTCTTCCTCACATCACCCATCATTTGTAATCTTTTGTCCGAGATATATGAATTCGGATACTTGTTCTATGTTTGTGCCATCTATGATTATATTGACGTTTGGTTTATCTGTCTTTTTACTTATAACCATTGTTTTGGTCTTCCTGGCATTCATCTTCATGTTGAATAGTATTCCAGCTTTATTGATTCTATTCACTATATCTTGTAGGTTTTTCTCACTGTCTGCTAGTATTACACTGTCATCGGCATATCTAAGATTGTTGATGTTCATGCCACCTATTGTCACTCCCTTGCAATCTTCAATGTGTCTGAAAATCATCTCTGTGTACAGGTTAAATAGACATGGTGACAATACACACCCCTGTCGAACTCCTCGTTTAATCATAACTTCATCCGATAGGCCCTGCTCCATTTTTATAAATGCACGTTGTGTCCAGTATAAGTTCACAATTAGTTTAATGTCTTTGCCATTGACACCAATATCTTGTAAACATTTGATTAACAGTTCATGATTGACTCGGTCGAAGGCCTTCTCATATTCAATAAAGCAGGCATAAACATCCTGGTTCACTTCACAATAACGTTCACAAATCATTCTCATATTGAAAATCCCTTCACGTGTACCTCTTCCAGATATAAACCCACTTTGTACGTTACTGATTTGTTCTTCAATTTTCTGTCTGTTTCTCAGTAAAATTATTTTCAGGATCATCTTCAACATATGACTTATCAGGCTTAGTGTTCTGTACTCAGTACACAATGTTGGTTTTAGCTTCTTTGGGAGTCGTACAAATATGGATTCATTCATATTCAATGGTATAAATCCAGTCTCATAGATGTCAGTTACTAGCTTATGAATGATTTGAATCCCCACTTCATCTAGTCCTTTTATCATTTCTGATGTTACCTGGTCACTTCCAGGAGCCTTACCTGCCTTTAGATCATTGATAGCCTTCTCAACCTCTGATACTAATATTATATTCCCATCTTCTTTCTCAATTGTGGGTGGGTTCCCTCTGTCATCATTGTATAGTTCGTTTACATATTCTTCCCATCTGGACTTTATTTCATCTTCTTCAAAGAGCATTTTGCCGTCTTTGTTCTTGATACATTTACTGCTTCTCTGTCTGTATCCTTGACCTGTTATCTCTTTCAATTTCTTGTGCATCTCTCTTGAACGATGTTGAGACTCAAGTTGTTCCACTACTTCACACTTCTTATTCCACCATTCATCTTTAGCTTTTTTGCATTCATCTTCTATTTCATTCTTCAGGTGTTTGTATTTAGGTGGATCAGTGGTTTTCACTTTCTTCCTTTCTGCCATCTTTTCTAGTATGGTTTGCGTCATCCATGATTGCTTTGTCTCTCGTTTTTTATTTGGTAACACCTCCTCTGCTGACTTGACCATGCTTTCTCTGAGAGCTTCCCATTCCATTTCAATGTTGTTATACTCTCTCTGAGGAGTTTCTTCATTCATCAGTACACTGAATTTGTTATGAACAGAGACATTATACTTAGTTCTGTATTTTGCATCTTTTAACATGTTCATATCCATTTGAATGTTGTTTTTAATTTTGTTCTGCTGTTTCAATTTCACTACCATACTGATTACTACTGGATTATGATCCGAACATATGTCAGCACCTGGATATGTCCTTGCCTGTTTGATACAATTTCGATATCGTTGGTTGACAAGAATGTAATCGATCTGGTTCCGACATACATCACCAGGGCTCTTCCATGTATATAGTCTTCTTTTTGGATGTTCAAATAAGGTGTTAGCAATTACTAGTTTTGATGTCAAACAGAAATTTATCAAGTATTCACCACGATCATTTCTCTCACCTAAGCCAAATCTTCCTGTTACTGGATATTCATGTTGTTCTCCAACTTTCGCATTCCAATCGCCCATAACAATTGTTATTTCTCCAGACTTAGTGTATTCCATTACCTTTTTGATGCTGTCATAGAACTCGTTGACTTCTTCATCATCGTGATCTGAGGTTGGTGCATAAACTTGCAGAATGTTTATATTGAACGGTTTTCCACTCAGCTTCATCATAATAATTCTGTCAGATACTGGCCAGAATCCAATCTTTGTGGCGGCAATGGACTTCTTCATCATAATTCCAACGCCATACTGATGTTTTTCATCTCCAGAATATATCATATCTACCTCACTATCACCTATCCTCCCATCACCCGTCCATCTCGTCTCAGCTATACCTAGGATGTCAAGGTTTAGCGCTGTCATTTCCACTTTCAGGTTGTCATATCGGCCTGGTTTGTACAATGTTCGTACATTCCATGTACCAATCTTTAGCACCTTTCCTCCAGTTTTCAGTTGCCTGACATCAGATGCATACCTTCCTATTTTAGGCTTTGAGTTTACATTGTCATTACGAGGTTTCTTAATAGTTGAAGGAAAGGTGCCTCCACTGTAGCTATTAGAAGGCTTCCCCGCAGAGGGACCAGAGTTGTCTCCATCTCTAAATTTGTTTCCATTAATTACCATTGCTTACTATGGGTAAATACTTGGTAGGTTCCCCTTCCTTTCCAAGGTGACTGGCCACTTACTCATCTTTGTCAGAGTGTGCCCTGATGAGCCACATCATCTTGCTGTTACACCTTCAAAGCTATTGATCTTCTAACTCATCTGCTGCTCCAGTCTTCATGCACTTGAAGGGGTGACATCCCCTGACCACACCAACAAAGTTGATGTGCACCGCACTTAGTTTAGGCCGACAATTGAGTCGGTATGGCCGCTGGTGTGCACTACCAACTTCTGGTCTTCCCATAAATGGGACTAGCCGCACGGCAGCGGGGGTTTTAAATCAGAGTTTACCTTCTCCTAGATGAGCAGTCAGCCAAGATTGACGAGCCCCACCTGCCCGAAGCATCTGGTTTTGAGGCGCCAGAGATCCGCCTTTGCCCCTTCTCCCGTCAGTAGAAACAGTTTCGCCTCGTGAAGGCCGGGAGTTGGACTTGGTTATCAGAGGCTGTTTGATACGCATGCCATGAGAAAGTACTTTATAGGTAGTGAGAGCTTATCCTCACTATCACTTCCGGCAATAATAACCTTGAAACCGACACCGGCATACCATATGGAAATTATGCTCATCTATACACCAGGTGTTCCAGTCTCTCAGACTCACTCACTCGGGCAAGTGACCCATTTTAGGTTTATACAGTTTAACTCTTCTTGGGCTCTCTAGTCCAGAGTCTAGTTTTATTACTCTCCATACACAAATTTAGTGCAAAGTAATTTGTTGGCACAATGTTGCTGCAGTGGTGAATTAGAAACACACCGTGAAGGACAAACTAATGATAGCATTATGGCCAACTGGACAGCTTCCCATGTGGGAGGTCATTGGAGCAATCCCTGGCTGAGTCAAACCAAAAGTTTCCTAAATGAATACTTATCGCTACCATACTTGGCTCCTGGCATAACCAGGACAGAGCAATAACTGTTTGGCTCAGCATCAGGATAATTTCACGTATGTATTATGTAGCATGTATGTGGGATATTAGGTTGTGTGACAGCACTATAAAGTCGATATGAGCATGTGCATATCTTGTACGTCGGGAATAACTTTGTTTTAGTGATCTCATAAGGGTTTTTTTCTCTCATAATATGATTTTTGTAAGACATACATGTTGCTTTCAATCGGACTGTTGCATGGTAGAACATTGCACTATCGACCTCGGAGACACCGTATAGTATTTCTGGGTTACTCGGCCATTCAGAGCCCCAGTGAATACCATAAAACTCTCACCTTCATAGCACCTGTGATGCCTCCTTTAATCAACCCATAATCAAACCCATCAACAAACTCATAAGGAAGAAAGGTAAGACAAGTCACACAAGATTAACACTGAAGAAGTTGTTCTTTATTGGCATCAACTCCTGTACACCTACTTGTGACCTATCACCCTCACCCCTTACCTTCTGTCCACACAGAATCTCATTACCTCTTTAGCCTGTCTATGAATCCGTGCCTACAGCCCATTGAACCGGAGTCCCTTGGTTGTTGCACTCAGCTCAATTTGGATATATGAATTTTGGTAGCATCAGACAGAGTGTCTGGGGTCCTGCTCTAGAGTAGGTGTTTCTCAATCAAGAGCCAGGAGTAGAGCGATCCCTCTCCAGTGTGCCTGAAGCAGGGTCTTGAATAATGAATTAAATCTCAAAGTGAGGTTAATGTGGTCAGAGGGCCAAGTGAGTGTAGGTGACTGGGAATCCCTACAGCCAGCCAATCAGGCACCCCCACAGTCTGGGTCGGTGGCACCCCCCAGTAGTCGTGGCTGTCACTCACCCCAGCTGCAGGTGGTGTTCTGTGTGTATATGCAGATTAGGCTGGTGGGCCCACCCAGTGGTCATGTAGGGACAGGTAACTGCAGACAGTTACAATAGATCTCTGTTAAAATGGCCTTTTCTCCAATTGCACTCTTTATGGATGCATAGAGAAGCATTTCAACAATCATGTACTGTTTCTTATATAGGAACATCTCTTCATTAATCTCAGGCATCATGTATGAACATATATTTCACATAGCTTATATCACGTCATAATGGGAGTGGGATATTATTGCTTTTAGTTTACATAACATTGTCCCCACTCTGTCGCTCAAGAATAATAATGCTCTCTGCCAATATATAATTCTGAAGCGAAAATCCATATATTTTTACAACTGCTTTGTTTGCTTCGTCATTGTTGTTGTTTTACATCCCAGCAACATCTAAGCTCATATCAGGACGGGTCGGAAACACCAGAGATGGACTAAACGAGTAGAAAGTGCCCTATATATATGTTTGTGTATATATATATATATATATATATAATGTATGTATATGTATGTGTGTGTATATATATATATATATATGTATATATATATATATGTTTATATATAAATCATTGACACACAAAAATACCAGTTGGGTACACCACAAACGATCAGTAAAGTGCCTGTCACACCATACCGGATTGAGCAATGGACATAACCGGACAAAGAATTTTCTAGTCCGGTGGTGTTTGGTATCAAAATGTATCAAAATGTGTCAAAATGTTGCGCTATCGGGTCAAAGGCCGCCAGACGATACGAAAGCTAAACGGACATGGAACGTACATGAACAAATAGCCAACGGACGATATGTGGACAACACCGGGTAACAGGGTATGTAACGAACGTTGTATCGGACAAGCAACGGTGAACCGACTGGCGAAAACCGAATGTCAAACGGACGGACCGAACATAAACCGGACACATACCAGACTGTTTACGTCATGTGACAGACGCGCCGAATACATATAAAAAGCCAGCGGACCGAATTCCCATCAACGGACTATTCAGGAAGCTAACCGGAGACGTTACAGGTGAGTACAAGACATGAACCGGACAAAACGGACTAAACAAACTTAAACCGGACAACAACCATACAGGTCAGTCTGGCGGCCTCCGTTCCAAGTTTTGTGCATGTTTAAAACTTGCCACCATACATGCCGGACACCACCAAACAGAGAAAAGAAACACTGGATGCTGACCGTATATAAACCGACCATTGACGTATTTCACCGGACTGTGTCCGGTTTCTTTCAATTTCCCCAATCCGGTAAGGTGTGAATGGGCCTTTAGGAGCTCGCCGGCAACTAGCCTGGTCGCCTGGCCTTTCAACAAAGGTCACCCCTCTGATCGTTTCATCTGGATGCACTCAGACGGCACCTAATGGCCCTGTCACACTACTACGTAAGAGATAACGTGAGCCGACGTAGGTGAATTTTGGTCATTACGTTGAGGTACAGCAGGTTACGTCACGCATACGTTAGGCAGACGTCAAATTACGTCAAGATATGTCAGGTTACGTCGAGTTATGGCAACACGCGTCAAGGTTTTGGACATACCCAAAACCTTTTATGCATCCCAACATAAAGCAGTTATGTTGGGATGACGTTACACTCATGTTAGGCCAACGTTAGGTGTGCAATAGAGCTGCGTCGGCTACATTAGATCAACATTGTCTTACGTGAGAGTGACGGATAGGCGGGAGGAATGTGCAGGCCACGCTAAGACAACGTGGGGTTAACATATCTCACTGTAGGTCAAATGTGTCTGTGACGCGTCCCTAACGTTGCTCAAACGTATCGCAATTGTATCCTGCCATAGTTGACGAACGTCTAGCGTGTGAGTAAGGTCTGTCACGTCCTTCAAACGTTGTCGAATGTGTTGTGAACGTGGTGTGAACGTGTTGCTTTCGAGTATATAAAGACCTCCAATGTCCTCCTGTCAGCAGAACAGCTCCGCTCTTCGCAACGGAACATGTGCCTGAGTGGGTCATGCATGACTGCCAACTGGCAATTCTCAAAGTTCACCATGAAACGAAGGTGTTGTTACTGCACTGTATTCAGGTTAGAAGAAGGAGAAGGAAAAAATCTCGACCAAAGCGATTGTGGGTGCAGCAGTGGATCAGGAGGCGGCATGAGTTTGGCTTGTATGACCAGCTTCTGGTGGAACTCCATAACGATGACACAGCTTCCTTCGTCAACTTCATTTGTATGCCTCCCCAGATGTTCGACGAGATGCTAGCCAGACTTCCTGATTGGTGACGATGCCTTCAGCCTACGCCCGATGATGATGAAGCCATACAGCAGGAGGGGTATGGCGCATGAGGAACGCATCTTCAACTACAGGATTTCCCAAGCTAGGAGAGTCATGGAGAATGCGTTTGGCATCCTGGAAAACCGATTTTGGGTTCTGCTCAGCACGATGCAGCACCACCCCTCCACCACAAAGCTCATCATGACAGTGTGCATGGTCATACGTAACATGATGAGGATCCGATATCCCATGCTCCAGAATCATCAGCTAGACCATCCAGAGAACGTCAACCACAATTTCATCCCCGGAGCATGGAGACAGGGCGGAAACCTGTCGGACATAGCAACACAATTACCTGGCCAGAACACTGGCTCTAGGGCAGGAAAGGAACAGTGGAATGTCCTCAAAGACTTGATCAACTCACCAGTGGGATCAGTGGAATGGCAGGAAAATATTATATGAAAATATGAAGTGTGTGCACTGCACTGGGATATTTCTGTACTGTGGTGTCATCATTTCGGAAGTGCACAGTGTGATATGCAAAAATGTGATATGTTCAAATGTACTGTGTGATATGTAATAAATGTGATATGTACAAATGTCATTTCTGAAATGTACTGTATGATATGCAAAAATGTGCGATGTTCAGATATTATAGCTCGGTTAAATAAAAGATATCAATCTGTTATTGATATCGAACCTTAATGTTTGTGTCAGTTATAATTGTGGGTGGGGGGAAAAATGGGGGAATATAACTATCTTCAAGGGGGGGGGGGGGGCATTTGACATTGACAAATTTTCATGTCAGTTATAAATTTGGTTGGGGGGATATTATTACTTTATTTTTAAGGGGGGGGGGGGCATTTAACACTGACAAATTTGCTTGCAGTTATTTATTTGGGTGGGGAAGATAACTTAACGGGGAAGATTACTGCAATTAACACTGACAAAATTTACATGTCAGTTATTTTAAGGGGGAGGGGGGATGTCGACGTCGACTCACGTCAGGAAAAATGGTTGAGTCGGACATGGCAACATTAGAACGGGCGTGATCATGCCAGTCTGACGCTAAGCAGCCGCTAATGTCACGCTAGGATTGCTTCACGCGCGCTGGAGTTTCGCTAGCCTCACGTTGACACAATTAATTATTCATTTGTCCTCACTCGTTGAACCATGTTATAACTGCGCTATGCCGACGTTGCGCTCACATCAACTACGTGGCACTGACGTCCAACTTGGCCCCGTATTTACATATAACACCGAGAATTTCTATGTGTAAAATTTATTTTCATGTTGCCCCTACGCTAGCGCGTTATGTCATAGTGTGACAGGGGTATAACGTCACGATGGGTACCAGAACCCGACTAGCCGGCAACAAACATGCATAGGATGCATAATATTTACATACGGGTAGATGGGAAATGAATTTGCTGTGTGCTAAAACTAACCAATGTACAGTTAATTACTACCAAAACACTATTTAATTTTAACTCATTGTTTTAAAGTTGCATATTATTCATTTTATAATATTATATTAATAAATGTTCGATACAGCACTAATATTTAAGTTGGATGTGTGGGATCAAATGTAGCTCGGCTAAGTGTTCTGGTTCCGAAAGTTCTATGCTTTCATCAGCTTATGCAGTTACTAATTAAATAGTTTTGCCAATTTGATTATATTCAGTAATAGTGTTACCACCGAAGTAACTTGAATCTGATGAGGCATTTTGAGTTCGCAAAATTTAGATTACCCGCAAGCGTCTGTAAATTGTTCGAATTTTGTTAGCTGAAAACAAACTGGCATCAAGATGGCAGTACCATAGCACAGCCAATTCATTGTATAAATGAACGATATGTGATGGGATATGTGTGGGCTATGATTGGGTACACAAATAAAATTAGGAGAATAGCAAACACATATTTATGTCAACGATGGCCTTCACTTATGTAGCTGTGAGTGACAACAGTTTGTGTGCGCTTCGGAGCCGCATTTTATGCGTTTATATAGATGTCATTGTGCAATTTCACAAATGATTTACAAATATGAAAATAAGAAAAAGAACTTCGCCGACCCAATCTGACCATCTCACGTAGCTGTGACAAAATAATGATAATTTATTTGATTTATAAGTAATATTTCAGTTCCGGTTGTATATGTAGCGGCCTACACGTTTTCTACAGACACATGTGACTTTATTATGTGTGAGCAGAAAGAGAGAATGGCACTAGATTATTATGCATGGATTTATTTTCAGCCATTTTCAGCCATGTATGTTGTACATATTACATATATGCTGCATATTGTCCATGTTGCCGGTAACATGCATAATTCAAAGCCTTGACCAGAGAGCGTGTATACAGATGAGAGGGACAACTCCCATACTACACCATGTAACAGATGCCGACTGTGGCGCTCCAAGTGGTGGTTGTTGAACAGTATATGACACAGCTGTCAAACTCAAGGCATTGTCAATGGTCGTGTGCAATCTTCCTACAGAAAACGTTAAATATCTCTAAAACTACAACACCTAGAAACAAACTGATTGGAATACACATAGGAAACATGTTTACCAACAAGATTATATTAAAGAGATATGGTTAGGGTTCTGGATTTCTATTAATTTGGAATAAAACTGACGTTTTTCACTACGCGTACGGCAAACTCAAGGCATTGTCAATGGTGGTGAGCAATCTTCCTACAGAAAACGTTAAATATCTCTAAAACTACAACACCTAGAAACAAACTGATTGGAATACACATAGGAAACATGTTTACCAACAAGATTATATTAAATTGATATGGTTATGGTTCTGGATTTCTATTAATTTGGAATAAAACTGACGTTTTTCACTACGCGTACGGCAAACTCAAGGCATTGTCAATGGTCGTGTGCAATCTTCCTACAGAAAAAGTGAAATATCTCTAAAACTACACCAAATAGAAACAAGCCGCTTAGTACACATATAGAAAACATGTTTACCAAAAGGATTATATTAAATCGATAAGGTTAGGCTTCTGCATTTCTATTAATTTTGAATAAAAACAAATGTTTTGCACTACACGTATGGCAAACTCAAAGCTTGTTCAACACTAACCGCCAGGAACGCCACTGTAGCCTGTGTTACCGATTTTCGCGGGAGTTGTCTCTCTCATCTGTATACACGCTCTCTGCCTTGACCACGGGCCCCATAATGATGCGCAGTGTAGATACCAAATACCATATAGCATTCAGTAACCACCCTGACTTCCGGGCGATATACTCAATCGAAATCATTCCTCACCGTTACACCGAGCTGTGATGACCCTTCGTTGAGTTAATATAGTGAAATTTGAAGAACATTTCTGTGAAGATTTTTTATCATTGGTCTTTAACCTTTAACCTAAAGGGCCTGTCACACTACGACCTATGGCGGTAGCGTATGGGGGGCGTATGCGGTTTTCGACCGATACGCCGTCATACGCCATCATAGGTTACGCATAGGCTCGGCATAAGTTGTATACGCTCTTCATAGGTTGGCGTAGGTCGAGCCGCCGAAAAATGTTTGTGCATGTTCAAAATTTCCAACCTATGCCAGTGTATGGCTCATAGGTTGCTCATACGCTCGACGTATGCTAGACGTACGCTGGCGTAGATTAGGCGTAGGTTAGAGGTACACCAGCATAGGTTAGGCGTAAGTTGCCCCGGTGCCCTTGTCGTATCTCTAGCATAGTTAGTGTACCCATGGCTTACGTGTAACATGTTCGAGCGTACTCCTAGCGTACTCCTAGCGTATACAAAGCATATGCCCAGCGTATGGCCAACCTATGGTCTCGGTATATAAAGGCGCCACAAGGCTTCTTCTGTCACTCCTGCTCTGCTGCTCAGACAGGATGGACGTCCTGGCACTCCATCTACAGTTCCAGCATTAGTACACAATTGCCCTTTATCAGCATGAGCTAAGTCTCTACCGCATGGTTCTTCTGGCCGCCCGTCTAAAGAGGAGAACGAGGAGGCAGCGGCGGACAATGTGGGTAAGACCCTGGATTGGGAGGCGGCCACAGTTTGGGTTGTACGACAAGCTTATGGTCGAGCTCCACAGCGAGGACAATGTGTCGTTCGTGAACTTCATGTGGATGCCTCCCCAGTTGTTCGACGAGATTGTGGCATGAGTGGGACCGATGATTAAAAAAAAACGCAACACATTCCGGGTGCCTCTCGAGCCTGCGCTGAAGATCACCCTTACTCTTAGGCATGTGGCGTCTGGGAACAAATTCTCGTCCATGAAGTTCGGGTGGAGGGTCCCCCACAACACACAGTCGCTCATAGTGCGTGAAGTCTGTCAGGCCATCGTCGACGAGTACCTGGACGAGGTCATGACGTGTCCGACGACTCCACAAGGATGGCGTGCCATCGTGGACCAATTCCTACAGAATTGGAACTTCCCCCATACCTGTGACGCTCTGGATGGGAAGCACATCGCCTGCCGGTGCCCTGCAAAGAGTGGGTCACTCTACTACAACTACAAGGGCTTTTACTCCATGGTCCTGTTGGCGCTTGTAGACGCGGACTACAAGTTTATCTGGGCAGATCTTGGGGGTTTGGGCTCCGCGTCCGTCTAATGCCAAGATCTACAACGACTCCGAGCTGAAGGCGGGCAATGAAGGTGGCACCATCGGTTTTCCGTACCCTGAACCGATCGTGGTCGGCCAGAAGGATGTGCCCTATTTTCTCATCGGTGACGATGCCTTCGCCCTGCGGCCGACCATGATGAAGCTGTACAGCAGGAGGGGGTTGACCAATGAGGAGCGACTGTTCAACTACGAGCTCTCCCGAGCTAGGAGAGTGGTGGAGAATGCCTTTGGCATTCTAGCCAACCACTTCCAAGTGCTGCTGACCGCTATGCAGCACCACCCCTCCACTATGAAGTTCATTGTCAAGGCGTGCGTGGTTGTGCACAACCTCATGAGGATGCGCTACCCAGCGCTGCAGAATGTGGAGCTGGATCGTCCCGAGACTGGGACCTACAACTTCGTCCCCGGAGCATGGCGAGAGGGGCAAATCCTGCCAGATGGAGACATTCAACCTAGCCCCAACACCACCTCCAAGCTAGGAAAGGAGCAGCACGATCTAATTAAAGACTCTGTCATCTCGCCCACCGGAGCACTATCATGGCAAGACAGCATGATCTGATGTACCAAAACATTGTATCTGTCTGTATGCACAGTGTACGTTTACTGTTATGAAAACTTCGTGCTTTTCTATACAGTTATCGCTTATTTACATGTCTGTTATGTTCTGACATGTCTACTGTTATGTGATGGTAATATGTTTATATGTCTAATCGTTCAAATAAACGATATCCATTTTTAGATATCAAAACACAAACCCTGAACAGAAAACCATGTCACTGTGGCAACATCAAGGGCGGTTGATGTATGGAACTCCCAACATCTCCCGACCAGCCACTGCAGGGACAAATAGTTTTGCGCCTGTCTGGACATGTTCTTGCTGTTGTGAAACCTCTATTTGCTCCCCGAGAGAGTGCCGCTGGTAACTTGCAAAAGCCAGCAGCACTTCAACACTTTTGCAGGCAGCTTTCATGAAATGCACAACCAGCTAGCAAGTACGCTCAGTGACATCCCTCGCACTGATAAGCTACTGCTGATAGGAGACTTCAATGCAAGGATAGGAAGAGACAATGACAAGTGGAATCGGGAAACGCAACTCCAATGCCGAGCTCCTACTGGCTTTGTGCTCTGAGTTCGAACTGATAGTGACAAACACCATGTTCAAGCAGAAGGATTAACGCAAGACCACTTGGATGCATCCTCGTTCCAAACACTGGCATATGATCGACTTCATCATCACAAGGGGACAAAAAAAAAAGATAGACATCCACAGTTCTCGAGCCATGCGTGGAGCTAACTGCTGGACCGATCAGCAGATGCTGAGGTCAAAAGTGGCATTCAGAATACGACAAAAGCACAACAGGCAGGGAAAAATAAACCGACCAAACTCAACACAGCAAAACTAAGTACCATCAGTCACAGGGAGAGCTTCGAGTGGGAGATGGACAGCCCTCTCACCCAATGGGAGGAGAAGGAAAGCCCAACACCAGATGAGGAATGGGCAGCTTTGCAACAGGTCGTATACAACAGAGCTAAAAGATATCTCGGCAAGCCAGAGAGAAAACACCAGGACTGGTTCGACCCCAACAATTAGGAGCTACAGAATCTCATGAGCAGAAGAGATCAAGCCCACCAGAGAGTGTTGCAGACCAGGAACACTAGATACACCACTGCAGCATACAAAGGTGCCTGCAGATTGCTACAAAAATGCACCCATGCACTGAAGTCAGATTGGTGGGAAATGAAGGCAGAGGAGCTTCAGAGAGCTGCAGACAGAAACAACATGAAGGGCTTCTACAATGGACTGAAGGAAGTGTGGGGACCCGTGAAGAAGGGACCTGTTCACCTGAAATCAACAGATGGAATGGAGACCTTTTCTGACAGCAAGACAGTTGTGGCAAGATGGAGTGAACACTTCCAGAAGCTACTCAACGTCCCTGGTGACATAGATCACAAAGCTCTGGACAACATCCAGCAGCGCATTACCAAAACATGCCTCAATGAGATTCCAACCATGGATGAGATGGCTAGAGCAATCGCCAGCCTGAAAGATGGCAAAGCACCTGGGGGTGATGGAATTTCTGCTGAAGTATGGAAGCACGGAGGAGACAATCTGTTCAACACATTGCACCAACTAATCACCAATGCCTGGGAGGAGGGTTCTGTACCCCAAGCATGGAAGGATGCCAGCATTGTAACCATGTACAAGAAAGGTGAGCGAACAGACTGATCAAAAAGAATCTCTGGTGGACTGGACACCTCATGAGGATGTCATCAGACAGGCTACCAAAGCAGATCCTCTATTCTCAACTGTCTTCTGTTTACAGAAAGCGAGGGCGCCCTCGTCTCCGGTTCAAGGATACCATCAAGAGAAACCTGAAGCTGAGACACATTAACACCGACCCATGGACATCACTCTCACAGAGAGAGCTAAATGGAGAGCGGCAGTCAAGTAATGAAAGCAGTCTTTGTCACATCGCGACCGACAGCATGATGATGATGATGAGTTAACACTACTTGTAATGAATTTGCTCTCTTTTTATAAGAATTAAACTTTTGAAAGCATAACCACTGTTTTTACGTACATACTAAGAACACAGTGAAAGAGAGGGTGAGAGAAAGAGACAGGGACAGAAAGGGGGAGAGAGAGGGGGAGAGGGGGAGAGAGAGGGAGGGATAGAGGAAGAGAGAGGGGAAAAGAGGGGAAGAGTGAGGGAGAGGAAAAAAGGGAAAGAGAGGAAAAAAGGGAAAGAGAGAGGGGAAGAGACGGGGGGAGAGGGGGAGAAAGGGGAAGAGAGGGTAGGGACTTGTGTCATTAATATTAATATTGATAATAATTATTCTTTATTTTCAATTTTACTTTAATTGTACTTTAATTTATTACAATTACATTATGGCATGCCATTATTGAACGTGGACACACACATTCTAGTTTAAATATTGTTTTATTTACACATCTTGGCACATATATACATAGATACATATATACATACAAACATACAAAGATAAACAATACAACATGAGATTTTACTAAAAATACAAACTATTTTTTTTTGGTAAATATTTTTATTCATCTGAATACATATTTTGTCAGCGCCGGGGCACTGGTCTTCCAGCCGTCGGAGTGGTCGCATTTCATCTGTACATAGTGGAAGTGGAATGTGTTGCATTGTGTGCAGCACAACCCATTCTGAACATAAAAGAAAGTGGGGGAGCAGCCTATGCTGCATCGTGTACAGCATATGTACTGAACATAGTGCAAGGTATATGCATCAAGATAGAGTGTGCAGTAATGTACACTAGTGGTTAAATCATATGCTGTATGTGTATATCAGTTAGATTTGGTTTTAATAACGGTTAGTCTTTAAATAGTGCCATGTTATGCATGTATAGTGGTTTATATTGTGTGCATTGCTGGTTGAAGATGTAGTTATTCAGTGGTGGTAATGGGTCTAAAGTAGGGGTAGTGGGTCTTGAGTCATTGAGTTATAATAGTTGTTTTGTCAAATGTGGATGGGGGGGGGGAGGGGTCCATGGGTAGGGGGGGCAAACACGCAGGGAGAGAGCAGGCATGAGAGAGGGCGAAGTCAATGGGTCGTTCAGCAGGTCGTATTATATATTTTCAGTGCCAGGTTTTGGGCCTGAATAACCAGGTGAGCTCTGTATGCATTTTTAAAGGCAAGGATCGAACCCGCTTCTCTGGTTTTGGTTGGGAGCTCATTCCACATGACACTTCCTTTGTAAATCGGAGCTCTCATTAACTTATTTGTATTAGGGTTGGGCACCCCGAGCAGAGTCAATGTCCCCCTTCTCGTTACCCTGGTTGTGCGATCTATGTATTTGTCATCACTCGCACGTTTATACATCAACGTCATTAGGTGTAGGTTCCTACGTACATCCAGAGTGTCCAGCCCTGCTCTGCTATGCATTTCAACCACACTTAGTATCTTGCCTTGGAATACTGTTCTGAGGGCTCTGTTTTGCGTTCTTTGTAATTTGGTCTCTTGCTGCTTCATTAGTAATCCATAGATGATATCATTGTAGTCTATAATTGGTAATATTGTTGACTTGTACAGCTGCAGCGCAGTATTCTCACTTACATATGTCCTTATTTTTCTGAATGTGTTCATTTTTAGTGCCAGTGTTTGGTTAAGTCTTGCCAGCTGTTGGGTACCAGTTAGAGTCGCATCGAGAGTTGTGCCTAGGTACTTATAGGAGTTCACTTCACGGAGCACTGAGCCACCCATCTGCAGTTGTATTGGCCGGGCCCTCACCTTCCTGGCTTTGGTTCCATAGGTTATGTACTCAGTTTTAGTGCCATTTAGTATTAGTTTATTCTCATGGCACCATGTGTTCACTCCATCCAGCGCCATTCCAGCCTCGGTTGCGGCTCTGGCAAGGTCATTGTTATGTATTGTTAGTGCTGCATCATCGGCAAATAATGTGAAAGATGCTTTGTTGGAAACTAGAGGTAGGTCAGGATATGACTACATATCTACATAGCTACATATATACGCATATTTACAACTATTTACAATCACTTTTCTGTCGTCCCGTTGGAGCCCAGCCCACCTGGTGACATCGGGGCTGGCGGGGGGAAGAGGTCCAAGTTGGAGACCCCCAACACTCCCGAGATCCCTGACAGCCCCGACAAGTTCAATAGTCCGTCGGATGTCGGGCTGGCCGACTCCGACAAAGTTCCTGTGGCGGGGGCGACTCGTGTCGGAGTTGAACTCGCCACCGCACCGGTGCTCGACGGCCAGCCCACACCGACAGTGGCCGCACCAGCTGGGCGGGCAACGAGTCCTGGAGGGGCCCTGGTGTGGCCCGCCATGCCGAGTGTCCGGAGTGCAGCAGGCGGCTGCGCCATCGCCACAGACGCCCGTTGCACCAACTGAGGCTGAGGCGGGACCAGCTCATGACACATGTGGAGTGGCTGTACGGGCAGAGGTTGATGCAGAGGTTGATGCAGAGGTTGAGGCAGAGGCTGAGGCTGAGGCTGAAGATGTGGCTGCGCCATGTACTGCTGCACATACTCCTGTGTCTGCGATGCCCAGGGTGATGCCGGTGGTGGCTCGTGACTCCACTGGTGGGGTTGTGGCTGGTACAAGTGACTTGTTGATGGCGCGCAAACCACAGGAGCCGGTGCAGCCACAGGAGCCGGTGCAGCCACAGGAGCCGGTGCAGCCACAGGAGCCGGTGCAGCCACAGGAGCCGCCGCACCCACAGGAGCCGCCGCACCCACAGGAGCCTGAAGGCCTTGTTGCCGTTGGCAATCCGCCTCCAACCCCTGTGACAAGATTCGGTTGATTGCTGCCCGTGGCTCCACAAACCGCTCCTCCGGCATTGTCATGAGCATGTTGCGGACGTAGTTGGCAAATGCGGCGCGCTGCGTCATCGCCAGTGTAGGAGGCGGCTGCATGACCTTGTGCATGTCCCCAGACTCGTCGGACCTCTTCTGGATGGCAGCGAGGAGGTTTGCGTCATCTGGGGCTGAGCGCTTCCCCTTCCCCTTGTCCCACTCTCAGACTGGAGCAGGAGGAGTGGCGGTAAGGTCCTCCTCCATCCCCACGTCAAGATCCGTGCCGACATTCTCCTCAATGCCGACATCGCGCTGCACAGCCTCTATGGCAGCGGCCACCTGCAAGACACAATAATAAAATAACATAAGTAACATGAATGCAAATCAATGTATCCACAAAATATGTAAACAACAACACAAGTCAGCAATAAAGCACAAATATTTAACAATAAATGATTAAATTGATTTATCAAGATTCATTATGTAAATAACATATATCAATTGTCGACTTCTCGAAATAACAATAACAAGACAACAAGTCAACAATAAAGAACAACAAATATATAAATTAAACAATTAACTTGATTTAGCATGATTAATTACGTAAATAACATATATTGGTTTTTCAACTTCTCCAGAATAATAGGGGTTTTACGAGAATCCTAACGCCCACACTAGTCAGAAGGATAAAAGATTATGGACTTACAGTTCTGCAGGGCTCCGGGCGGTGATGGACGACGGATTGCAGGAAACCAAACTTCTGCATAATCCACTGTGCACTCTCAGTCAGTTCTGGTGGGCCGTCCCTGCTCTTTTTTGTGTGGAGGCATGTGTTGGTGTCCCGGAGTGACTTGAACCACTTCTGGAGATGGACGGATGTCCTCCCCAACAGCATTGCCTGGTCCTCCCACATCTTTCCCTTCCTGTCCGAGCGGCGGTAGTCTGTCATCTTGACATTCCAGATGACTGGATTCTCCTGCAGGAAGTCGAGCATCTGGTCCTCCTCGAACAGCGTCAGAGAACAGTTGCTCTTCTTTGCCCTCCTTCTCTTGGCAGAGGAGAGGCAGGAGGTGCTGGTGGAGGCTGAGGCGGAGGCGGTGGAGGCGACGGACGATGCCCGTGAGCTGCCTCGAGAAGCAGGAGATGGAGAGCTAGAGCGGGGCCGCCACTGGCGCATCGTCTGCGTCTCCACTTCCATCTCCATCTCTTCCATCTCCATCTCTTCCAGTGCAGAGTAGTGGTGTGGAGAGTGGTGTTGTGGAGAGTGGTGTTGTGGAGAGTGGTGAGGTGAGGAGGCAGGTGAGGAGACTGGTGATGGTGTAGATGGTGTAGATTGTGAAGTAGGCATAGTCTGCCTCTTCCTGCCTCTCCCACGGCCTAGTCCTCCTCCAGTGAGAGCAGCTCTGGAGGTTGGTGTAGTAGTAGCAGCAGTGGTGTTCTTCTTTGGTGGCATGGTGGTAGAGTGTGGAGAAACCAAATTCCCCAGGGTATTTATAACGTCAATAACATACGTCATTCCACGCTTTGCATACGCTGCGCATAGGTTTCACGTAGGTTGTGCATAAGCTACTCATAAGTTGATGCGCTAAGTCGGCATAGGTTACACATACGCTGGAGTTGTCAATCACAACTGTCAACCCACATTACAGTATGCCGCGCATAGGTCGTATTACGCTTTGAATACGCCGCCATAGGCCAGCGATTGGTTACGTATAGGTTACGTATAGGTTTCGCATCACCTGTGCTCTCCTGCGCTCAACTCAGCACAGTGTGGTTATGCCACTATCAAAAAAGAAATGCTCGCCATATGTTTCGGTTGTCAGAGGTTTCATGACTACATCTTCGGCAAAGAAGTTCAAATTCAAACCGACCACAAACCGTTCGTGGCGATAATGCAAAAACCAATACATAAACTGTCAGCACGGATGCAAAGAATGCGAATGCAATTACAGAATTACAACATCCAGTTGTGTCATGTTAAGGGTTCTCTAATGTTCTTTGCAGACACGTTGTCCAGAGCACACAGTTCCAATGTAGCTCACGCTAACCTGTTTGATGACACACTCAGCATCACTGCAGTGGACATGTAATCATCCAGTCTGTTAAGTAAAATTGTCAAAGAGTTTGAAAATGATGTATCCATGTCCATGTTAATAACACATATCGAGAACGGTTGGGACACTACACGCATACAGACACCGCCATGTCTATGGCAATATATACCACACAAAGACAAACTAACAGTAGAAAACAACTTAGCCAGTTGGGCAGGCACAAAGTGTGCCGACAGCACATTCAAATGTAAACAATGCAGCTAATCTAACTAGGTCAGGTCGGGTGATTAGACCGTCAGACAAGCTAGACATATAAGTTAGTCAGTTGCAAACTGTAATCACAGATGAACACATGTGCATGTTTGTTTAAAGTCGCCAGTTATACCTCACCCAGATACAAACAGATCCAGCATCAAAAGCTCTCCAAATATACCTTTGCTTAGTTTGTCCAGTTCATGCCACTGAACATTTGGGAGGAGAGTTGAAGGTCTGCGATGTATGAATGACATCATAGGTGGGATTCCCTTATCACATGACCTAGAGAGGTTCCCCACACACAGGGGAAGCCATGGCAACCACCAAGATGGCAGCCACAGAAAGCTCTCAATTAAACTTTTAAAGTCTATTAATCTACATGATTTAATCAATTATTCACACAAAAAGTAGCTGGTTATGATAAATAAACATTTGAATTTTATATTTATCATTTTAGATTGCAATTTCTAATTTTATTTCTCTATATGGTTGTCTAAAAGTGTCAGTGCTGCTGGACTAAATAAAACACAACAGAAGCAACCAATGTCAGCACTCTCTCCCTCATATGTAGTTGCATAAACTGAAAACTGGCAAACATATGCTTGGAGAGCATTTGTCAGAGTATGGGTAGTGTCTCAGCGACCTATATCTGGTCCCTTTAAGTATTGTTTGCTTTCAGAGTCGTTATATTTTTAGTATGTCAAACTGGACACTGTGTCATATAGGAGAGGCTATAAGCAGCCAGACATTTTCAAAGGACATAAGTGACTGGGTACAGTTGGACATTGGCTAACCTGTGGTTGAAAGCTAAGTACCCGTGATATTATCTTGTATTATTGTTTTATTGTCTTTTAACATGTAAACTTGGTGTGACGGTGACAATTTTTGAGATATTGCATATCTCAGAAATACTTTGAGGGGTGATGTAATATATGCATAAAAGACATCCAGGCACGTGTGGAGAAGAAAGGAATATGTAAATGAGATGACTTCAGAGACAAAGGGTGCTGGCGGTTCAGGACTCTGGACGGTGAATAAAGCATTCAGTATCCAGAAGTCAAAGTGTTCAGACGTCGTACTTTCACACCATGCATTTCCAAAACAGAAGGAGCTCTTACCTCAGCACCCTCTTACACACACATTCAGGGGAAAAAAACCCTTAACAATTAGGCAAAGGTTAGATAAAAGGCAAAGGTGTGCTTGAAGAGCATTTATTGTAGTTCAGCTCCAGTCTCTGTGTTCAATACTGGGTTCTTTCAAATGGGAGCTAGGGGGTCTAGTATAGTAGTATTCGCCGCTAGGATAAGTGACATCTGCGGAGATTTCCATTTGAACAGCTGTATCAGTGACTGAGCGACCTGGATAACCAACGTAATTACACCAAGTATATACAAAAGTCGAACTACCGTATGCATGTGCGTTCTATTTTTGGATAATCTGAATGTACATTTTATTTACGAAACGAACGACGATTAGCAAAAGATATCGTGAGTTAGGTAAGCATTTCTCTCAATGGGTTGTATTGTATGACTTGAATGAACTGTCATGTCATGGTGCCTGGTTTAGAAGAATGCAAAGGTTACATCGGGAGGTATTCTGACAGCCGAGAATCCCCCGGCGGGACCGGGACTCCGAGAGAGTGACTTGACGGCATATACCCGAAGGGAGGCCCGGCGAATCAGTCGGGTCTTTGGTGTAGTTACTCCCGGAGCGCCATCTCATACTCTCGATAGGGGTGAATCTTTTATCTACCGGGCCCGTAGCTGAGAATATGTAGACTGGTGTAGTGATATGGGTAGATCAATCTATAGGCTTACTAATAGTAACGTCAACAATATTGCAATAGACTCCAGTTTATGAAATTTGTGATGCGGGGTCCCAGAATAAAAACTGCATAGCCAATAGCCATAGCCCATAGCCATAGGCCCTACACAAAGCTACAGATCATACATTTGAATCTAAGTATATATTCTAATTACTAACATTAACAATCAACATGAAGACCCCGAAGGGCACACCACGATCACCGATTCCCATGTAATATATTGTATGAACATTGATGCCAGTTAAATGTACTAGCACTCCCTCAGCACCCCTATCTTTGACATAGCATCTCTCAGGCACCCAATATCCAGTTATATATTCGACATTCAGTCTGGGCTATACCTATGATTCAAGCATGGCTTAATTACAGAATAATGGCTGGAAGAAATGAATTTGAGCAAATCAATTTCTCTAAAATATTTGAGAAGAGAAAAAAAAAGGCAATTTGGACTTCAAACAAAACTAATAACAGAAAACTGTCAGCTTAATAAAGTAGGCCTAGGCTAGTGTAGGACTTGGTTCCAAATAGAATTGAGTTTCCTCTCTTATATTTGTTACATTCTAACTAATACCCCAGTCACACGAGGCCTGCGTTCGCTAACGATCGATTCGCGATGTCAAAACCTCCTCCTTGCGCCCTCCTTACGCCCTGATTGAGTGCTGTCGCCACGAGGACGCCAACCTCCCGGCGTCCATTTCGGGAATTTTGAACGCAAGGAGGTTGCTGCTGCTGCACGTGCAACCTCCTTACGTCCTGTTCCGGCGGCGCCATTCAAAATGGTTGCCGACATGGCGCCGCCCTGGCGCCGCCCTGGGTTGGTGCCAACACATGCGATGCTGCAGTCACCATGTGGTCGGCTCCGACCTGGCGCCGACATGGCGCCTAAATCGAATTTGAATTAATGTATCGAATGGAACGCTGGGTGGTTGGCGTCCTTTAGGGTGTAGGGAGGTTGGCGGCGAACGCTGCCTCTCGTGTGACTGGGGTATTAGCTATTCTAAATACACCTAGACCGGCCTCTGGATTTCTGATTTAGCTCCCTAGTTTAGCTAAGTTTGTTCATTCAACTAAACTACCAATTCAATGTGCTCTAGAGGACTTAGTTAAATAATACAAGCTTTACTTTTCAACTAAGCTACCAACACATATCCTCTCACTAGGCTTGCGACAATTTGTGATAAAAAAAATCCTGGGTGGTCGCAAAAATGGCGACCATTTTAGTCACAAGGAGGTTGTGTTACTCAAAAACCTCCTTGCATTCATAAAGATCGCCAGATCTCCAACCATTTTCATAGGTTGGTGATCAGTTGGGGACCATCGCTGACTGATACCCCAGTCACACGAGGCCTGCGTTCGCTAACGATCGATTCGCGACGTCAAAACGTCCTCCTTGAGCCCTGATTGAGTGCTGTCACCGTGAGGACGCCAACCTCCCGGCGTCCATTTCGGGAATTTTGGACGCAAGGAGGTTGCTGCTGCTGTACGTGCAACCTCCTTACGTCCTGTTCCGGCGGCGCCATTCAAAATGGTTGGTGCCCTGGCGCTGCCCTGGAGCCGCCCTGGGTTGGCGAGTTGGCGGCGATCGGGCGCCGACCTAGCGGCGCCAAAATATGCAATGCCGCGCTCACCGGGTGGTAGGCACTATGGCGCCGCCCTGGCGCCACCCTGATGCTGCCCTGGTGGCGCCCCGGCCCTGATACGGCGACAGCCGGCGCCGACCTCCCCGCCATGGCGCCGCCCTGGCGCCTACCACGTATTTGAATCAATGTATCAAATGGGACGCTGGGAGGTTGGCGTCCTTTTGGGTGTAAGGAGGTCGGAGGCGGACGCTGGCTCTCGTGTGACTGGGGTACGACCATCTTACGACGACTCGCCGATCGATCGGCGACTGACGCGATGTGGCACGTGTAAGATAGTTTGTAACAAATTGTTTCAATTTAGTCGCAAGGAACTCGCAAGCTTTTGGTCGGCAAGTGATCGCAAGCGAACGCAGCCCCTCGTGTGACTGGGGCATCAGCCATCAGTTGGCGATCAGTCGGGGACTGATTTGCGACTGATCTACAATCAAACCCCAATTGGTCACAAGCCAGTCGCAGATCAGTCCCCAACTGATTGGGAAACTGATAATGCCCCAGTCACACGAGGCCTGTGTTCGCCTCCGACCAATTTGCGAGTATTTTGCAATTAAATTACGACCACCTTACGATTGATCGCCGAGTGGTCGACGAGCGATTGCCGACTGATCGCCGACCATTTCAGCCCATTTTGGTCGCAAGAAGGTTGTCGCTGCAGCACCAACAATCTCCTTGCGACCTCTGGCACCTCCACCGATCTGCGATCGTTCGCCGACCGATCGGCGATCGGTGGAGACGCTTTTTCCCCACGCTCTGAGAAATCTTGTTGCGGCATAGTCGCCGCTTGTTTGCCGAACATTCACCGACCGGTCGGCGACTTTGTTGCATCATGGCGGTGACCTGGCGGCGACCATACTAACGGTCGTCAAGTATTCGGCGAACTGTCGCCGCTTGGTCGCAGCGAGGTCGGCGCCGTGACGCCAAGTAACCCTCAGAACCACAAGCTGTTTAATGGCCCTGTCACTCGACGACACTCGCTGGCCTGTTACGTCATAGTGTGACAGGGGTGTTACCAGAAATCCCCGGTCAGCGACCGGTCGGCGCTCAGTCTGCGATCGTTCGGCGACCGCTCGACGACCGGTCACCATCCTATCGCGTACAAAATAAGCCCAGTCGCCGACCGTTTGGCGACCGTTTTGCCGACCGTCGCCGAACGGACGCCGAACGGTCGCAGACCAAGGTTTTAATAGTTTGTAACAAATTGTTTCATCTTTGTCGCAAGGAGGAGCTCGCAGGCTTTTGGTCGCCAAGTGATCGCAAGCGAACGCAGGCTGTCGTGTGACTGGGGCTTTGACCTGTCTCTCCTGGTCTTTGGCGGCAGTCACCAACCCTTTCCCCCGATGCTTTTTCGCTTTGGTTGGAAGCAGGTTGCCGCCCTATGTGGGGTTCTTTTTGGTCGTAAGGTGGCTGCAAGCCTATGTATCTGGGGTATAACTTTAATAAATATAGGATTAAGCCTCGATTAATAGTACTATGCTCTTTCGTCTATGCCACCTTCTTTTGAATAGATGTCATTTGCCCCACATTATTCAAGAAAGACAAAAAACCCAAAGCCTTACACAATAAAATAAAAATTTTGCAATCCTCAACGAGAGAACTAATCCATTATGAGTGAATCTATTATGACCAAAACACTTCCAATATCAAATTCCACCGTGAAATACATAACAAAATTGAGTGTCATTTTATATATGGCCTCCTGCTAGGTGTTGCCATACATCTATATAGACCCATGCAAGTCACGACGGCTCTTTAGTGCTGCCTCACGTAGATACCATGTCAGTGTTACCACTTAGTCACATTTTTCTGACAACGAATCTATCATTTTGATGTTCAGATTATGATTAATATTGCATGCGTGGGGTCGGGGGGTATCTTTTTTTATTCCAGGGATTGAGTAAGGATTCGTCACCAGTTCTCACATGTCAGTCATACCAAGGCCCTGTCACATTACGACGCATCTCACAAGCGCGCCGCCAGCGTGTAAAATCACTTTTTTACGTCGAGATGCGTCAAACTTTTCGGCGCAGGGGGAAAAGTTGGGCATCAGCCAACGTAGTGGATGTAATCGTAGCGTCGGTCCGACATAGTGGTAACATATGTCAATGCATGAGAAAAAAAACAAATAAAGTTTGGCACAACGTGTGGCTAACATGCCTCTCGCGCGCACAGCATTTACCTCTTGTTGGCATAACACGCTCCAAACATTCCGCTAGCGACTGTTAAACGTGTTGCATTACGTATGAGAACGCAGTGCTAGCGCATGAGCGACGCATGTCCAACGACAGTCCAGCACATTTCGGCATTGCACCAGCATGCACCCAGCGTGCGCGACGTTGGCGTAGCGTGTGAGTAACCATGCCAAGGTGTGGGGGGCACCCGACCCATCCGCGCCTTGGGTATAAATAAGGCTGCAGTCTGGCTCTCTCCTCACAACACCTCCAGCATGCGAGGGAAGAAGACCTCATCAGCACCCAGCCAGTTTGGCCAGGGACACAGCAAGGGGAAAGGGAAAGGCAGAAAGAGGATGACGGGGGAGACCTCACCATCTCCACCACAATCTCCAGCATCTCCTGTGTGATCTCCTCAGTGGACATCGCCATCTAGCCAGCCTGAGGAGACAATGGAGACGCAGTCCATGTCTCCGTCGCCTCCTTGGTCCCGCCCCTCGTCCGTCACCTCCATCTCATCAAACACGAAATAGGGGCCAAACAAGAGGAGGGTGAGGAAGTGCGACTGCAGTCTGACCGCAGCAGTCAAGGAGCTGATGCTGGAGTTCCTACAGGACAGCCTCATCATATGGAACATCAGGATGAGTGACTATGGACAAAAAAGGGAACCTTTGGAAGGACGAGGGCAAAAGGATGGGCAAAACTGTGGGGCATCTCCAGGGCTGGTTCAAGTACCTACGTGACCTCAACACGAGGCTACACAAGAAGAGGAGCGGTGACGGGGCTCCCCTGCGCACCGAGAGGGAGCAGTGGATCATGGACAAGTTTGGCTTCCTGAGTTCAGTTGTCAGGCACCGGCCTGAGCCCTGCAGAACTGTAAGTCCTATATATTTTACTGACATTGTAACCTGCAATGATGTGAATTTGATTCATTATAGACCTATATTCTGGATAAATCTATGTATATATTTTAATGGCATTATAATTTGCAATGATGTGCTTTTTTGTATTCTTTACCTCATTTTGGCCAATCAGTTTGTATTCATGTTACTTATGGTGCTTTATTATTGTGTCTTGCAGGTGCTTGCCGCAATAGATGCAGCTCAGGGCGATCTGGGGCTGCAGAGTCCGCCTGTGCTGAGCTGCAGATCGGGCTGGACAAGCAGCCCGGCAGACCCAGACATGGCCCGAGGCAGGGCGAAGGAGGACAGCAGTCTGCTGACAACTCTCCAGCAGCGCGTCGATGAGTTGGGGGAGCTGCTGGAGACCCTGAAGCTGGTTGCATCACGGGAGATGACAGTGGGGATGGCCTTTAGTAATTTTGTCAGGGATGCGATGGAGACTATGTCCAAGGCCCAAGAAAAGGGCCGGGCCGGGATTTATCGCGTCCTGTCGGAGGTGATGGATGAAGAGGTATACAACAATGAGCGACGCACGCATGCGGAGCTGTCCAGGTCCAACCCCTCCACGGCGTGTCCTTTGCACACCCCCGTCTGCGACGTCGTGGCAGTCGACGTCGTCGCATGCGTCCTCCTGTCCTGCCCCATGCTCTGTTTGGCCAGCAGCCTATGGGTCCGCCTCCACCGGTTGGGATGCCTTCACCACCTACATCACGTCCAGCACCTTCAGCAGCATCACCTCCGGCAGCAACACCACAACTGACTGCCAGCTCCGTATATATGTATATTTGTTATAATGTAATTATGATGTGCCTCTACACTATTTATAAAATGTTTGTGTAAATAAAACTATATGTATTTTAATCCAGATTTTGGTCTCCGAGTCTATTTCTTTGTAAACATTATTTATCCTTATTATACAAAGCCCCCAAATCCAATGTGGTAAAAATAAATTAAATTAAACTTAAAATAATTTAGGCCTTTGCCCAATTAGCCCGCTTTACAAAAACTAATCTCATATGTAACTGTAAATAAGAACCCTGCACCCCCCCCTTAAAATAAGTGACATGTCAAATTTGGCCCTTAAAAAGTAAGTAATCTTCCCCATAAAGTAACCTTCCCCCCAAAATTAATAAGTGACATGTAAATTTGTCAGTGTAAAAGTAATCTTTCCCACCCAAGTTAATAACTGACATGAAAATTTGTCAGTGTATGTAATTGGGCCCATACAAAATTAAAGATACCTACCACACCCAAATTAATGTGATATCCAGGCGTCACATGAGCTTGATTTGAAAACTTTTACAGGTAGGGCTACCTATTGCTCGGCCAAGGGCCTCGGTTAAATAAACTAGGCTTCCCACCACTCCTCGTTCTGTTGTTCCTTACTAGGGCGTAGCCCACCTTTTTTAACTGACATGTAAATTTGTCAGTATATATAATTGGGACCTGAAGAAATTAAAGATACCTACCCCACCCAAATTAATAACTGACATGTAAATTTGTTAGTGTATATAATTGGGGCTAGAAGAAATTAATTGTTTAAATTATTGGTTTGACTCAACCGCAGTTCGAACCGTGACACTCATGTGTAGGTGAATAGTTGGGAGGTATACATGTGTTTGTGGTGGTGTGTGTGCAAATATATGGGTGTACATGGGAGGTTTAGATGTGTTTGTGGTGTGTGCGTGAGTAGATGTATTTGTGGGTAGTTATAAATGCGTTTGTTGTGTTATGTGTAGGTGTGTAGATTGGAGGTGTACATGTGTTATGTGTAGTTGTGTAGATTGGAGGTGTACATGTGTTTGTGGTGATGTGTATGTGTGCGAGTATAGATTTGTAAGTGGGAAATGTGTTTGTGGTGTAGGTATGTATGTGGAAGATATACATGTCGTTGTGGTGGTTATGTATGATTCTTGCTTCATCTTCTGAATATTCGCTGTGAATATGGCCTATGCTGCTGACACGGCGTAAAACAACCACCAATCAATCAATCAATCTTTCGAATACCAGAAGTTAGGTATTCGGGGAGAGGTCAAGCCCGCACAGACCGGATCTGGCTTCAGTTAGCAACTCGGCAGTGGAGGAGCAACAGCGAGTTGGAGGAGGAAAACAAACTTAGGTAAGTTTAACTTTAAGTTAAACTAAGTGATATTGATCCAAAATATAATAGTAGTGAAGCGACTACTCGGTTGTGCATGTGAAACGTAATACTTAAATGTATGTTACGTGTGATTAAGACACTGTCTAATCTTTGCTCACGCTGTCATTACAGAACGATGTACAAACAAGACTGCGATGACACGTGCCCCTGACACTGCTGTCGGCCGGATCGAACACGCATTGTGCGCTACTAGACGGTGTGGTCGCTAATACGCCCAAACAAGACTCAATATGGCAAAAATGATGTCCATTTAGGACCATCCATCGATTTCACTGCATGGCGCCAGTGAATCGGAGAGTGAAACGGCAGAGCCCATGAGGGTGTCAAAAGCCAAGCCGTGAAAGAAAAGGGCGGCGGATACTAAGCTGAAAACCAGGGCAAAGCCACCCGACAGAGTGCAAGCGCCCACGGTAGCACAAACCTCTACGCCACAACCAGAGATGCGGAAATTAAGAGGATGTGCGAAGAACTCACCCTATTAAGACAGGACGTGAGAGAGTAGACTGGAGACGGAGAAAGTTTGGGACAGCGCCCGAGAAGAGTGGCAGCAGTCCGATGAGCGGGTCGAGCGAGACACACAAGTAGGTCAACATGGTGGCGGTGCGGGCCGCATGGCAAGACTGACTACCAAGAAGATGAGGAGGAATACAATCCCTACTGGGAGGAGGAAGACATGGAGGAAGACTCCCTCAGTACCCCTGAACAAGTGTTGTCATTAAAATACGGTCTAACACAGATTGATCAGAGACGAGCGAGACAATTAAAGCACCTCTGCTGCCAAAACCACAACCGGCGGAGGCAGCCATTACAACAACAACGGGAGCAGCAGCAACAACCATGTCAACGGCGTCCAAGCCTAAGCCCAGATGGGAGTACAAGATCGCAGAAGGGCTGCAGGGGGGCTCAGCGCTAACAGAACTGCAAGAAATTTACAAAAAAAAGTTAAGTGTCCGGTGACTTCTAGAATCACAGTAAGCGAGACGATGGCGGGGATGATACAACACTACTATAAGGGGCGAACCATGGGGGCCCCGAAACATCTCAAGACCATACAAGATGTGGCAAGGCTCTACACAGAGCTGTCGGATGTGCCCGCAGCTAGGATCCAAATCGTTTCGCAGAGGGATGGAAAGAAGGTGAAAGTGGCTTACTGACGGGGTCCAAAGGGCTGCTAGTAGCACTCACAGCAGTCGTCCCGGCTATGGACCTAATCATACAGCGGGGTGCGGCAAACCCCAAGCTAGATGCGCAAGCAGTGAATGCGCTCAATGATATTAATTTACTGGTAGCAACCCACAGTCAAGCCAGAGTAGACCGTATTGCTAGTGTGGGTAAAGTAGTACACACACACTTGGGTAGGGAACTCATACATGTGAAGCGGGATGTCTATGGCGACCTCCCCGAACCAACGGAGTACCTTCTAGGTGAGAACCTAGGGGAGCGAAACAAGCAGCTACTCAAGTCGGTCAAAGCATCTGAAAACTGCATGAACACGAACCGAGCGTACCGTGGCAAGCGTAGAAACAGCTACGATCACCAGGGCCAGACTATGCCCCTACAACAAGTTCCAGGGAAATGGGCATTCAAGAGGCAGAGGCACGAGAGGCGTGTTTAACTGGGGTGCGAGATCAGCTGCACGCGAAAAGAAGTAGGGGCGTACAAATGAAGACTACACACAGTACGGCAACGTGCCATCCACCCGAGAGGAGGGCGTGGCCGAGGAAATCCCAGAAGGGGTTTTCAGAAGTGAGGTGCCCAATCCAGGTGTGTGCCTCAACAGTCCAATTAAACACGGGTAATCATGAAATCCCACTGTACAAAGAAATTAATACAAAAGTAGGGATCATTGCATCATTTAACGTTTTGGAAACAGTTAATGTCTGATAAATGGATTTTGAAATGTGTAGAAAGTTTGACTATACCGTTCACTAGGACCCATTACAAAAGAGAGAACCTCACCCATTCAGAATGGATAAAGAAGAGAACATTTGTAACAAACTAGGTAAAAAGGTTAACAGACAAGGGAGTGTTAATAGAGGTGGATCCAGTACAGGATCAATGGATCTCTAAAAATTGTCTATGGCCGAAACCTAACGGAAAATTGAGAATGATATTAGACCTCACCGAACTAAATAAAATCATCCAGTACAAACACTTTAAAATGTTCAACCTAAAAACAGTGTTAGATCTGATTGAAAGGGGAGCATGGATGGCCAGTGCTGACCTCACAGATGCGTACTATTCGGTAAACGTAAAACAATCCCAATGAAAATATTTGCGCTTTCGGCTGGGAGAAACTCTACTCAAGTATCAACCCCATCCCAATGGTCTAGCACCGGATCCTAGGATTTTCACAAAATTGCTCAAACCAATTTATGCTGACATGGGTGAGAGGGGTCACATATGCTTCGCCTACTTAGACGACAGCTTTGTGCTGGCGAACATGCCTGACGAATGCTGTACGGCAATCTCAGACCTAGTAAACCTATTTAAAAAGTTAGGATTTACAATAAATGAGGAGAAGTCGGTATTAGAACCAACACAATGCCTAAGATTCCTGGGATTCGAGATAGACTCAACTGCAATGGAAGTTGAACTAACGGAAGATAAATTAACAATATTCCGAGAAGCAGTCCTAGAGATAATTAACAATAAAACACCTGTAATAAGACAAGTAGCGGGAGCAGTGAGGCTGATGGTAGCCTACTCACCAGCAGTGGAGTATGCAGGGGCACACTTCAAACAGTTGGAAAGGGATAAGATTAAGGCCCTAAAAAGAAGTACGGGAAACTTCGATGACATAATGTGGATCGCAAACGAAGGTCTAGCAGACCTAAACTGGTGGTTAGAACAGTTAGAAACACCAAGGCAGATCAGGAGGGAACTGTCAAAGATTGAGTTGTACACAGACACCTCACTAGAGGGATGGGGGGTGCATACACAAACAACACAAACAGGGGGCAGTTGACACCCAGAAGAACTAGCACACATAAATGTACTAGAACTAAAAGCCATACTTTTCGGCCTACGAAGCCTATGTAAGGTAGAAAACACACATATACAAATACGTACGGTTAACACAACGGCATTAGCATACGTTAAGAACATGGGTGGTACAAGGTCATAGGACTGCTTGAGAGTCAACACAAATTTGGGAATGGGCACAGCTCCACCAAAACTGGGTAACAATTACACACATCCCAGGGGTCGAGTACGTGCGAACGGACCTGAGGTTTAGAAAATTCACAGATCACCTAGAGTGGAAATTAAATGAAAATATTTTCAATGAATTATGTGACTGTTGGGGCATACCAGAAGTGGATATGTTTGCATCAAGACTAAATAGACAGTTAGAGAAGTATGTCAGTTGGGAGCCAGAACCAGACAACTGGAGAACAGATGCATTTACAGTTAACTGGACTAATATGTTCATTTTCTGCTTCCCACTGTTCAGCCTTCTGCCACGAGTGGCGAAGAAAATCAAGGAAGAAGGGACGAGGGCGACAGTGATCGCTCCACACTGGCCAGCACAACCGTGGCACCCGATCCTCCAAGAGGGGGCAAGAGAGCAGCGCAGGTTCCCCAAAAGGCCAGGGAACCTCTCTGGGACAGGGCACCTGTGCAGCGAAAGCAAGGGACCAGTGCTACAAAACATAAGATTGACGGCATACCTTTTCTAGCGAACATGCTGGATGGGTATGACATTGATGAGAAGACTGCAATTCTTCAAACATACCTGGAGGGACTCAACGAGAAAAAACTATCTAACACACATTAACCGTTGGGCCCTCTGGGCGATCGAGTGGGGAGTAAAAGTGTTGAACCCCTCCATAGCAAACGTACTGACATACCTGAGAAACTACTTTGAGTCAGGGGTTGGGTACGTGGCAATAAATGCGGCGAGGTGTGCATTAAGCCTGATTGTCCCAAGATTGGGGGGGAAGGACATTAGGGGAACATTACCTAATAAAATGGCTGTGTAAAAGTTGCCACGAGCAGAGGCCTCCACAACCCAGATACAACAGTTTCTGGAGTGTGGAAATCGTGCTACGATGGATTAAAAAGTTACCTAACAATAAGACCATGAGTTTGAAACTACTATCGTGTAAATTGACTATCTTGTTGCTGTTGGTGTCCTCCGAGAGGGGGACAAACAATCATTAAGTTTACGGTAGACAGAATGAGAATCAAAGAAGATTCCATTGTGTTTAAAATGAAAACATTGCTAAAACACAACCAACTGGGCCAACTGTTGGACTCGGTGAGGTTCTACACGTTCAAAGACAAACGTACACTGTGTGTGGTCAGGACGATCAAAAGGTACCTGGTAAGAACTGAAAAGATAAGGAGAAACAACAAACAATTACTCCTGTCATACATCGGGCCACATGGACGGATCTCACGACCAACGCTCGCGAGAAGGACGCTGAGCGTCCTGAACTTAGCAGGAATAGACGAGAGGGGCATCCGCTTGCTCGGCTCAGGTGATGGGAGCAAATCTCAATGCCATCATGTGCAACGTGTCCTGGAGGGACAGCAAAAGCTTTGCGCGTTTCTACCATAAATCGATCGAGGATCCAGGAGAAACACAGACTTAATCCTGACCAAACGAAAGGCCAGGAAATAAAGTAGTGAAACAGGTCACAAAATAACATAGGCACGGTAGACAAAGTAGTACTGGCAAAATGAACACTGTAGACAAGGTGGTGGGTTGATACCATTGTTTTTATAACAAATTGTCGATGAACCATGTACAGTGAAGCAACGCCACAAGGCGGATTTAAGTACACAAAATGATGAAAAGTGTTATAACGAGATATTAAAAAGTGTTATAAGTGTACGATGTTACAATGTGTAAAATGTATGCACACACAATGATGAGTGAAATGTCAAAACAAAGGGTTTCTAAATAAAGGTATATGCATAAAGAACTATGTAAACAGGCATTGTTGAATACCTAGACCAGTAAAAGGCCACAGCGGCCGCAATATGCACTCAGACGGTAAATGAAATGACATAACAAAAGTGCCCAGCACTATGCTCATATATTTACAGAAACGAAAGAAGGACGGAAGAAGTAGACGAGGGAGGAAAAGAAAAGAAGCAAGACGATAAAAGTCTGGTCGCAAAAAACCATGCTTCGAAGACTCTCCCCGGATACTTAACTTCTGGTATTTGGAACATGAAGTAAGAATATGATAGTTATACTAGACTTACTTGTAAGTGGAAGTATTACTGAGATTCTTACGAATCTATGAATACGAAGGCAAGGATCAGGGGCCCACCCACCCGTGCCTAGAACTAGGGATAAACAATGATTTACTGGAGTATAAACATAAAATTAAATAATATATTCCTAAAGGTTAGGGAAGGTTAGGGTACTGATCCTGGTTTTAGACTTTTGCTCCCCTCCAACTACGAAAACTGAAGCCAGATCCGGTCTGCGCGGGCGCGGGCTTGACCTCTCCCCTGATCCTTACGTTTGTATTTGTAGATTCGTAAGAATCTCAGTAATACTTCAACTTACAAGTAAGTCTAGTATAACTATCATAGTATATGTGTGTAGGTAGGAGGTATACATATTTGTGTTGGTGTGTGACTATAGGTGTGTTGATGACAGCTATACAAGTATTTGTAGTGGTGTATGCACAACTGTAGGTGGGAGGTATACATGTGTTTGTGGTAGTGTGTGTGACCATATGTGTATAGGTGGGAGGTATACATGTGTTTATGTTGGTGTGTGTAACTATGTGTGTAGGTGGGAGGTATACATGTGTTTGTGGTGGTGTGTGTGACCACAAGTGTATAGGTTGGAGGTATACATGTGTTTATGTTGGTGTGTGTGACTATATGTAGGTGGAGTATATGTGTTGTGGAGGTGTGTGACATGTGTTAGTGGGAGTATCAGTGTTATGTGTGTGGACTATATGGTAGGTGGGAGGTATACATCTGTTTGTGGTAGTGTGTGTGACCATAGGTGTGTAGGTGGGAGGTATACATGTGTTTGTGGTAGTGTGTGTGTGACCATAGGTGTATAGGTTGGAGGGATACAAGTGTTTGTGGTGGTGTGTGTGACTATATGTGTGTAGGTGAGAGATATACATGTGTCTGTGGTGGTCTCTGAATGATGAGTTCAGGTGTGTGGGTGCTGGTGTATGAGATACGTGTTTATAGTGTTTGTATGCATGTTAGTGGGTACATATAATTTTTTTGTGGTGGTGTGTGATTGTGAATGGTCCGATTAGGTGTGGTGTGATAAGGGATGCACTACAATAATCTTTTAGTTGTATACATCTCTTCTATTGTCGACTACAGCCGGCTTGGTTAAAGCACTGTATAATTAATCGGGCGTTGACTGCCTGCCCGTAACCTTTTAGTTTTACTGGCTTGTCAGGCGCCCGACTATTTGTCGGTTTGGTTGAAGCACTGCATTGCAAATCGATACCGGACGCCGTGTGCCGTACGTCCCCTGACTAACAACTGACGTGTTTCATCGGCGTTCCACAGGTCAGGACACGGTCGAGGGTGTACTGTGGATTCTATCGGAGGACTCCTAGGCCGCCCGCCCCGCTCTCCACCCTCGGACGGCCGGCGACCACTGCCAGCACGCCGGGCACGGACGCTCGCCCATACAGGCGCCAGAAGGCCCCCCGTCGTACCGCTGCCTCCGCCTCCGTCTCCCGGGCTGTCCCGCTTGGCAGCCCGTCACGCCCCCTCCCATCCCTCCCTCTCCTCCCCTGCGCGCCCCGTTATCTCTGTCCTGCCCCGCCCACTGTCGCCACTGCCCGGGAGGGAGGTGACTGCATCTCTGGAGGTATACTTACTGCAACACTTGTCTGCCTGCCACCCCGCAGGTAAGTGTCACTTCATAACCATTCAGCCCCGGGATGTAGCATCTTTTGTAGCTCGCGGGTGGGGTAGTGTGTATGGTGTTTGTGCGCTCTAACTGTACAATAAACCATACAGCGTAGCTGTGTTCCAGTCACGTCCACCATTCCTGGAACTGCGTCGTATATATATATATATACGGGGCCGGGTATTCACAAATGTACAAATGTCCGTATCAAATTTCAGCGTTCATCTCACTGTTATAAAAATGTGTTTTATTTCAGCATATCTATTCCCGATGCCATTTGTTTGATGTATATTGACAGTCTATTTATAACCAGGCACATTTTTATTTTTGATATATTCTAATGCGAAATTGGCCACTTTTGCGCAATTCTACATTTTATGTGTGGATGGAGAAAATGACTTTTTACATTTAGGGTGTGGCTGCGGTTTGGTTCTAAATGAAACCTGAATCGGCGTGTTAGTTTACACTAGTTTCCATTAAGTACCGACTGGTCAATTACTAGTCTACTGATACTCCCACCATTCCACCCGCTAACTGTTCTTCCTTTGCAGTGATTTATCATGAGTAAATATGCTTAAAATCAAAATGCTTGGCAAATGTTCAACACTCCCCTCCCCATCCCAACACCACCCTCTCTCCCGTCCCAACTGATGCACTTTCATTATTCAGATGTTCTTTACTTACTTACATATTAATGTTCTTTACTTAAATATAAATATTTTGTGGTTTAATTCAATGTTTCAGGTGAGTGCACTAACTCGATACCCTTGCTTTGTATACAGGTTTTTATTTGGGGTGGGATTTTGTCTGAGATGAATTGGCGTGTAATATAGACACTACATTATGCACGTGGATCCGGGGACCAGTTAACTAGAGCTTTTTAAAGTTGCATAATCCGATGAATGCATAACATTTTTAAAACCTAACACACTCGCCTAGATTTGATTCTACATATCTAACTTATATACTGATGCATTTATTAAACATTTGTTTCTACATAGAAGGGCAAATTGAGTCAATTTAACAGAGTCTGTTACTGCATAAAGCTAAGATTCCTTACATGTGGTATGCGGTATGCGAATGCGGCAAAAAATCGAAACTCCTTGAAGTCAATGGGCTACATCCCTTACATGTGGTATGCGAATGCGGCAACTCGATCGGTCCCTGTAGCGATCGGTGCGGCATGCGGCACACGGTATGCGAATAGAAACTTCAGTCACACTTGTCCATTAGTTTTAGACGAGGAGAGGCGACTGAGCATTACGGAACGGTCACACACAAGGGTGCAGAGGGGAAACATATGGTAGTGGTGGTGGTGGGGTTACGGGTTCGTAAAAATGCTACCATAGCCACAGAAATATGAATACTTATCTATAATTTGGTAATTATAAAGGTAGGAACCCCCATGTGACGTACCAAGAGGTACATCGATATAAATGCCATATTAGGCCATATACAGTGCAGTATGGAGTATACTTGTTTATTTATATTTTTTTAATATAGCCAGTCGTGTGCCGCATGCCGCATACCGCGTAGAAGGAATCCTCCCATTTACATACCGCATGCTGCATACCGCGTAGAAGGAATCTTAGCTTAAGCCTATGGTGGCAGAGTTTTGGTGTGCTTGCCAAAATTAATTTGGCATGTTTGCACTTCAAATATCTAAAAAGTTATTCATTTAAAATAAAAGTCACTTCAAGCTAAAATAAGGTAGATTATTACAATCAAGTTAATATATTTATCTAAGAAAATGACTGAAGCTCAAAACAATTGGACTATGCAACTTTAAGTGGACAAGTCACAGAGGTTGTGCAACAAGTCACCCATGTTACACCCAACACGTGGGACGCCCTGAACATTGGTCACACCAACTAAATCAGCTATTCTCAGTTCCATTATTCCCTCAGGAAGAACTGCAGTTGTTACCCACCATCTATATCGGAAGTTGAAACCAATCCAAGCTTCATTATAGAGCCTATGGTTGAAACTCACTTTGTACTGATAATCATATGCCTCCTGATGACCAAAGTCGGTAGGGTTCTTGCCATGCATTTGTTTCTAATGCAGATTGCAGTTAAATTGTCCTAGCCAATATTTTACATTTAGGTAAAATACCACTTCCAGGGGCGCACCCAGGGGGGTTTCCTGGTTGCCCGGAACCCCCCCCCCCCGTCCCCCCGCCACAAAAAAAGAAATATATGTACGCCTTAGTGTTTTTATTCATAGAAATAATTTCATGAGTATTTTTAAACAAAATATAATTTCATGAATCATATAGACCTAAATTCTTGCATTAAATTTATTGAGGAACACCAGATTTTAAGATTATGTGAGAAATTGCACCAAAATGTGGGTTGTTGCACTAGAAAACCATGTAAAATATTGCCCTAAAATGGATGTTGTTCCACCAACCCATGTGAACAAAATTACCCTAAAATAGGGGTAGTTTCGATCCATATTTGGAAACTCCCCTAGCCAATTCCTGGGTGCCCCCCTGACTTCATGTATACTTGTGTGTTCACCACCTCCCCCAAATGGGTCACTACCTCAGTCCTTCCCGAGGGACCAGAAGAATTCGGAAAACCCATATTATTGCTCAGCAAGTCATCTACTTACCTGTCTATGACCTCTCTACTTAGCTATTACTATTACTAATACAATCCCACCTGGCTTCCACGACATATACAGTGGTACCTCTTTTCAATGACCCACCGTAATCGCAAACCCCTGCCATTTGCGAAGATGTGTCAATGTACAAACTGTTTTTTTGTCTCATTTGACCGTCCCTCCGCTGACAGGACATCTGCTATGCCAGGACAACATTGGTCTGGATGCAGAGTTCTCCTTTGAAGAGACACTTTAGTTAACACCAGCAAACTCTCTATCGTTTGACCTCCAACCAAGTTGGTCCTGCTTAGACAAGTGCCCGGCTGTACAATATGCTTTACAGTGTGCTCTCATTTTAAGCGCTTATTCATTTCCCCCGAATGTTGGGTCACTTTCCCCGCCCCCCCCCCCACCCCCACCACCACATTTTTCTCTCTCCCTTTTCTTCTTTTCTCCCTACCTTCAGGTACCGGCCATCGATTCGGTGCCTGGACGTGGGCTTCATATCCATTATGCTGGCTGCAATGCGGGGGGGGGGGGGGGGGTGTATGTGTGTGCGTGGTGAGGGGAAAAAAGATGGGTGGGGGCGGGTTTACTTACGGCCGGTTTTAAATATAAATCAAAGTATGTAAATTCTGTTTGATCCAAGCTATATATTTATAGACGGTTCACTATTAAAATATAATATGAAGATAACATTGAAATTGTCCTAGATTAATATATTTCACGAAAATAGAAGTAATTTATTTTCCTATATTTATAAGCAATGATATATTAGCAGTAGGACTATTTTGTTCACCAGTGAACGACTGACTGCCTTCCGTGTATATAGATATGGCAAGGATTATCTGTTGGAAAAACAAACTGAGTAGAACAAGATTTATTATGATTTAAAATATGAATCTTTGACCAAAGCAGATAAATGATAAAAGGGCCTGGATGTTGGTGGAATGTGATGGTGACTTGTTGGTAAGACAGATTCTGTATGAGCAGGGCTCACTGGGCGGTGCTCCCGCCATCTTCCATTGTCCTTCCGGTGTGCATGCGTATGGTCACTCTTCCCAATTTCCCTTGTTAAATAGGAATGCATCAACTTATAAAGTCCAATGCTCGAATCTGTGGTTGTGTAGGCAGGATATGGTGAAATCAATACAGACAAAGAGAAAGGAAGAGTATAAAGTGTAAAGAAGAAGAGAGAGTCCAGCCCTCTGGTTTATTATTGCTATGGTTACATGGGTTCATTCTAGAGTATTACCCCACCCCTTTCCCCCAATGGGAAACAAGCATTCATGGCCCTGCCAATAGGGATCCAGCATGCCTGGTCCCCATGGATACCAGTGGTCTGCCCACCACCACAAGCTGGCCACCACCAGCCTTGACCTTTGAGTGTGGTGATCCCTATCCCAGCAGAGGGGGTAGGCCCTGGGTGCACTCACACCCAGACCTGCCAGCACCACTATGTCTATTTACATCCCACTCAGGCACCACCAACCCATACATGAGCCTGTCTCAAAAGGTGATAATTCTTTTTTTGTGTCCATTGTAACGATTGACACAAAACAGCACAGAAACGGTTACACTGAAAACACAAGGACATTTGCTTCAAATCAATATGTATTCTATTGGGATTATGAAACACCATGTAAAAAACAAATCAGTTTATCCTGAGCAAATGCATAAGCAGATAGTATGTTGATCGTTAAAATGGACAAAGTTTTGTCCTATATTGCTTTGCACCTTTTGAGACAGTCTCACATATATATATACATTTTATCTCGGTACTAAGCCTCAGGCTACTCATAGCCAAGGGAGAAGGAAGCACATCCGTGTCCAGCAATTAGCATAATCAACTCACGACGGGAGGATGTTCGTTGAGTTGCTCCGGCAGTTTTTTAAATCTACAACGACATACTAACTGTAAGTATGAGATTTTAGGATGGTACAGTTATGTTATGATAATTTACTGCACCTTTTGACAAAGTTTTAGAACTTGGATGTTTATGTACATTACTTTTATTGGTGTTTTACGATTTGTGAAACATCGGTAGAACAAAGCGCCCTGTTTTTTATTTGTTCTACAAGCCGCCAGTTGACGAACGGAAAGAGATGTGGTTGGAGCCACATTTCATTAGGATTTATTCCTGGGTTTCTTTTAAGGATTCCCCACATTGTGTATTTAGGCGTACCTCCAAGTTTCGTAGCATTGTCTCCAACTTGTTTGCGTAGTAGCCACAGGAGGGAGAAGTGTACGGAATAGAGAGTGTTGGAGGCTACCGGTACACTGGATCATACCCCTCGTTTGGTTTTGGTTTCGCTACCATACACCTACGACATTCACACCTTAGCTTCGCTTACGCCTGTGTTGGAAAGGTTTAAATACATTCTCCAACACTGCTAGTTGCACAATTTGGGTTTGCTTAACCTGTTTGTGACATTTGGTCGAGTTTGGTTGATTTTTTAGTAACTTTCTTTCAATTGTTACAGACTTCCGATGGCTACGAAGCAGAGTAAACCCAGAGCTCCCACCCGGTTGACGAATGACTATGACTCGTCGCCGGTGGTGACCGCGCCGCCTTCTCCAGAGCACGTCATATCGGAGGAGGTCAGTGGGCCAGATGTGCCAGACATGGCCCCGCCTGACCTAGAAGCCAGACTGACACGGCGACTGGAGACTAAGCTCGAGTATTTAATTCCGGCCAGGTCTCGAGTGAGAAAGAGGCCGGCTCTGGAGTCTGACGACTCGGACTGGGAGGACATCTCGGGTGAGGTTTCACCTGAGGATGATTCATCTCCAGAGAGAGTCCCAGTAAAGAAGCAGAAGAAGGCCAAGAAGGCTGTCAGTTCGTCCGGGGACGAGTACACACAAGCGTGTAAGAAGGTGGTCAAGCGTAAGAAGAGCAAGAAAAGCAAGACTAAGAAAAAGAAGGACTCTTCTTCTTCAGATTCATCTTCGGACTTGTCTACCACTGAGTCCTACTCCGATACACAGCATGCGGGTGTTTACGCAAAAATCGGAGGGAAGGTGCGCAAGAAGTGCCAGGTAGAGAAGGCCAAGAAGGTACTCGCCACCACCATGATGCGGGAAGCTATAAAGGGTCATTTCAACTCCTTTAAACCCACAGAAGTGATCGCCAAACTGGGTGAAAAATTCACCAGGATCAAGGGGATCCCTGATTCGGTGGTGAAGGAAATGGACAGGGATGTGAAGCTCAGCGAGGAATGCAAAAAGTTTGAGGGTGTCCTACATACGGTCCATAAGGCGGTCCTAGGAGCGCTGACGGCGATTGCGCCAGTGGCGAATCGCATGTACGCAGAGAACAAGTTCTCTTCTTTGTGCAGGAATACGGATGGAGGGATTGCCATGCTCACAGCAGCGAGCAACTTCCTCTCGTGCAGAAGCTTTGAAAACGTCTTCAAGGCGGTCTGAACGGATGTGGGCAAGGAAGTTGCCCGATCGAAAAAGTTGGTGGACAATGATGGAAAGGAATATACCTTAATCCTCCCACCTAAACCCATCAAAGGAAAACCTTTGGACAAAACTAAGATGTTCGTTGGCCAGCTTCAATACCTCTTCAAAGAGGTCAAGACAGGATTGAAGTGTGGCAAACATATGGATGAGAAAAAGAAGGCTACTGATGCGAACACTCGGTTCAATAAAGGTCGACTGGATTTTCGCAATTGTTGGACCGGCAGAGGAGGGCGGTCCGGGTCAGGCTACAGCTTCCAGCCCAGAGGCCGAGGACAGCGGCAGTCATTCGGCTGGAACGAAGGGAATCGTCCCTTCAAGAGGGAGTACACTCCCAACAAGCTGTTCCCTCGCCCAGGGAACAAGTAGAGGTTACAATGCAAACTCCAATGGCCACAGGAACACCTGTAAGAAAATTTCATGCTGGAAACATTCAGAATTGCTTAAATGAGTGGAGAAAGATTACCGATAATTTAACAATTCTAAGTATTGTCGAGGGAATACGAATTCCCTTTACGCAACACCCCGTACAGGAAACAATTCCTTTTCCTTATCGTTTTGATTTAAACGAGAGAGAGGCATTAGATAAACAGGTGTTGGAATTTTGTAAGAATTGAATTATAGAGCCCGTGGTCCATGAGACAGGCGAATTTGTTTCAAACATATTTTCGCGACTCAAGCCAAATGGGGATGTCCGAATGATTCTGGATCTGACAAGGCTGAAGAAATTGGTTAAATATAAACATTTCAAGCTGTTTTCTCTCGAAACGGTAAGGGACTTGGTAACAAAAGGTTCCTGGCTTGCCAATGTGGATCTTAAAGATGCCTATTACACGCTTCCAATTTACAAACAAGATAGGAAATTTCTGCGTTTAAAAAAAAAAGATCAACTCATAGAGTTCACCTATATGCCGAATGGCTTAGCTTGTGCCCCCCGCTTGTTTACTAAACTGATGAAACCTATATTTTCATTGATGGCAAGGAAAGGACATATAATGTTCCCATATATTGACGATTCTTTCATTGTCTCACAATCAAGGGGAGACTGTCAAAAGGCAGTAGATCATCTCTGTGCAACGTTCACTGAATTAGGATTTTACATCCATAACAAGAAGTCAGTTTTTACACCAACAACACTTTTGAAATGCTTGGGTTTTCTGTTAGACACAGACAATATGACTGTCATTAACGCAGCAGAAGCTAGACAAGTTTATCGATACAGCAGACTAATTGGTGCAGTTAATGAGGCCAAAGATTAGGCAGGGCGCAGTGTTAATTGGAATCATGATAGCCTATGCTCCAGCTATCCTATATGGGAAAGCTCACATTAAGTCGCTAGAGATAGACAAGAATTTAGCGTTAGCGCATAAGAAAGCGAATTTTGAAAGAAAAATGACTATTTCAACAGAAGGCCTAGAAGATATTAAGTGTTGGTATGCTAACATTTATTCTTCTCCGAATCCTATTCGAATGGGCGAACCCAACACTGTTGATACGACAGATGCGTCATTAGACGGATGGGGTGCTCATAGAGACCATCAGGCAACTGGAGGACGATGGTTAAATGATGAAATTTCAGACCATATTAATGTCCTAGAACTTACAGCAGTTTATCTGGGTTTATGCAGTTTAGTGCGTATACCAAAGTTTCATGTCAGAGTTTTGACAGATAACACCACAGCGATGGCTTACATTCATAACATGGGAGGGACTAGGTCCAAACCTTGTAACAGAATAGCAAAATTGATTTGGAATTGGGCTCAAGAGCATAACATGTGGCTAGCTGTAGCGCATATCCCAGGTAGTCAGAACACTTTAGCAGACAAGAAAAGCCAACATTTTCATGATCATTTGGAGTGGTTGTTGAATGACAACATTTTTGAACAAATCTGTCTTAAATGGGGAAGACCACAAGTAGATTTGTTTGCATTACGAAACAACTACAAGATATCTAAATATGTTTTGTGGCATCCAGAGCCGAATGCTTGGCGAGTGGATGCGTTTTCATTGGTTTGGGATAACAAATTTTATTATATTTTCACGCCCTTCAGCATTATCAGCAGAGTGGCCAGGAAGATCAGACTGGATCGCACACACACAATTCTGATAGTGCCCGAGTGGGACACACAGCCATGGCTAGCGGCAGTGGCATTGGGAACGAGAGACAGTCTCAGATTCCCAAGAGCACGCAGAAACCTACAACATCAAGGACCGCTAACAACTCACGGAGATGTGTCGACAACACCCCTTCTGGCATTCCTTTTTTTAATAAACATTTAGAGCAATTTGGCCTAGTCAAAATTACCCAACAAAGGCTGGTCTCCCATGCCTGGAGGAAAGGAACAGTAAAATTATGTACTAGTTATTTAAAGAAGTGGGGACTTCATTGTTTACTTAAGAAAGGTACAAACCTCGGATAGTCGCGGGCTAGGGCCCGCCCACCCAACCCTACTACGGCTATTAGGTTTGCTTGTGCCAAGACGAAAACATTGAAGTATCCATAGAAGTTTAAGATCATTTTTATCCTGAATAAGTAGGTAAAGATTGCTGAACCCAGATGTGCTTCCTTCTCCCTAGCCCACGACTATCCGAGGCTTGTACCTCGGGAAAACCACAGTTATCCATCATCTGTACACAGGTAAGATTTGTATAGCTATACTATACATGCGCCTGGTCACATACACCGATCAGTAATAGAACATTTGCATTCCCCCCTATGCCGAATATCGGAATATTTTACAAACTGTTGGTTGTTTCTGCGCATGGCGCCGTCTAGAAATATGTATCATTGTGTAATGAATGAACGCCGATTTTGCCCAATAGAGGCTGTAGCTGTTGGAGAGATACATTTGCTATGCAAATGCGTATACATGTGTGATACTTACACTACACATACGTAAGTACCTACACTACAATGGTATCTACACTATATAGATATATATTTACACTACACAGTACATATGCACTACATTAATATACTTACACTGCATAGCGTACATACAGTCATACATAGGTAATACTAACAGTCTGCACTGACCTGTCAGGCTAGAGCCACATAGACATGTAGAATTGGATAGGGTGATTGCACCAGGGAGCCTACATAGTGATGCTAGCTTCAGAATGGAAAGGAGTGTTGGTTCAAAATCTGTTCTAGGCTCAATATTCTCCATTTGAATTAGCCCCATCACACATACGTATACATAGATTCAGGATATTTACACAACCTATATACATATATATATATATATGCATTCATACATAAATGGGTTATTCTCCAAAACTGGGCACCACATATTTGGTCTCCACGTTACGATGCTGATAATTAAGTATTTGTTTTATTGATAGCAAGTCAACTAATTATTGTAGCCTCTGTATATTAGGTATGTTAGCAGTTCTACATGTATTGAATTTATCCCACAAAAGATATCAAAATTATATTTGTATGATTTTGCGCTAGAGTGAAAATGTGAAAATTTACACATTGACACCATACATGTAGCCAAACTTGTTTTCAACTTATTTTAAAACTTTTTTCTTGTAAGTCATAACCTTGTCTGCTTAACAGTAATCAATAAAATCTTGTTTGACTAAGTTTTATATGTTAAAATGAGGTTCTGGATGTGTCTTTGATTTTCATGTTACTCGAGTGATATTAATGTATTGCTCAATTTGCATCAGATCTAATTCAAAAAGTGAAACTCATTTTTTTTCAACTCTGACATATGCACAACATGAAAACCTTCATAGCATATTGGATTAGGCTATTATTTGGAAGAATTGTTGCTATTATTTGGAAGGTTTTCACTTTTGGTTTCCATGTCACACTTTTGTGCCCAGTTTTAGAGAATGAGCCAAATACGTGCATACCCACATACATACATACACACACACATACATACATACATACATAGGCGGGATGGCTGAATGAGTTGAGCGTCCATCTCCCATTTTGGTAGATCGTGGGATTTGAACCTATGGGTTTGAACCCTGGTCGAGTCAAACCAATGACATACAAATTTATGCTTGTCACTTCCTAGCCAGGTGCTCGGCATTATTAGGATGGGGCAAAGACTGGTTGGCTCAGTGTCAGAATACTATGACTGAGTGGGATATCAGGTCAGGTCATGTTGCTGGTGGCCTGATCTCTGGGTGGGGCAGCACTGTAAAGTTGCCATGAGTGCACACTATCACATTGAAGAATAACTGGTTGTTTGGCCGTCTCCAGTTACTCATCTTATACTCACTACTATCAGGAAGATCCTGGCAACTGTCTGCCAGTCTCCCTTCCCCCCCCCCCCCCCCCCCCCCCCCCCCCCCCCCCCCCCCCCCCCCTAACCCCCCCTCCTCCCATCTCTCCCCTCCCCCCACTAAATACCAAAAGACAACTCGTAAGAAAGAAAGGGAGACAAGTCATGCAAGATTGACAGTGATAAGGTTGAGCTTCATTGCTGCAACTCTTGTTCACCTACTAGTGACCTGCCACCCTGACTCACTTACAATCTGCTACACAGACCCACATTGCTTCTGCTTGTTCAGTCAAAATCAGTGCCTACAGCCCATTGAACCTAAGTCCTATGGGTGTTACACACAGCTCAGAGGTGAACTGCTTCCTTTGGTATCTCTAGAGTGAGTGTGTGGTCTGTCCAGCAAGTGCAAGGAGTACAAGGGTGACTGGGCTCACACAACCAGCCAATCAGACACCTCTGCAGCCTGGGAGGGGTAGCGCCCAAGAGGGGGCACCTGTCACTCAACCCCAGGGCAGGTGGTGTCCTTAATGTATGCAGAATGGCTGGGTGTGCCTACCCAGCGGTCCCATGGTAACAACTAGTCACCATACAGTCACATTAAACAATAATACATGTCCCTCTCCCCTTTGCACTCTTCCTGGTGCATGGAGGGAACACTCCTGTAATTAGTAACCATATCTTAATATCCGGACATCATACCACAATCCCGGTCACTGTGTGTCATAACATTTACACATAGTTATTTATATGTCACACAGCGAGGGGGCACACATTGCATCACTAATACATAACAATGACCCCCAACTCCGTCGCCCGAGATATTGATATGATTCCAAGCTTGGCTATTACGACCGAAATACCGTATATTTTTACATGTTGGTGCCTGTCCTGATATGACCTTATATGCGGCCAGGATGTAAAACTCCCAACAACCAACCACGAGCTGCTACTAAATTATAAAACACAAGAATCATTATAGCGGTCCCTGACCACGGAGCCCCGAGACCGATTCATATACACCCACAATTGGACCTTTTGACCCGCTGTCTCCTGTTTACTTTGTTAGCGGGGAACCACACTTGTTGCCATAGCAGGAAATGTGTACTTCATGCACTGGGTGCTGTGGTATGTCAGTAGTGACGTCATTAATGCTTATACATTATATTCAATGTCACCACAGGAAAAGCCACATCAATTTACAATTATTGTTGGTTATATGAACTACCACATATATCACAGTTTACATTAAAGGAAAAATATTAATTGTCACTGTATATAGTTATACTGATATCATTCCGCCATTCAATGTATATGGTTCTATTGTACATATACATTCAGAAGCAAATGTAGGATATAGACCATTGCTAGTGTGCTAACCATTACATCACCAGAGCTTCCTGATGTCATCACCCTATAAATGCTCATCGGTCTATGTGACTCCTTACCTGAGAAATCAGTGCAGACCACAACACATGTCCCGCTAGAATTGTCAGTCTTTATCATCCTCATTTAATGCTTATAATTAGATAATACAGGCAATGCACTTACATACATACTTACATACATACATACATACATATACATACATACATACATACATACATACATACATGCATGCATACATACATACATACATACATACATACATACATACATACATACATACATACATACATACATACATACATACATACATACACAGGGTAGGTTCAACAACCATACAGTTTGCAGCTTGTACATGATCCTTCCTGGTCACAGCAACCAGTGTTGTGGGGGTTATAAAAATGGGAAATATTGCACTTAGAGCGGAAATCGAACCCACATCTCTTGCATTCCAGGCTAATGTGCTAACCATTACACTACTTAAGCTCCCGACCGGGCGCGGTGGCCAAATCAGTAGAGCACAGGCCTTGCATGCAGAAGATCACGAGTTCAGTTCCCGGTCGAGTCAAACCAATGACTTAAAGATTGATACTTGTCACTTCCTAGCCTGGTGCTTGGCATTATTAGGATATGGCGAGGACTGGTTAGCTCGGTGTCAGGAAAATGTGACTGAGTGGGTTATTGGGTCATGGTGCTGGCGGCCTGATTTCCCAGTATGGCAGCACTATAAAATTGCCATGAGTGCGTACTGTCACAAGTTGGTACCCGTGCTGATATGACCTTAGATGTTAAGCTCCCTGATGTCATCACCCTATCCACTCCAACCTGTTTATGTGGCTCCTTACCTGAGAGGTCAGTGCAGACCACTATGCCATGCTATTACTAAGTACAGTCTCAAAAGGTGATAACCAATATGGGACAAAACTGTGTACTATTAAAATTAGGAGAAATCATGTGTTACTGTTGTTTTTGGATAGTTTTGGATAGTTTGAAACATCTATTTTGTTAAGGTAATGTGAAGAAATATTTTGTTGTTAAGATACTGAGATATTGGATGTTAAATATCTATATCGGGAATGTGTCAATCGTTATCTGGACAAAATTTGGACAGCAGAAACCTCAAACTTTAAACACCAAGTAAGTTAATTTGGTTATTGTTGGCTAAGACATGTTTGAGTGCAAGAGAATAAATCCTTTGACATGGTTTTTATGATCTGAGGAGAGCAGAAAGTAGCTATTACTTTGTCCATATAACGATTGACACAAATCAGCATAGAAACACTTACACTGAAAACACAAGACAAAGATATTTGCCTCAAATCAATATTTATTCTATTGAGAAGATGAAACACTGTATAAACAACTAAATCAGGTTATCCTGAGCAAATGCATATTTGTGTTTTAAACAAATAGTATGTTGATCGTTACTAAAAATGCTTCGGACAAAGTTTAAAACAAATAATCTGTCATACAAGAACACTGAAAACACAGGACAAAGACATTTGCTTCAAATCAATATGTATTTGATTGAGAGCATGAAGCACTGTGTAAAGAGCTAAATTAGGTCATCCTGAACAAATGCATATTTTTGTTCTAAACAGATAGTATGTTGATCGTTACTAAAAAAATAAAAAATAGCATATGAATTTTACTGACCACAGTATTTATTACTGACTAAGTTAAAAGTGATCATAATCAGATATATATTTGTCTGATACGGGAAAAGGCATGTCAATCATAACAACAAATGTGATGGACAAAGTCAGAGACCATTTCAAAACCAGTTAAGCAGAGCAATTTTGTTCTGCTATTCAGAGTCCACTTGATGTGCTAGTCTTTGTCTGGGTATGGATATACACACACACTTCAACGATATATATGTTAAAATAGAATTTGCAACACCTGACTGAACTTCTAATTATATTAATAATGGCAGATAACAGGTGTAAAACATCCTATTCTGGATGCTCGCCAATCAAGCCAGTCAGTAATAGAGCTTGCGTTGGTTGCTGCATTCAGGTACAAACTCCAGATTTACTCTTTCCTCAAGCACACTAGCAGGTTCAAGACTTGTGTCAGGTTTGAGTGGCCAGACAAACATGTCTCGCTCACTCTGCATTATGTTGATGAGTACATTGTTACCCGATAATTTATCAATGCGGCACACATAGATCCTGAAGAAATTGATCCTGAAGAAATCATCTATTGCAACATCAGCGGCCGTATAGAAGTTGTATATCTGGAATGAGGATACATTCTCAATTGCAGCACTGAGGGGCAGGAGGCATACAAAGTGGTTTCCCACCCAGTTATCATCTTCCATGTCATCCGGCCTATTTGTTGACCACATGATGTATGAAGTGATAGCAGAGTCAGAGGGGACCAAGGGTTGTAGTGTTCTGTTATACAGAGTTTGATAGATGTGCCAGCCTTTCTCTGGGTATACAGAAATAAGTGGGCTGTGCAGAATGCTGGCTCCAGCTGCAAGCTGCCAAAGTCCCATGCTGATTGATCGTTGACATATTTCCTTTGTCTCCTATTGGAAGGCATTCTCAATGTCTGTGGTAGTAACAGTTTCTGGTGTGGCCCCTGAACCTTCATGAAGGACAGCCAACATCTGTATTACCCAATCAGAATTGTCACCCATTCCAGTCCCTCTTATGTACTGTTCTTTGTTAATTACAAGTTCATGCACAATCCTGCATTGCATTTCAGTGTGATGTTTTACTGTGCCATATGCTATGATGCTAAGGCAACAGGGTAAACAGTTTCCCTCCGTAGTGACAGCAAGTGCATAAAGGTGTGGTGGTGTTACCGTTTCATGGTCACTGCCAGCTGATCAACCATGCCTTTGACAGTAACAATGTGCCTCTGCACAGATGGAGGGAATGGGTACATGGTGAGGTCTTTGTTAGGTACTGTAGCTTCCAGTTGCTGGTATGTCTGGCATGCATTCAGTTCTTTATAGAACTGCCTAAAGAAGGCATTCACAGGAAGGGGTGCTATCATTTCTGATGGAGCAGCTGGTTCAGGGTCTGATGGAGATTGAGATAGGTCACACAGAGGAGCAGATTTAGACAGCAGATCAGTCGTCCTGAGGTGGATGAGGCTTATCAACTGCCTTGATTTTTACAGTGTCCCACTTGTCAACTAACTCCTCATTCTCACAGTTTTCTTCATTGTTGCCCAGGCAAGCTGTGCAAAAGCATGCAAGCTTTCTCGTTTTTTTCATGTTGTCTCCCATCCCACGCACACTATGGATTGAGCCTGTACCAGGAATGGTGGTCAGGGATGACGATGCCCGTGACCTGTCCACTTCCTCTGGCAAAACTAAAAAAAACTTTCTCCGTGTGTGGCAGCAGATACCTTGTTGTGGCTCAGATGCAGGTATTGTAACAAGATCTCTTCACTTCATCTTTCCCTTCTGGACCATGTCCCATGAAGTCCACTTAACAATGCTGTTTCTTTCTGTTTTAAGACCAGAGTAGATTAGTTTTCTGACTACCACAACCCCACAGCCATCACAGGTTCTGTTGTAGCAATTAAGAATTGGTGAAGTACACAGTGTAGCTTCTGCCAGGCAGTCTCGACCATCAATGGGGTTCATGAGATGTTTGTTTAAAACATCAAGTTTTTGATCAATGCCAACACAAACCTCACAGAGACTTTGACAATATTTTTGTTTGCCAGAAGTCAAAATGTACTTTGGGATGCTTCTGAAGAATGTTGCTCTGGAAACTTTGTGTTATGGGTGGCGTTGACAGAAATCTCTATGAAGTCTCTTAACTCGCTTGAGAAGGATCTTCTTCTGGGTCATAGTTTTCTTGTCAACGACTCTCTACCGTGGTAGGTTGATGGAAATATCTTCCAAGTATGTGGAAACTGCAAGAGCAGATTCAGATTTTCCTCTGGCATTGGACCCTGGTGACTTTGCTGAGGTGTCCCCTCTGACTGTGTCAAGGAGTGATTTTCTAGATGCCAGGGATTGTTTGCTTCGTTCACTCTTTAACATGTTTAATACTGCAAAGCGCCTTAACTTGATGTTTTTCACCTCAGGTGAGCCAGTAAATAATTCCTTAACAGCTTTACATTTCCTTGGTGACTTTTTTGCTGTCCGCACTACAGAAGACAGAAGCTTACCAAAGAGGGTTGGTCTTATCTTCATTAATTCCCTCTTCGCACAGTAGATGGCCTTTCTCTCGCCTGCTTTGCTTGATGCCTGTGCTGGAGATGGCTGCTACTGTGAATGATGAGATTCTTGTGTTGGAACCAAAACAACCATGGCCTCTCTCTTATTTTGATAGTACGGTTCCAAAGCCTTCTCTCTGTGGCGACGCTTCTTCTGGGCACTCCACTTCTGGCATTCTTGTCTCTTCTGCTCTGACCATTTTCTTCTTTGATCAACTGCAGCAACATCTTCCTGGTTTTGTTTAAGACGAGTAGTCCTAGCTTCTCGCTGAATTTTGGGTTCTGTTAAGTCAATTGCCTCAGCAGCATGCTTCGCCTTGTCGTTCCCTGGAAACAATGGTTGAAATAAAAATAAGACAAAGCCCGAAAACAAAGACAGACATGCATTTGTATCCAAGTTTCAAAGCTTTGTGCTAATTCTGTAATACACCATCTCTGTTTTATTTGTTTGTTTGTTGTGGTTTTATATCTTAGCAACAACTATGATCACATCGGGACAGGTACCGACTTGTGACAGTGTGCACTCATGGCAACTTTTATAGTGCTGCTCCACTGATCTCTGTATATTGTTTATGTAATAGACCATTTTAAAAGTTGGAACACAAAAATTACCTAAATTACTGTTGTCTAAGTCTGTTCTGCTCACGCTGCCGAAGGGAAGCTTCTTCAGTCTTATTCTGATGTCGATTTTTATGGTTTTGTTCCAAATATTGCTGACAATAATTGGCATACCTATCAGCATCCACCTTCAATGAATTTCTATATTCCTTGCATCTAAGTGCATTCGATTTTGTTACTCTGATTGCTGGGCATTTTTTTTTACACAAACCCAAAGACCTGCAAATGTAAAAACACTTCTCTCTGTAGGGAGTAATAACAGTCAACTGAAACCCCACTGGCCTGTATAAATTAACACCATATAGCAGTGCTATATTAAGTAAATAATGTCTTAGTAAATAAGAAATTGGATAAAATATGACTGGCTTAAATGTAATAGATTTGCCAAAGAACTATTCACAAGTAATGTCTATTACTAAGACAATATTCCTGCAAGACTGCGTTCCTTTGTCTTCAGTTAAAAAGCTAAATTAACACCATATAGCAGTGTTATATTAAGTAAATAATGTCTTAGTAAATAAGAAATGAGATAAAATATGACTGGCTTAAATGTAATAGATTTGCCAAAGAACTATTCACAAGTAATGTCTATTACTAAGACAATATTCCTGCAAGACTGCGTTCCTTTGTCTTCAGTTAAAAAGCTAACGGTCGACTGTGCACTAAGCATAAACAAAAGTTGGCAAAAACACTTAAGTAATAATCATGTGCTCATTTGTTTCTTATCATGAATGTACATTAGCACATAAAAGGGGGCACTGTGCCAATTAAAAGTACAGTAATTGGGCTGACTTCCATCGACCGTCCCAAAGACAAAAGAATGAACAGCCAGGGGCCGTATTCATAATGCAGTGTTAACGAGGCTAAATTGGTGTTGGCGGGGATTTCTTGGTTAGCGGCGAAAAATGTGTATTCATATGTCAGGGTTACGCTAACTCGGCTAGTTTAAGAGGCCTTCGGCTAACACCGCTCTGGAGCAAGTATACGGCCAGAGTTAGCGTTGCAAGATGGACATTTTCATTTATCGGCGATTTCTGGAGAGACGTAACTTGGCCCGAAATCAAATATTCCATGACAGGACACATCCCTTTGAAAAGTACGATGACGTGGATCTCTTCAAGAAGTTTCGTTTTCGAAGAGCCGACATTATTGCAATCACAGACACCGTAGCAGAGGAAATCGAACTTCCGACTCGACGAGGTTCGCTACCACCTTTGCTGCAGGTATTTGTTTACATTCTACTTACACCGTTTTGGTTTTTCTCCATTCTTCAAGGTTCCCTTATTAAACTACAGCTGCAAATTCCTAACAGCCACGTATTTATTATTTTCCATCATCGACTTCTACTGCCTCTAATCGCCTTTCAGCCAAATCAATGCTGAAGCGTATGGTTTGCCAGTTTTGATTGAGATAAAAGAGTGACCCCGTAGTTCTAATACACGGCTGAACGATATCGTACTGTGAATAACAGCACACACATCCGGACTTTGGAATAGAATCTACAAAGTGTTCGCTTGAAAATTATACTTCATGTATTGGCGTAAAGTTTGGGCTGCCACCTACTAAACGTACGATGATATATGGCGTCGCTAACAATCACAGTAGCAATGTGCACACAATTTAAAAACAAAACCTATCTGAACATGTAAGGCATTGTTTGAAAGAACTGTGAAAACCATAAAAGAACAGGCAACTGTCGTGACACTCGTTTGATTAGTAAGCGTGTTCGAGCTATTTCAATTTGGGTAATGAGGGATAATTTCCTGCGATTATTGTAATGCTTTAGCATTACGTGTTTTTCCCAAAATCTAAATATTTTGTCCATTATTGTTCTAACATAATTAATAATCGCTAGATCGCACTGATTCATACAAAATTCCGTTTATCTACATCCTATTCGTTCCGAAGCTATCTATGCTTTAGTTGTCTACAAATAACTATTTTGTCCTATTGGTTCTAGCTCTTAACCTATCTCTCCTTATAAATGCTTTCCCACCAACGTATTCTCACAATGAAATAACGTAAGGAAAATTTTGTGGGTTGTTCTTTCCATTAATTGTGCTTAACTCTTTTTCCTGCAGGTAATGATAGCCCTACGCTTCTACGCTAGTGGGAGTTTTCAGGATGTTTGCGGCGAGTTAGTGGGTGTTTCGCAGCCGACCGTTTCGCGGACTATTCCCCGGGTAACAGCAGCGTTGGTGCAACAGCTGCCCCACTCTATAAAGCTGCCCACTCAGGAGGAAGCGGAACGGACAAAAGCGAAAATATTCAACACGTACGGCTTCCCCAATGTGTTTGGATGCATAGACGGGACGCAGATTCGAATAGAGGCACCCGCTGCCTACGAACACGAGTTTGTGAACAGGAAACACTTTCACTCGCTCAATGTGCAGGTAAATTTACTCGAACACAGTTTTTTTCATTTATATCTGATTACCTTTCTGCGCATGTTGGGCTTTGCACATATCACCTGAATTGGGCTCCACTTTTTTCTCTCCTTGTAACACGTGTCATGCCTCAGTAGTGTTCAACCTAACCAATGTCCCCGAACTGCCATTTAAAGTGAGGAAAGCCTCATGTGCGCAAAACCAGATGCTGCTACTTATTTATGGCCTGCTATCCCTTACTGTTATTCGCCCCTATTACTATCTATGCAACATTTCATTTGTTACTGCATAGGTTAGTTTGAAAAGTGGGCTTCGCGACTGCGTGAGTTTGTGTTACCTTTATTGTTATTGCACGTGGTGATTTTGAGTTTCCCCTTATATATTTCAGGTGATATGTGATGGCGACCTGCGGTTCATCGATTGCATCGTAAAATGGCCGGGCAGCGTGCATGACGCGCGCATCCTTCGGGAATCAGCTCTCTTCGAGGCGTTTGAGAGCGCACAGAAACCAGTAAATGGTTTACTACTTGGGGATAGTGGTTACATGCAACGTGATTGGCTTTTCACACCCTTCCTCAATCCAAACTCACCACAACAGGAAGCCTACAATATCCATCATAAAGCAGCTAGGTCGATTGTCGAGAGATCGATCGGTGTCCTGAAGAGACGCTGGCACTGCCTGCGTCGGTTGCGACTGCAGCCGGCCAAGGCGTGTAACGTTATCACGGTCTGTCTCATTCTGCACAACAGGGCGCGCATGCTCAATCTGGACGACCCTTCCGATTCTGAGTCGGAAGGAGAATCGGACAATGAAAATGAAGCCCACTATAATGAGCCAGAGGCAAACCGTCCCGACAACTATCAACGGTCAGAGCGGGTGCGTTCACAAGTGGGCAAGGCAGCGCGGCAGACAATTGTGAACAATTACTTTTGAAAAACCTGAGTGAACTTTCGAAATGCGGACATTATGTAACTGCTCAAATGATAGAGATGTTTTTTTGGGTATGGTGGAGAAACTTATTACAAAATTAACGAGAACACATATGTATGTAAACGATGTTCAACCTTGTTTATTAGAAACAATATGTGCACCCTATAGCTTATCCGCCTTCTCCCTCTCCAGTTTCTCCACTTCCAGCGTCTCCCTCCTCAACCGCATATTTACAAGTTGCCTATCTACCCTGAGCCTCTCCTCGTCCCCCTCACGCTCCAGTCGCTTGATTGTAAGTAGCTCCCGTCGGTATTTCAGAACGAGTAGATCTCGCTCGAGCAGGCCCTTCGCCTCTGCTCGCTCACGTTCCGCTGCATCGTGTTCGACGCATGCATTAAGTACGCTTGTTTCCGCGGCATTTTTCTTTGTGGTGCTGTCGAGGCACGCCATGAAGGCCTGCCTTTCCGCCACATGTGCTGGAAACTCTCTCTGGTGGCGACTCCTCGACCTGCCTCTGGCAGCGCGCGAGCGGGTGCTGCTTCCGGCGGAGGGAGGGCGTGCCACCTCCTCCGGTTCCGCCGTAAGCGGCATCGCATCCCCCGGAGACCCTGTGAGGACGGTTACATTGGCGCCCCCAGACATGTTGAACGGCACAGCGAGGCCGACGCTCCCTGCTGACGCCTCCGTCATGGACGCACCCAATGGCGTTGATGTTAGCACAGGCCGGGTGAGTGCGCCCGCCGAGAAGGAGGTGGACGCTTCCGGGAAACTGTAGCTTGTTTCCTGTCCGGCCAGGGTCACGGTGTCGCACCACGGAAGTTCTACATCTGCTGGGATGGCCTCCGCCGTGTGCGCCTCCGCCGTCCCCAGTGCCGCCGTCACCGCTGAGACGCCGCTTGTCGTTGCCACGGGGCCGAGGTAGCTAATCGAATAGGAAGCTGGAATAGAGAAGGCGTGAATAAATGATAAGGTGAACGTTTTCTGACTGCATAAGCCTAATAAGAAAGGTTGCACAAACTGCAACGGTAAATATGGAACCACGGTCTATTGACCTTTTCTTCCGAAAATATCCGGTTTTTAAATCAAACCACAATAAAGTGAGCGCATCTGTACCGATAATGAAAGTCTGAAACAATTCCTGGAATCCACTCTCAGAATCATTATATTATTTCTCCAAGGTTTACATTTCCTGCAAATTAATTTCACAAAAATAAGAGTCTTCCTTGAACCCAAAAAGGAGAACAGAACCGTTCAGTCTTAAGCCTGTTTTAGATAGAGTAGAAGCATTTTTTTTTGAAAGCACAATAGGGAAACAGCATTATAAGATGTCTTTTAATTATTAATAATCGTATATCTGACAGGTGCATAATAGTTTACTAGAGAACGCTATCTTAGAGCGCTAAATAGCAACTTACTCGTGACTCCTTGAAATAAATTTGAGTCGGCCCCCATGATCTGTAGTATTGTCTCCTCGAACGGCAGGGGTGTGTCGGGAGGACCGCCCCCCGTTTGCCCGGAACGCCGTTGACGCCCGAGGACATCAGCCTTCATGGCTTTCCACTTTTCCTTCACCTCCACTCGTGATCGCCTGGCGACCCCACAGGCGGTGACAGCCCCCGCCACCCGATCCCATGCTTTTGTTTTTTCCTGCAACGTTATTTTGTTGCTGAAAGCTGAGAAAAGTACCGTCCGGGCCAGCATGACTTCCTCGAGTAGAACTCTGATCTCGTTGTCCCCATAATTCGCTTTTCGCTGCCTCTTGCTGGCAGACTGCGAAGGCGTTTGCTGAGACGACATAGCGAAGTAGCCTGTGTGCTCTGTCTCAACTTGTGTCTGTCGGTAAGATTAGATATAGGAGTAAAGTGTAGTGAATAATGCCGTATTGTTGTCATTACTTCCCTAATGGTTAAGGTGATGACGGATATAAATCGGACTGACATTAGGCAAGTGCATAAGACATAAATAATTCAATGTAAATGATTAGAAGTGAGCTTCAATAAAAATTTGTTGACAGTCAGTATTATTTATTGTTTTCAACAAAGAGCACTCATGCGTTATAAGCCGTATAATGAAATGTATGTAATGTTTCTAAACCACACCATTAACTTAAGATATGCTACATTTTCCCCCCAAAAAACACACAACGAAGGTCGCGGATGGCTCATATGGTAACTTTCAGCATGCATAAGTAAGGAAATTAACGTAGAATGTATGTCACATTTTATAATAACTTTATGACGAATGCTGATGTCTCCTGTCAACATAGTGCCAATTTCGCGTGCATGCATTCCACCTCACCGGCACATAAGCAAACCATTGTTGACGAAATGAAAACTGTACCTGCAGTTGGTCTGTTTTGCGTCTTGCGAGTCGTTGGCAGGCGCCGATTTTTTGGGCCGTTGTGCGGAAAATGGTATAGGGACAAGTTGGATTCCTCAGATCGTGAATAAAGCGTGAATATGGTGTGAATACGGTGGGAATAGGGGTGCGTCGCTGAGCCTTTGTTGTCGGTGTTGGGCGCAGCTGAGCAGATTGGAGCAAAAGCGAAAGTACCCGGCCGCTTTCAGTTAGCACACTACCAGTACATGGGTTCTCGCCGGGTACCAGCCGAAAGGGATTCCCCCATATCTATAAATAGGCGTACGGTTAACTAACTCGGCCGCGCTGTGTGCTCATGAATACCCCGTGACACAGCTGGAACACCGGAGTTAGCTAACCCGAACCCGACAATTAACACGGGAGCAGATAACTAATTCGTCATGAATACGGCCCCAGGAGTGCTCTGTCTTTAGCAAGAAAAATAACGATCGACACCAAAATCTCACAGGAATGAGGTTTGCTATTATAGAGCGTCACTGCCATATAAACACAACAAACTAATAGTAGTACATTAAAACATACAATCTCAGGAATACTGATATGAGCTTACAAAATGTAGTACATATAGACTCGTCGATCGTTATTTTGACAAAAACAGTTTTCCTAGTCCATAGATTAAAAACCGGGACCATGTGGAACCAACGAGAGCACTTCCTTTGATTTTGGTGCTAACAAGCATGATCAGTATTCATTATGGTCAAAACAGCAAACTGGCCCTTGCATTACATTCATCTACCAGTAATTTGCTTAATTTGAGTGTTGTCTTTACTTTTAATCGACCGTTATTTAAAAAACCGTGAAGACAACAATAAATAACCTACCTTCCCGCCTAAGACCCGCTATTTTGCGCCGTGGAGGGAAGTCTTGTTTTTGCTAGATAGGTTTGTTTTTTCTTTCCCGGCAAGCCGGAAGTGCCTGTTTGTTTTCCACCGGGGCATAGGCCGGTGTGGCGGTTTCAGTGTGTTCCCGTGCTCAGACGTGTCCCGTTGCTTCTGCGCATGCGCGGATTTCGCATCAACTCGGATCACCCGAGACACTTATTGGCGCATGCGCACATCCTACAAACTCGGGTCGAATAATCGAATACGCTTCTCCGCGCTCGGGTAGACAGTTTTTTATTTTTTTTAATAACCGATAAAAAATACAGCAAAATAGGATTTAAAGTATTTTATGATGGCCTAGTTTACCTATATTTCCATTTAATTAATCTAAGTTATTCTTTTTTTGCACACGGCCCGTGTATTTGTCGACTCCACTCGCCGTGTTCTATTTGAAATTCTGACGACTGGGATGACCCGAGTCGCCCGGGTAGTGTTAATCGATTACGGCCATGTTTATTAGATTCTGACGCATGCGCAGAAGCGAGGTACACGTCTGAGCACGGGAACACGCTGAAACCGCCACACCGGTTTGATCGATCCTTATGAAATGACAAAATTCTTGGCCGTGAACTTCAAAACATAATAGAATTTGTTGTATAAGTTGCTTACGCTCAGAAGGTGATTTTTTTTGATTCATTTATTACACACAATTACATAGTAAAGCTATGTTTTACCATTGCTTGCCTAGAACTGAATGCATAGCAATTCTTGGAATGGCGGTTTTGACAAAGCACGTAACAGTTGATCATAGCTTTTTGTGGAACATTTTTCTGTAATAAACTGCCAAGATACCAAGCAGTTTTCAACACACATAACTAATGAGATCATCACTTAAGAGATTAACCACAACAGTTTGGTTGTATATGCCTTATTAGAGGGCAAGAAACCAAATCTTCCAAATGAATGCTGTCATGTCCCATTTAAAAATGGCGGAAACCCAACAAATATCTAATGTTTTGTGTGATATCCATATTATAAGGACATCCTATCTCCTGATGTTTTCATATGTATCTCTTCATACTATTCTTTATACTAGGGTTAAAATCTTAAATTTGTATCTGTTTTGAAAGTAATATTGCGGTATCTGAAAATCACTGCGGTCACAAGACCACACCTTTTCAGACACTCTCATTTATGAGTTCAAAGTGAGGTTAAACTCTAGGGGTCTATAGTGAATATGGCTGGGAGGGAAAACTCCCCACTTCAGGGTTTGTAAACACGCCAGGTCACAGTTTCAGCCTTCAGTCCGTCCTCATGGATCAACGGACACAGAAGACACATTCTCGCGGCCATGTTTAATAATAATAGGCAAAGTGCTGGCCTCGATGCTGCCACCTATCGAGAAATAAAAGCAGCTACGGTTAATTCTGTGTTAAGACACCAGGTGGCGCGACCCACATTCACACCGACCTTGTCGATAAATGCAAAACTGGTTTGATGCCTGGCATTCATTTCACAGTGTGTTCAGAATTCCTTACCGTTTAATCCTATTCTTTTAGTTTGATTGATTGATTGATTGATTGATTGATGGTTGCTTTACGCCGTGTCGGCAGCATAGACCATATTCACGGCCATATTAGTTCGTTGCATGCGCAATGTGAAATCATTTGAATTGTGATTATAAAATATTTAAATTACTGAGGTAGGTAGCTTAGGTAATTCACTCCATACCAGTTTTGTATACATGTTAATCTTGTCTTTGTAAAAGGATAATGTAGGATACAAAAAAGCAACTTATTGTTAGATTACATATAAATATAATTAAAGAAAGCTGATTTACCAATTTTCTCGTCCTGTAATTTATTGATGCATTAACGTATTAACTTTTGAAAGTTGGAGAGTTGGGATTAAAAACTTGCCCCTAGAATAACAATAGGTATTTTCCGTGGCGTATGCGCAGTGATTTGCTATCTATTGCCACTACCATCAGAGGGCAGGATGGTAGTGGAAATCCTCTATAATACCATCCCCATAGAGCAATCTTCTGCTGCTGCTACTACTACTACTACTACTACTACTACTACTACTACTACTACTACTACTACTACTACTACCACTAGTACTGCTACTAGTACTACGACTACTACTACTACTACCACTACCACTACCACCACCACCACCACTACTACTACTACCGCTACTGCTGCTGCTGCTCCTCCTCCTCCTCCTCCTCCTCCTCCTCCTCCTCCTCTCTTGATTAACCATTGGTGACGATGATGAGAGCAACTCATTTGTTGTGAACTTGTCAATGACCGATGAGTCCAATTTGTGCTCAGAATGTGCGGTGGCACATTAGATGTGTGTGTAACTTCAGTCAGAGAGTCTGGTAGGTGAAGGAGACGATCTCTTCTCTGCTGATACTTTTGTTTCACTTGATATATACTATTATTATTATTATTATTACCACTACCTAGAAGAGTGGTTCTTCCCCTGACGTCAGAGGGCCGGTTTGTAGTGGAGATTCTCAATAGGGCGCCCCTCAGAACCCAAAAGACTTGATCCAGTTAAAGCTGAATACTCCGATGAAGCAACTTTTCAAAACCAAATCAATTATCTAGCTTTGATTCTAACTTTGATACTGATGCACTTATTAAGCATTTGTTGCCATATAGAAGGGAATGCAGAGACGATTTAATAGAAACTGTTACTGTTGAAGTCTATGGTGTCAGAGTTTTGGCATGCTTGCCAAAACTAATTGTACATGTTTGCACTTCAAATATCTCAAAACCTAGCCATCTAAAATAAAAGTTACTCCAAACTAAAGTAAGGTAGATTGCAGCAATCAATTTAACGTATTTATTTCAGAAAAATGACAGAAACCCCAAACCGTCGGACTATGCAACTTTAATATCACATGTATGGACCCAAACATCCACCACCAGCACAAAAGACCCAATACCATTAGACCCGTGCATCCTCCCTATTACCGACTGACAGGATCTCATGTCTTAAATCACTCACGACGGGGATTTACTGTTGTTACCACAAATAGGCCAGACCTTCAGGATTGCTGGGACAGTGGGAGCACCTTTGTCAATGTCAGTTGTCACCATTGGTGCTTTATTTGAACGCAACACCACAGACACACTTCGGCCCCGTCGTAGTTCCATAGGCCCCGATAGGTGGCGTGTCAGGCGCTCATCAACGCCACACGCTCTGCCGTCCAGCCCACTATCGGAAATCGCTGGGGTGTTAACGGGAACAAGCTTCTACGCCCATCTTTACACGGCTTCATGTTTTTTTCCCTTCGCTTTTTCTGCTCCCCGACCCTTTTTTTTGTTGACAAAAATATTTTTTTCTTTTCTTTATTATCAAAGGCAGAGAGCGTTCCGTGTTCTCCATGCCCCCTCCCTTTGATGCAGAATACGTAACCTCTGAGAGTTAAGTGTTTTATTTAGCAAACCACCGGGCGCGGTGGCCGAATAGGTAGAGCGCTGGCCTCGCGTGTGGGAGATCGGGAGTTCGGGTTCATTAACAGGAGAGGGCAAAGACTGGTTAGCTCAGCGCCAGGATAATGTGACTGAGTGCGATGTCGGGTCATGTGCCATGATGCCTGATTCCTGAGTGGGGCAGCGCTATAAAGTCAACATGAGTGTGCACTAACAAAAGTCGGTACCCATCCTGATATAACCTTAGATTTTAACAGGACGTAAAACTCCAACAAACAATAATCTACTTCTAGGGCTGGGCTGGTACTACTGTCTCTGGTGATTAAAACTGTTTACCTGTTTATATATATATATGTATATATATAAATATATATTTTACCTCGGTACTAAGCCTCAGGCGACTCATAGCCGAGGGAGAAGGAAGCACATCCGGGTCCAGCAATTAGCATAATCAACTCACGATGGGATGACGTTCATTGAGTTGCTCCAGCAGTTTTTTTTATCTACAATGATATACTAACTGTAAGTATGAGATTTTAGGACGGTACAGTTATCTATGATACCTTACTGCACCTTTTGACAAAGTTTTAGAACTTGGATGTTTATGTACATTACTTTTACTGGTGTTTTACGATTCGTGAAACATCGCTAGAACAAAGCACCATGTTTTTTCTTTGTTCTACAAGCCGCCCTTTGCCGAACGGAAAGAGATGTGGTTGGAGCCACATTTCATTAGGATTTATTCCTGGGTTTCTTTTAAGGATTCCCCACATTGTGTATTTCGTAGCATTTTCTCCAACTTGTTGGCGTAGTAGCCACAGGAGGGAGAAGTGTACGGAATAGAGAGTGTGGGAGGCTACCGGTACACTGGTCCCTACCCATCAATTGGTTTTGGTTTCGATACCATACACCTACGACATTCACACCTTAGCTTCGCTTACGCCTGTGTTGGAACGGTTTAAATACAGTTCTCTAACACTGCTAGATGCACAATTTGGGTTTGCTTAACCTGTTTGTGACATTTGGTTGAGTTTGGTCGATTTTTTAGTAACTTTCTTTCGATTGTTACAGACTTCCGATAGCTACGAAGCAGAGTAAACCCGGAGCTCCGGCCGGTTGACGGATGACTACGACTCGTCGCCAGTGGTGACCATGCCACCTTCTCCAGAGCATGTCATATCGGAGGAGGTCAGTGGGCCAGACGTGCCAGACACGGGCCCCCTCTGACCTAGAAGCCAGACTGACACGGATGCTGAAGACTAAGCTCGAGGAGTTAATTCCGGCCAGGTCTCGAGTGAGAAAGAGGCCGGCTCCGGAGTCCGACGACTCGGACTGGGAGGACATCTTGGGTGAGGTTTCCCCTGAGGATGATTCGACTCCAGAGAGAGTCCCAGTGAAGAAGCAGAAGAAGGCCAAGAAGGCTGTCAGTTCGTCCGGGGATGAGTACACACAAGCGCGTAAGAAGGTGGTCAAGCGTAAGAAGAGCAAGAAACGCAAGACTAAGAAAAAGAAGAAGGGCTCAACTTCTTCGGATTCATCTTCGGACTCGTCTACCACTGAGTCCGATACACAGCGTGCGGGCGTTTACACACAAATCGGAGGGAAGGTGCGCAAGAAGTGCCAGGTAGAGAAGGCCAAGAAGGTACTCACGACCACCATGATGCGGGAAACTATAAAGGGTCATTTCAACACCTTTAAACCCGCAGAATGGATCAACAAACTGGGTGAAAAATTCACCGGGATCAAGGGGATCCCTGATTCGGTGGTGAAGGAAATGGACAGGGATGTGAAGCTAATGCGAGGAACGCAGAAAGTTTGAGGGCGTCCGACATACGGTCCATAAGGTGCTCCTAGGAGCGCTGACGGCGATTGCGCCAGTGGCTAATCGCATGCAGGCAGAGAACAAGTTCTCTTCTTTGTGCAGGAATATGGATGGAGGGATTGCCATGCTTACAGCAGCAATCAACTTCCTCTCGTACAGACGCTTTGAAAACGTCTTCAAGGCGGTTTGTACGGATGCGGGCATGGAAGTTTCCCGATCGAAAAAGGTGGTGGACAATGATGGAAAGGAATATACCTTATTCCTCCCACCTAAACCCATCAAAGGAAGACCTTTGGACAACACTAAGATGTTCGGTGGCCAGCTTCAATACCTCTTCAAAAAGGTCGAGACAGGATCGAAGTGTGGCAAACATATGGATGAGAAAAAGAAGGCTACCGATGCGAACACTCGGTTCAAGAAAGGTCGACCAGATTTTCGCAATTGTCGGATCGAATTATAGAGCCCGTGCAGGGTCCATGAGACAGGCAAATTTGTTTCAAACATATTTTAGCGACCCAAGCCAAATGGGGATGCCCGAATGATTCTGGATCTGACAAGGCTGAATACTAAATGGTTAAAAATAAACATTTCAAGATGTTTTCTCTCGAAACGGCAAGGGACTTGGTAACAAAAGGTTCCTGGCTTGCCAGTGTGGATCTTAAAGATGCCTATTAAACGTTTCCAATTTACAAACAAGATAGGAAATTTCTGCGTTTTGTTTGGAATGATCAACTCTATGAGTTCACCTGTATGCCGAATGGCTTAGCTTGTGCCCCTTGCTTGTTTACTAAACTGCTGAAACCTATATTTTCATTGATGGCAAGGAAAGGACATATAATGTTCCCATATATTGACGATTCTTTCATCGTCGCACAATCAAGGGCAGAATGTCAAAAGGCAGTAGATGATCTCTGTGCAACGGTCACTAAATTAGGATTTTACATCCATGACAAGAAGTCAGTTTTTACACCAACAACACTTTTGAAATGCTTGGGTTTTCTGTTAGACACAGACATGACTGTGTCATTAACACAGCAGAAGCTAGACAAGTCTATCGATACAGCAGACCAATTGTTGCAGTTAATGAGGCCAAAGATTAGGCAGGTCACAGTGTTAAATGGAATCATGATAGCCTATGCTCCAGCTATCCTATATGGGAAAGCTCACATTAAGTCGCTAGAGAGAGACAAGAATTTAGCGTTAGCACGTACGAAAGGGAATTTTGAAACAAAAATTTCAACAGAAGGCCTGGAAGATATTAAGTGGTGGTATGCTAACATTTATTCTTCTCTGAATCCTATTCGAATGGGCGAACCCAACACTGTTATGACAGATGTGTCATTAGATGGATGGGGTGCTCATAGAGACCATCAGGGGACAATGGCTAGATGATGGAATTTCAGACCATATTAATGTCCTAGAACTTAGAGCAGTTTATCTGGGTTTATGCAGTTTAGTGCGTATGCCAAAGTTTCATGTCAGAATTTTTACAGATAACACCACCACAGCGATGGCTTACATTCGTAACATGAGAGGGACTAGGTCCAAACCTTGTAACAAAATAGCAAAATTGATTTGGAATTGGGCTCAAGAGCATAACATATGGCTAACTGTAGCGCATATCCCAGGTAGTCGTCAGAACACCTCAGCAGACAAGAAAAGCCAACATTTTCATGATCATTTGGAGTGGTCGTTGAGTGACAACATTTTTTGAACAAATCTGTCTTAAATGGGGAAGACCACAAGTAGATTTGTTTCGATCACGAAACAACTACAAGATATTTAAATATGTTTTGTGGCATCCAGAGCCGAATGCTTGGCGAGTGGATGCGTTTTCATTGGTTTGGGATAACAAATTTTATTATATTTTCACGCCCTTCAGCATTATCAGCAGAGTGGCCAGGAAGATCAGACTGGATCGCACACACACAATTCTGATAGTGCCCGAGTGGGACACACAGCCATGGCTAGCGGCAGTGGCATTGGGAGCGAGAGACAGTCTCAGATTCCCAAGAGCACGTAGAAACCTACAACATCAAGGACCGCTAACAACTCACGGAGGTGTGTTGACAACACCCCTTCTGGCATTCCTTTTTTGAATAAACATTTAAAGCAATTTGGCCTAGTCAAAATTACCCAACAAAGGCTGGTCTCCCATGCCTGGAGGAAAGGAACAGTAAAATTATATACTAGTTATTTAAAGAAGTGGGGACTTCATTGTTTACTTAAGAAAGTTAAGCCCTTAAGGCCTACAATAGCCCAGGTAGTGAGATTTCTGCGGATGCTAGAGGATGAAGGGTTAGGTTTTGCTGTGATCAATGGAGAAAGATGTGCATTATCTATTATCCTACTGAGAGTAGATGGACAAACGGTTGGTAAACACAGGTGATACACTGGTTTTTAAGGTCGGTTTACGAAAGGAATCCGCCAAAGCCAAAATATAATCGATTTTGGGATGTATCGATAGTTTTTAAGTTGTTTAAGTCTTGGCTTAGTAATAGTCATTTAGGCATAAAAGAACTAGGATTTAAATTAGCAGTTCTATTACTGCTAGTTACAGGCCATAGGGGACAGACCATTGTAGCTTTGTCTCTAGATGGACTGGAGATTGATCGAAAAGAGGCGATGTTTGATTTAGAACAGTTATTAAAATCAAACCGCACCGGGGACCCACTGTCCACAGTACATGTGAGTAGCTTCCCGGATGATCAACGACTTTGTGTAGTGTCAGCCATACGGGCTTATATATCCAAGACAAAAGGAATACAAAATTCAAGACAGCTTTTGGTGAGCTTTATTAAACCACACAACGCGATCTCGAGTGACCCACTCGCAAGATGGACCATTAAAGTGCTTAAGGCCGCAGGGGTCGACACTGGATGATACGCTTCCCATTCAACAAGAGGAGCTATGGTCTCGAAGGCACGACAGCTAGGGATCTCAGTTAAGAGAATCCTAGCACATGCAGGCTGGAAGATGGCTAGATCATTTGCAAAACATTACAACAAATGACTAAAGAAGTCAAGCGGCCTAGTGACACGCTTACTCATCAATTAACCTGACAGGTGAGAAGTTTAACAGGTATATTTGGTTTTGATACTAATGTATACTGAATTGAAATGGATTAAGGATGAAAATGAAGTTATGTAAAATTCTCCCTCGGCTACAAGTAGCCTGAGGCTAAGTACCGAGGTAAAATAGTATAGTTATACGAATCTTACCTGGGTACAGATGATGGATAACTGTTGTTTTCCCGAGGTACATGCCTCGGATAGTCGTGGCTTAGGGCCTGCCCACCAACCCTACCACGGCTATTATGTTTGCTTGTGCCAAGACGAAAACATTGAAGTATCCATATAAGTTTAAGATCATTTTTATCCTGAATAAGTAGGTAAAGATTGCTGGACCCGGATGTGCTTCCTTCTCCCTAGCCCATGACTATAATCGGTATAATTATAGTTTAGCATTAGCAGAGGTTTTGGAAAGTCCTTAAATTTATCCTGAATGTAAAGGTCAAGAAAATACAACAATCTTATTTGTTTCTAGGATAATTTAATATGAAACAAAGAAATGCACTATACTTTTAAGAATTGCGATGCCGACATCTTCGAATGACCACCAATTGGCCCATTTTCATGAGGCTGACTCATATATATATATATATATATATATATATATATATATATATATATATATATAATATATATATATATATATATATATATATATATTTCATTGCACGTCTCTGAACCTTTTCGATCTCCAGAATATCTTTCCGAAAAATTGGGCTCCAAATTTGTGGACAGTATTCCAAAATTGGCCTAACAATAGACTTAAATAGAATGAGACAATGGAAAGTTCTTTTAATTATTCCTACTCTCTGGTTAGCATTTGAGATGATAGTCCTCATGTGTTTCTGAAAGGAGAGTTGGGAGTCGAAGCTTAAGCCCAAGTCCTTTTCATAGCTGTCTTGTTGCAGGACAGCGTTCTTCATATTATAGGCATAATGAGGATTATTTTTCCCGTCATGAATAATTTTGCAATTCTTTTCATTGAAGGGCAATTGCCATTTCTCGGACCATTGTGCGAGTTTCAGAACATCCTCCTGCAAGAGATTTTTTATCTCTTACATCTTTTATGGCTCGAAAGACTTTTGTGTCATCCGCAAATATTTTTAGGTTTGATGACACTGCCTGGCAGGTCATTTATAAATATTATAAATAATATTGGTCCCAGCACACTTCCCTGCGGTATTCCTCAGGTGACATTCTTAAAGGAAGATTTTTTATTACCTACGACTACCCTTCACTTTCTCTCAGACAGGAAGTCCTGTATCCATTCAGAAATTGATCCGGATATTCCCAGAGCTTTGATTTTGTTTAATAGTCTTTTGTGAGGCACACTATCAAAGGCTTTGGAGAATTCCAGATAGATGGTGTCCCATGCCAGGCCATGATCCAGCCAGTCAGTCCAGATTTCCATCACTTGTAGTAGTTGTGTCAGGCAAGATTTGCCTCCAGTGAATCCGTGTTGGTCTGGAGATATCAATCCTAGTTTATCCAATCCTTCTACGACACGATCTCAGATTATTCTTTCTAGCATTTTACAGCATAGGGAGGTTAAACTCACGGGTCTATAATTTGATGCCAGGCGTTTTGGTCCCTTTTTATGCAGGGGTTTGACATCAGCATCTTTCCATTGTTTGGGTATTTTCCTTTCAAATAGGCTTTTATGGAATAGCGATGTCAAAATAGGTCCAATTTGCTCAGAACACTCTTTGATGATTTTTGCATGGATCCCATCTGGCCCAGGTGCCTTGGAGACATTTAGTTTTTCAATTAATTTTTCTACTTTACCGTCTGTTATATCAACATCACTGATGAATTCTGTAACTCCTGAATCTGGAGAGGGTGGGGTATTATCTGTATTTTCATTGGTAAACACACTGATGAAGAACTTATTGAGTAGTTCAGCTTTGCCTTCATCGTCTACGATTAGTTTGTTGTCACTATTGGCTAGAGCTGGTATGCCATTGCCATTTTTTGATTTATGTGAAGCATAACTCCAGACATTTTTTTGGTTATTTTTAATGTCTTGGACAATTTTGTCCTCAAACGTCTCCTTGTGTTCACTGACAATGTCATTTGCGGTATTCCTAGCGATAATGTATTTTTCCCAATTTTCCAATGTCTTATTATTGAAGTTGACATTCCATGCTTTGTTTCACTGAATAATTAGTGTACAATATTTGTGTGGCATCCAGACTCCACTGGTTACATCTGTGATGGAAATTTGTAATGTTATTTATGAAGACATAAAATTTAAAAACTATTTTTTTACGCATGCATACATGTTAATAAATACTTCCTTTTGATTTGGGAACTGTTTTGTTTGATATATCAAGGCTATACAAGATGTTAGTAAGGATCCAACCATGTCCCATATGTCATGTTGCAAATGGCTGACTGTAAAATGGTTTTTTTTTGTACAAAAACACTTTTTAACTAAAAGGACCAATGTTGGAAGCGGTTTATGTTATTTCCTTATTTCTTGCATCAAATCTGAACATGAATCTGAAAAATATAAGGAAATAAATAAGTATGACATCTTTTATTGATGCTTTAAAATCCCATCCCATGCTGACCAGTTTTCAGGAGAGTGACCCATATATATATATATTATTTCTAAAGTTTCCCCCAATAATAATAATAAAACATTTATATAGCGCCTGATCCAGCAATCTGTTCTCAGGCGCTTTACATAAACAAATATACAGGAAAATAAATTTCATATAGATATGGATATGATATAACTATGTGTATGTGTGTATGCCTATGTGCGTGTGTTGTGTTAATAACAGTTAAATAAAGCTACAAGCTCCAATATGAGGGCTGTATGCTAGCACACTCTCACGTCATAGCCATGGAAGGAGGGGGGAGGAGGTGGGTCTGTATGCACTCTGGGGAAATTATATACAACAGTCGGCGCGACTAGGGAAAGAGTATTGATTATTCATCCCCCCCCTCCCCCCCCCAAATAGGCACGTTGACATTACCCGTGTTCAGACGAGACACAAATGGAATATTGAACATCCTCTCATCTCAATTGATTAGTGCGATTCACTGTTTAGATTCCCAATGGACTGATGTAGAGATGAGCTGTTGACAAAACAATTTTAGCGTTTTTTTGTGCATTATATATATATATATGGTCATGCCTTAGCATATTAGGTCATGTGTAGGTCAGACGGTCATTAGAGGAACCTCATGCGAATATATATATGTGCTCTATAATCCATTATGGGAATATAAACAAGGACACTATCCATCTTCAGTCCCCTCTGTAATAGTGTAGCACTTATCCTATCTAACTGACTCTCTGTAGTATGACATGGGCCACATTGGCGCCACCTGTGAGGGGCTCTAGGCACTGTGCGCCAGCTGCGTCTGGCCGTTAACGCCTATAGGCCTGTCGGCATGGTCAAATTTTAACTTTAGGTGGGCATTTAATATATCTCTGCCAGAGAATATATATCTTCTTCTCAACCACATCAATCAGTCTTATCGTTGTTCTGTTTACCTGGGTCCAACTGTTTATATATATATATATATATATATATATATATATATATATATATATATATATATATATATATATATATATATATATAAACAGAAGAAAAATGTATATATATATATATATATATATGCATTTTTCTTCTTTTAAAATAATTTTATTCATTTTTTTGTTGTTGCTGGTCGCCAGTGAAGTGAGCCGTGTCTGCAGTGTGTAAATTATTCCAACTTGCTACTCTCGCAAGCTTTACATTATGCAGCATGATGCATACCCGTGTGCACTTTGTCATGCGTGTCAAGAAGTGTGCGTCTTCGCTAACCAGTCCTTGTATGTAGGTCAAATTTAGAGACATTTAAAAATGGTATCTTTTGGAGTTAAACATTTATTCATCAGAATATAACTTTTTCAATGCTGGGGCACTGGTGTTCTGGCCATATGCATTGCAGAGCCTTACTATAAGTATGAACTTAGGGATTTAGGGATATGAGTTGATTAGGAATTATGGAGTAAAATTTGATTATGAAATCTGGAATATGTGTTGATTGTAAATTTTGGAATATGAGTTGATTATGAATTATGAAATACAAGTTGATGATGAAATCTGGAATATGAGTTGATTATGGATTTTGGAATATGAGTTGATTATTGCCTTCCCCTTGAAGTTTGTTTACTGGGGTTTTATATCCTTGTAACATATAAGGTTATATTAGGATGGGTATCAATTTGTGACAGTGCAGACCCAATGTGATTTTATAGTGCTGCCCGACCACTAGCACCATGACCCATGACAAATATATTAACTTAATCGTTATAATCTACCTTACTTTAGTTTGAATTCATTATGCACGGCTATCTTTGGAGATATTTTAAGGGCACACATTTCAAATTAATTTTGGCATGCATGTACAAATTCTGACACCATGGGCTCCAAGCAGTAACGCATTCTATTAAATTATCCTAGTATTTATCTCCTTCGGTGCAGCAACAAATGCCTAATATGTGCACCGCTATCTAAATTAGATATACAGATTCAAATCTAGATAAGTGTTTTAGTTTTTAAAATTTGATGCTTTCATCCGACTATGCAGCGTTAAAACTAGGCATGAGGAAGATTTACCTTAAAACTGCATAGTCCAATGAAACATCACATGTTGAAGACCAAAGCATTAATGTAGAACTGATTGTACACATCTAACTTAGATACTGGTGCACTTATTAAGCGTTTGTCACCACATAGAAGAGAATAACTGAGGCAATTTAATAGAACCTGTTAGTATTACTGCTAGCCATTACTAGCCATTTAAAATAAAAGTTACTTCAGGCTAAAGAAAGGTACACTATAAGAATCGATTTAATATATTTGTCTCAGAAAAATGACAGAAACTCAAAACCGTCTGACTATGCAACTTAAAAATTCCCCAGCAGACATGACCCCTCGACATCTGCGTGAGGTCTACCGTGAGTAGTATACGGAAACGGGGCTGGTGCTGGTGGGTGCTTGGCTTGTAGTACTCGTAGTAGTAGTTGGTTACAAAGTTGTTGGAGTTTTACGTCCTGGCAACATCAACATCTCATGTTGACTTTCTAGTGGTGCCGTAGTGGGAGATCATGCCGCCAGCATCATGACCTGATATCCCACTCAGTTACATTATCCTGACACCGACCCAACCAGTTCTTGCCCTATCATAATAATGCCGAGCGCCAGGCTAGGAAGCGATACGTATAACATTTTAAATCATTGGTTTTACTCGACCAGGGTTTGAACCTGTGGGTTTGAAATCCACGATCTACCAAAGCAGGAGGCGGACGCTCAACTCATTTGGCCATCCCGTCTGGTCAGTAGTACTAGTAGTAGCAGCAGCAGCAGCAGCAGACAAAGCGGGTATTCAGCCGAGCAGGCCAGCCAACTCGCAATGCACACATAAACACGATGCAATTAATGCGATATCATGATTCACCAAGGACATAATTCAGATGTCGGGAACACGCACACACGCACAAGAAAAAATCCATTAACAAAAAACTTTGCCGGAAACATTTCATTTACCAGTACACTTGTTGGGGTTTTACTATTTAGTTACAAATCGATCGCTCAAATAATGAGAAGAATGTAGTTATCATACTCTGATATGACCTGCACAACATTGTGTTGTGAATGGATCATTGGCTACCTTCATTTATATATTGGTCTTCAATTGTATCATATTGGGTATCAATTGTATCAGAGTAGGTGTGTCATTGGAGCTAAAGGTATATAATATTTAGTTGTTTGTTGGGATTTTGGGTCCTAGCAACATTTTGGGTCTTATCATGATGGGTACCGACTTGTGGCAGTGGGCCCTCATGGCGACTTCATAATGCCTGCTCACTGGGAGATCATACTGCCGGTGTAGGACGTTCAAAACACTACGCTGTTCAAAACACTACGGTAGTGTTTTGAACTTAGGTTGAAAACACTACTGTTAAGTACAAAACACTACCCCTACGTACGTTCAAAACACTACCCAAGTTCAAAGCACTATCATGACAAGCTGACCCTGCTGCGGCGTTTGATACTCTGAAGGCCGTTGTTGAGTATACGCTGATAGCGCTGCAGCGTGTGCGCCACGTATTAGTATATGCTGATGGTGCTGCGGTGTGTGCGCCACGTATTAGTATACGCTGATGATGCTGCGGTGTGTGCACCACATATTAGTATACATGATGGTGCTGCGGCATGTGCACCACTAGTATATGCTAATGGCGCTGCGGCGTGTGCGCCATGTATATACCCCTTTCAATGTTTATAAACATTGTATATGCACGCGCAGCTGCAGAACAAATGCACACTGCCATTGAGTTTGCCAGTACGCGCAATGCAAAACGTCAGTTTTATTCAAAATTAATAGAAATACAAAACCCTAACCGTATAAATTTAATATAATCTATTCGTTGAATAGGTTTTCTATATGTGTTCCAAGCGGTTTGTTTCTAGATGGTGTAGTTTTAGAGATATTTAACTTTTTCTGTATGGATATTGCTCAAAGCCATTGACAATGCATTGAGTTTGCCGATACGCACAGTGCAAAACATCAATTTTATTCAAAATTAATAGAAATTCAGAACCCTAACCATATAAATTTAATATAATCTATTCGTTGAATATGTTTTCTATACATGTTCCAAGCGGTTTGTTTCTAGATGATGTAGGTTTAGAGATATTTCACTTTTTCTGTATGAAGATTGCTCACAGCCATTGACAATGAATTGAGTTTGCCTATACATGCAGTTCAAAACTTCAATTTTATTCAAAATTAATAGAAATGCAGAACCCTAACCGAATAAATTTAATATAATCTGTTCGTTGAATATGTTTTCTATATGTGTTCCAAGCGGTTTGTTTTTAGGTGGTGTAGTTTTAGAGATATTTCACATTTTTTGTTTGAAGATTGCCCAAGGCCATTGACAATGCGTTGAGTTTACCAATACGCGCAGTGCAACACATCAATTTTATTCAAAATTAATAGAAATGCAGGACCCTAACCATATACATTTAATATAATCTATTCGTTGAATATGTTTTCTATATGTGTACCAAGTGGTTTGTCTCTAGGTGTTGTTGTTTTAGAGATATTTCACTTTTTCTGTATGAATATTGCTCATAGCCATTGAGTTTGCAGTGTGACACAATGTCATCCTGCAGCCAAAATGTGTGCGCACTGACCTAGATATGTATGCTGACGTCATATGAAATAGGTCTATAGGATAGTCAGTACCCATCGTGATATGACCTTCCATGTTGCTAGGATGTAAAACAATAACCACTAAAAACAACCCCTACTGCCCCACCTTACTACATACTGCCCTGTAGTGTTTTGAACTTAAAGGTAGTGTTTTGAACTTGAGTATAGTGTTTTGAGCATGGCCACAGTAGTGTTTTGAACCTACCTTCAACTAGGTTGAAATCACTACCATAGTGTTTTGAACCTAGGTTGAAAACACTACTGTAGTGTTTTTGTGGGGTAGTGTTTTGAACTTACTACACCGGAATGGTGGCCCGATATCACACTCAGTCACCGTCCTAACATTGAGCTAACCTAATCATTTCTCTATCCTAGTAATGCGGAATCTGAAGTTTGGCTTCACCAAGTATCTCTAATATCTCCACATTTTGTTAGAATATAACATACATCTGTTTAAAGGAACTAGGTGCTTAAATAGGCCACCTTTGTCCGTTCAGATTATTTCCTGCCAAACTGATAGCTAGTTGTTTTCAGAACAAACCACTTGTATGCATCCACTCCCTGTGGACTTTTAGGAAGACACCACCCGCATATTGCCACCAACATCAACGCAGATACAGACACTTTAAAAAAAAACACTACCCCACAAAAACACACCTTTTTTGGCAGAAAACCGTTTGCATACTGAGTATAGCCCGACCATACATCATGGGGTGGCTATGTTGTCGAGAAATGGGATAAACGCAGTTGTAGTTGAGGTTGGTTCTTGGAGTTTTATGTACTGGCAACATCTAAGGTCATATCAGGATTGGTACCGACTTGTGACAGTGCACACTCATGGTGACTTTATAGTGCTGCCCTACTGGGAAATCAGGCCACTAGCACCATGACCCGATATCCCACTCAGTCACATTATCCTGACACTGACCTAACCAGTTCTTGCCCTATCCTATTAATGCAGAGTGCCAGGCTAGGAAGCGACAAGTATCAATTTTATAAGTCATGAGTGCGCACTGTCACAGTCTGTACTGGTCCTGGTATGACATTAGATGTTGCTAGGATGCGAAACCCCAACAAACAAACCATTTCTCCACACTCCACTAGACCATAACTTCAACCGCTTTATTTAAATTCATTTATGTAAGTCTTAAGGTTTACCACATACTATTTAAAGCAACTACAACAACTATTTAAAACAATGCAATTATAACTACGACAAGTCACAGTCTCCATCTATTTAAACTTGTGAAATTCAATGTTCAAGTGACTAATCAATTCTCAACTATTGACCAGTTTCTCAGTAATCTCCGGCCTCGACTGCCGCTTCTTATCAGCAGCACAGAATCATGTCCTGAAATCAGTCCACGTAGCCTGTTTCACATCAAGTACACCCTCTCCATAACCGCACTGTCCGAGAGACAGCAGTAGATCCCCCCCCCCCCCCCCCCCCCCCCCCCCCAAATAAAAACCTTGCTTTGACGATAAAAAAGAAATTTGCATTTATGTCACACTTGTCTCATCCCCCCGTTTCTGTTATTGCTATATATATATATATTTTTTTTAAATTGTTTGCCGATGATCCCTTTATGTTTCTTCCGTATTGGCTGAACCTAATGTCTGCACAGAGGGCACACACGCCTATCCATACACAACCTTATCCCCTCCTCCCCTTCCTCCTCCTCTCCCTCCTCATCCCCCTCCCTCTCCTCTTCCTCCTCCTGCTCCTCCTCCCCCACCACCACTTCTTCCCCCATCACTCATTTTCCCCCTCCTCCACCCCACCTCCTCCATCACCACCACCTCCTCCTCCTCTTCCTCCTCATTCTCCACCTCTTCCTGCCTATCCTCCTCCCCCTGCTCCTCCTCCTCCTCCTCCTCCTCCTCCTCCTCCTCCTCCTCCTCCTCCTCCTCCTCCTCCTCCTCCTCCTCCTCCTCCTCCTCCTCCTCCACCACCACCACCACTCCTCTTCTTCCCCCATCCCCTCATTTCTCCCCCCCCCCTCCCTCGCCTCCTCCTCCATCACCACCACCACCACCACCACCACCACCTCATTCTCCACTTCTTCCCCCCCTCTCCTCCTCCTCCCTCGCCTCGTCCTCCTCCTCCCTCGCCTCCTCCTCCTCCGCTACCCACTTCTCCATCACCACCGCCACCACCACCACCACCACCACCACCACCCCCCTCCTCCCCCCACCACCACCTCCTCTTCTTCCCCCATCCCCTCACCCCCCCCCCCCCCCCCTCCCCGCCTCCCTCCTCCACCACCACCACCACCACCACCACCTCATTCTCCACTTCTTCCCCCCTCTCCTCCTCCTCCCTCGCCTCGTCCTCCTCCTCCCTCGCCCCATCCTCCTCCGCTACCCACTTCTCCACCACCACCACCACCACCACCACCTCCTCTTCCTCCACCACCACCTCCTCCTCCTCCACCCCAATCACCACCTCCTCCCCCTCCCGCCCCTCTTACCTCTCTTTCTTCGTCCTCCACTTCCTCCGCCCACTTTCCTCCTCATTGCTCTTCCCCACCTTCCTCACCCTCCCCACATGCCTATTAAAATAGCGCTCTCATGGGCACTCTAAACAGTATCCTTATTAATGTAACCATACATCAGTTCATAATAATATCATGACAGAAGACTTAGTCTACATTTTAAAATTAGCATATCAAAAAATATCCGCTGAATTTCCACTCATCTGGAGCTGTAACGAGGATAGCATTTCGTTTAGGTCACAATCATATTGGGGTGGTATGTTGCATTAACCAATTCTATGTAGCTATAATGACAACACTGTGAGTTTAGCGAAATGAACTGAACTCCCACACAAATTATAGGGTGCTCATAGTTAGATCATGATGGGATTCAATTCGCCCAGAATCTAATATATTTTTTAACAAGTTAAGGTAAATCATAGATTTAATCATGTAATTTGTATTATCTTAAGAGGATGACGACTATGTTTTAAAAGTTTGGTAACTGAAATTCTTCTCTTTTTTTTCGGGGATACATTAGTGGTTTTAGCAGTGAAAATTTCAATCATGGACGATTGGTCTTCCTCATTCCACTGCTCCTTGCCCTAACCTAATAATGCTGAGCGCCTGGCAAGGAAGCAAAAGTATCAATTTTTAAATCATTGGTTTGACTCAACCAGGTTCGAACCCACGGGCTACCAACATGGGAGATGGACGCGCCAACTCATTCGGCCATCCCGTTTGGAAGTTAATTCCTGAGATTGTATTATGTGGAAAAGATGAAGAATTAGTCCTACATTTTGGTAAATAAATTTAATTTTCGAGATTGTATTATCTGAAAAGGATGAAGAATTAGTCCTACATGTTAGTAAATACATTTAATTTCTGAGATTGTATTATTTGAAGAGATAAAGAATTAGTCCTAAATTTGGGTAAATGAATTTAATTTCTGAGATGGGGGGGGGGGGGGGGTCAACATGATGGAGGGTAAATAGAAAAAAAAGGTATAATATAAGAACCAATGGAAAGTGACTTGCATGTAGGCAGTGTCAGTTGGTACAATTGGTGGAGTTTGATAGTGAGGGTACTTTGGTGGCGATTGTCCCGGGCGTGTTGGTAGAACGAGGACGGCAGCAGCCTTGCCCGGGCGCCACTGGTCGGTTGTGAGTAACGAGATTAGGGCCCGGACGTAAGACCCGGCCGCCATGAGCACCGTACAGGCCGGCGGGATCCGCCCGGTGCAAAGGGGGCGGCAGGCCTAGCGGGCAAGGGGTGGGCAGGGGGAGTGCAGCTGGGCCAGGCGGGCGAGGGGGAGGCCGAGCGGCTAGGAGGAGGGGGCCGGGCGGAGAAGGGGAGGAGGAACAGGGGCTGGGCGGTGAGGGGGAGGTGTGCGTGGAGGTGGAGGCAGGGCAAGGAGGGGGGGGGGCAGGTGCCAGCCAGACTGACATATCGTAGGATGGTGGAGGGATGGGGGGATATAGGTTGGTTAAAAGTGTGATGGTGTAGTGAGGCGGAGATGTGTGAGTGTGGGAGGGGGTCCACACATGCTTGGTGAGTGTAAGATGGTGTGGTGAGCGTGTGGGGGGGGGGGGAGGAGGTTGGATGTACCGTACATACTGGGTGAGTGTTTATTGTATGATGGCGTTTGGGTTGTCAGGAGGGTGATGATAAGTGTATCCAGTAGGAGGTGTGAGGCAGTGTACTGTAGGGCAGTGCAGTGTGTACACGGTGACGTCACCGGTGGAGACTGCCTTTGTTGGTCCGCCATGCGGGCTTGTGCTGGGTGTGTATGGGATGATTGTGTGTGCCAAGAGCATACATACATCATGACTTGTGATAGCGTGATATTACATCGCGGAGTGGTTTTTGTCATTTCACATCTAATTTATGTTGTTACAAAGATGCAGCCCACCCATACACACACACACCTCACGAGTTCTGTACATGCTTAGACAGGCTTGATCAGATGAGCAGACCATTTTGGTAGATCGTGGGATTCGAACCCATGGGTCAACTGGTCGAGTCAAACCAATACTTAAGAATTGATACTTGTCGCTTCCTAGCCAGACGCTCGGCATTATTAGGATAGGGCAAGGACTGGTTGGCTCAGTGTCTAGATAATGACTGAGTGGGATATCAGGTCATGGTGCTGGCAGCCTGGTCTCCCAGTGAACCCAGTACTGGATGTGCACTGTCACAAGTCAGTACCCGTCCTGCTATGACATTAGATGTTGCCAGGACGTAAAACACCAACAACCAACCAATCAGATAAGTAGATGGATAGGTATAAGGTTCTAATCGTGTAATATACTGGTAATGAGGTGTTTAGTTAGTTTTAGTCTATGTATCAAGAAACCTGCTTAATACTACTCCAAAAAGCAAATGATCACACATACGCACACACACACGTACACGCACCCCTCCCCACACACACTTGGAGAGGGGTGATGAAAATTGGGAACTATTGTGCCTATAGCAGGATTCGAGCCCACACGTCTTTCTATTCCGGGCTAGCGTGCTAACCATTACACTATCTAGGCTCCCTGATGCAGTTACCTTATCCACACCCACCTGTCTATGTGGCTCCTTGCCTGAGAGGTCAGCGCAGACTACTACACTCGTCCCCCTGGAATCGTAAGTCATTTAAATGATTTATGTACATGCCGTTGAATGCTTATGATTGCATACATACAGGCAATACACTTACCATATAGGTACACAGGGTAGGTTCATCAGCCATTACAATGTGTAGCCTGTACAGGATCTAGGTCACGTTAACCAGTGTCGTGGGGGTGATTGAAATGGGAAATATTGTGCCTAGGGCAGGTTTCAAATCCATACTTCTTTCCATTCCAGGGTCTTTGTGTTAACCATTACACTGTTTAGGCTCCCTTATGCAATCACCCTATCCACGCCCATTTGTCTATGTGGCTCCAAAGACCCTATAATACTAAGACGGCTCACTCAGCCTGTACTGTGTAATCAAAATGATCAAACCCACCACTTGGTGTGCTGGCTGTTCTCTTGGTTAAACAGGTGCTATATTATATGTATAAATGTATAATTGAATGTGATGATGGTGATGCTGATGCTGATGCTGATGATGATGTGTATTTGTTCATAGCAATTTCATATTGATGTGTATTCATACTTACCTATCTCATGTATAATATAATTGTATGTGTTTACATGTGAAACACCAGCCAGCAGCCGGGCTGATCAAACCCACCACAAGGTGGCACTGCGAAATTTACATTACCATGGGAGAGATAGGAAGTGAGCCGTCTTGGTATTATCAGGTCTATGGCGATGCCCCCCCCACACACACACACTCACTGTAGGGTACTGCTGTATATATGTATATCAGTGATGATATTTTTCCTTTTTTAAGCGGATTTGCGTGGATTTTTTTTGTCACCGCCTGTGGGCATTTTTTATATAGGTGTGAATTTGAAGAGAAATAAATACGATGGGGGTACAGTAGCTAGCCTCTAGGTGCACAGGATCGCACCCTCCTCTTTGTCAGCTTTTTCAGATTATTTCTTTACTCCTTAGTATCATGCCTGGGTATTAACGTGGAAAGAACAGCAATTTAATTAAAGGATTGAAAGTTTAGTCGATGTACCCTCCTATTATTCGACCGGACAGGATGGCCGAATCGGTAGGACTGCTGGCTGGCTTCCCATGTGAGAGATCATAGGTTCGAACCCCAACTGAGTCAAACGGATGACTTTAAATTTGATACTGGCCATTACCTTGTCTGGTGCTCTGCATTAATAGGATAGGGCAAGGACTGGCTTGCTCAATATCAGGATAATGTGACTGAGTGGGATATCAAGTCATGTTGCTGGTGACCCAGTGTCCCATCGGGACAGCATTATAAATAACAGCATGAGTGTGCACTGTTGCGTGTTACAAATTGGTACCCAATCTGATATGACCTTTGATATTGCTAGGACATCAATTCCCCAACACATACATAATATTATTGTTCGCTGCATATTAAAGAGGGAAACTATTTGAAAGTTGCCATTTACCAGTTAAAGCGCCTGTTTATGTCACATGTAGCTTTGTGCTTCTTAGTCTCGCTGAAGAAGATTATTGCGTCTCTGTCTTGTGCAGGGGTTTAGGATCACTGTCATTGTGGTCACTGGCTTATGTACGGTTTTGGGCGTACGCTGGTTGCCGTATGTGTGTGGGTGGGTGAGGTTGGACGGTTGGTGGATGCAGGCAGACCACTAGTCTGTTGTGTGCCATATTATCTGTACTACACCCACCGCCAGCACCACCGGCACCACTCACACCCTCCCACTGTCCCAGCGTTGCCCCTTTCACTAATCCCCCCCCCCCCACACACACATACCCCCCCCCCCCCACACACACACACTCACCGATACACCCCCCCCCCCCCAATCCCATTGCACTGTCGCTGACACCCCTGCTTTCCTCTACGCACACCCTCTCACACACATACACCCCCTCCCACGCCCCCCACTCCGGGCGTTCCTCTCTGCCGCCCTCCCCACTCACCCATACCCCCCCCCCCATCCCATTGCACTGCCCCTGACACCCCTGCATCCCCCTATACACACCCTCTCACACATACACACCCCCACTCCCCCGCCCCCCAATCCCGGTTCTTCCTCTCCGCCCGCCCTCCCCACTCACCCATACTCCCCCTCCCATCCCATTGCACTGCCCCTGACACCCCTGCATCCCCCTATACACACCCTCTCACACATACACCCCCCCCCCCCCCCCCACTCCCCGCCCCCCAATCCCGGTTCTTCCTCTCCGCCGCCCTCCCCACTCACCCCCTCCATCCATGCACTCCCGCCCCCATCCCCCTACACACCTCTCCACATACCCCCGCCCTCCCGGTCCTCTCGCCGTCCCCACTCCCATCCGCCTCCATCCAGCACTGCCCTGACACCTGCCCCCCTACACACACCCTCTCACACGCATACACTCCCCCCCCCCCCCCCCCCCAAACCCGCCTCCCTCCCCACTCACCTATATACCATCTCATGGCACTGCCCAGGACACCCCTGCCTCCCCCACTCACCCCACACCCACACCCTCTCCCGCTGCCCATAACACTCCCTGCTGCTCACTACACCCCCTCCCCCCTTTTCCCCTCCTCGCCCCCACATCGCACCCCCCAACTCTCCCCGAGGCACCAAGGCTGTGATGGCAGCCCGGGGACCGGTCGACCCAGCTAGTACTTTCCCATCGTTATTGCCCGAGCCCTGTCCGATGGCAGGGGACCTGGATGGTGCTTTGCTATGTGGTCGGCTGAAGTTGCAATGACGCTATAGTTTACCCGCGGGGGTGTGGGTGGGGGGAGTGGTGGGGGGGGGTGTATTTGAACCAGATATCTGCCCACCACGACTGTATAATAAGGCTAATATGTGAGGAAGGAAGCGACGCATTCAGACTATTCTTTTTATTTTCTCTCTCGGTTTTCTTCCCTTTCTTTGATTAAGGAGGGGAAAATTCAATCGCAGGCAATTGGTCTTCCATCATTCCAGTGCGCCTTGTCCTAACCTAGTAATGCACAGTGCCAGGTACTGAGGTACTGACAACCGTTAATTTTTAAGTCATTGATTTAACTAAAATCTCTCCTGTGTGTGGGAAAGTGCATATGATATAAAAGACCTCTTGCTTCGTATCGGAAAGACATAGCCTATGTAGCGGCAGCGGGTTTCCTCCAAAGAAATATGTCCGAATGACCATATATGTTTGACATCCAATATCCGATGATAAAAATCAATGTGCTCTTGAGGCGTCGTTAAATAAAACAAGCTTTACTTTACTGTCTGAGTAAGTGGAATATTGCTTAGGATGATGTTTCAAAGCTCTTACCCTTTACCCCTTCGCCTTCTCTATCAGCCATGTTGTATTGTCATGGTAACTTTATAGTGCTGCCTCATTGATATAGACTGCTGCTGACACCATGCCACAGCAATCCAGTCAGTCACATTATCCTGACAACAAACCAACATATCCCTGCCATATTCTAGCAATGCCAAGTGGCAAGTCAATGGTTTCATTCGGGCGGGGTTCGAGGCCACTAATTTGCACATGGAAAAGCGGGCGCCCTACCCACTGGCACATCCTGTCTGGTCTGCTTGAGTGCAGTGTTTGTCTACTCAGTGCCGTGAGTTGAATTTATATTACGCAGATCAGCTCAGAACCCTCGTGTAGCGAATAATATGTCAGAAGTCAGGAAATGTCACAGCGGGATACTAACAGTTCAATGTCAGGGTGCGTCAAACCAAACAAGAAATATTATAATATGGTATGAAGACTAGGGCCAGATGGGTGGATGGGTCCCACAAACTCAATGGTCATGTGTTTAACCTGAAGAGGGATGGACTCAATCAGGTTGTACTTTGTCAAAGACTGCGTTGACAACACACAGCTGTACAGTCATGGGGCTGATGAAAATGGGAAATATTGTGCCTAGAGCGGGAGTCAAACCCACATCTCTTGCATTCTGGGCCAGTGTGCTAACCATTACTCGACCTAGTCTCCCTGATGTCACCACCCTATCCACGCCTACCTGTCTATGTGGCTCAGCCCTACCTGTATATGTGGCTCCAGTGCTACACTCACCCAGCCCCCCCCCCCCCCCCCCCCCCCCCCTTTGGAATTGTAAGTATTTTAAATGGTTTACATCCATAAGTCATTTTTTAATGCTTACAATTATTACTATATACAGGCAATGCACTTACATATATAGATACACAGGATAGGTTCAACAACCATACATCAAATAGCTTGTACAGGATCCTGGTTATGGAAACCAGTGTCGTGGGGGGTGATGAAAATGGGAAATATTGCACCTAGAGTGGGAATCGAACCCACATCTCTTGCATTCCGAGCCAGTGTGCTAACCATTATACCACCTAGGCTCCCTGATGTCACCACCCTACCCACGCCTACCTGGCTATGTGGCTCCTTGCCTGAGAGGTCAGTGCAGACTACTACAATACCATTACCAATGAGGAAGTCCGTGCCAAGATCCAGCAGACAATTGGACCACACAAAGATCTCCTGACAATCATACAGAGATGTAAACTGCTGTGGTATGGCCATACTTTTCCATGCATCATGTCTGGCCAAAACCATCTTGCAAGGCACAGTGAAAGGGGGGGGGCGGTCAAAGGAAGAGGTGGGAAGACAACATTACTGAATGGGCAGACCTGGAGTTCGGCAAGTCCCAGATGGCAGTGGAGACGAGGGGAAATTGGAGAAAACTGGTTGCAAAGTCATCTGTGGTGCCCCCAACGATATATGTGTGTGTGTGTGTTATTTACCATCATCATGCTGTCGGTCGCGATGCGACAAAGACTGCTTTCATTACTTGACTGCCGCTCTCCATTTAGCTCTCTGCTGTGAGAGTTGCGTCCATGAGTCGGTCTTAATGTCTCTCAGCTTCAGGTTTCTCTTGATGGTATCTTTGAACCGGAGACGGGGGGGCCCTCTCTTTCTGTAGCCAGAAGACAGTTGAGAATAGAGGATCTGCTTTGGTAGCCTGTCTGATGACATCCTCATGAGGTGTCCAGTCCACCGGAGATTCTTTTTGATCAGAAGATCTTCCATAGAGGGCAGCCCCATCCGTTCGAGTATTTCCTTATTCGTCACTTTGTCCTTCCAGGTTAGCCTCATGATTGAACGCAGATGTCGCATCATGAAGGCATGCAGCTTTTTCACCTGCTGTCTGTACACTGTCCAGGCCTCGGCTCCGTATAGTAGGGTGGATAGCACGATTGCGCGGTAGATCTTACCTTTGACCCGAATGGACACATGGTGGTTGTTCCAGAGTCTCTGTCGTAGTCGGCCGAAAGATGCGCTAGCCTTGGCCATCCTCCTCTGTATCTCAGCATCAATGCGACCATCACTTGATATAGTGCTTCCGAGATAGGTGAATTCCGGAACAGAGTTCAGCTTGTTTCCGTCAACCATGATCTCTTCCTCTCGGGTTCTTGTAGTGTTGGGTTGGTACAGCACCTCCGTCTTCTTGATGTTAATTTTCAGGCCAAACTTCTTTGATGCATCGGAGAAAGCGTCCACTATTTTCTGGGTCTCTTCAGCAGAGTGGGCAACCAGTGCACTGTCATCTGCGAATAGTAGCTCTCTCAGCAGTATCTGAGTAGTCTTGGTCTTCGCTCTGAAGTGTGCAACATTGAATAGGTCAGCGCTCTGTCTGGACTGTATATAGATGCCATCCCCCATGTCTCGGAAAGCCTCGTCTAGCATCGCTGATAGGAAGATGGAGAAGAGCGTGGGGGCCAGTACACAACCTTGCTTGACCCCATTGGTAACCCCGAACGATTCCGAGACTTCCCCTCCAGCACTAACGTTCGCCATCATTCCTGTATGTAGAGGCTCGATCATAGTTGTGAACTTCTCTGGGCATCCGTACTTCCTCAGTAGCTGCCATAGCCCGGTCCTCCCGACTGTATCAAATGCCTTAGTGAAATCGACAAATACCATGTACAGTGGTCGGTCCTGCTCAATGCACTTTTCTTGTAGCTGTCAGAGACAAAATATCATATCCACAGTGCTCCGGTTACCTCTGAAGCCACACTGTGACTCTGGAACTACACCAGGTGTTATGTGAATAGATAGTCTATCTCTATCATATGCGCGGGGGGGGTTCGCTGGGGGGCGGTCCAAATGGGCGAGCTCTTACTCCGACTCATGCCGGGAGATGAGGAGGTAATGGAAGTGATGTGCGCTCTGTAGGGGAGTTTGTCCCGAAAGTCACATCGATACCTTTCCTTGTAGATGGTTACAATCAGGGGGAGACTATTAGGGGGGGGGGGGTGTGGGGAGGGCGGGGAGGAGGCGATGATATCTATTATTGGGGGGGGAAAGGGAATTGTGGTGTAGGGGAGTGGGTGATGTACGTTGAGACTAAGTGTATTGGGCAGGCGGGGGGCACAACAACAGGGCGGGAGGAGGAATTTAACACAGGGGGACGTGAGAGAATGTATAATTTTGGATTTGGAAAAGAGGCTGGTCAGAGAGGGAGTGTGGGATAGTAGACACATGAGGAGGGGGGTGGATCTATAGGGGAGGTGCGATTAATGTAAATATTGTGTTATCTTTGTGGTTGAGGGTGGGAGGAGAGGGGAGCGAGCGTGAGATGGTGGGTCTCTAGCGTGAGGGGAAATTGTGGAGAGTGTTGTAGGAGGTATTATCTCTCTGTGGCAGGTGAAAAATATTTTTTTGATGAGGAGTGTAGTTAATTAGAGGTAGTTGAGTCGGTATATTAGTGTGAATGTCTGATTTGTAGATAGTGGAGAAGAAGTGCGGAGGAGGGTATATATATTATGTTGTGGTGGAGTGAAGTCAATATAAATAGGGGGGAGGTTGTAGTTGAGTGGACAACAGAGAGTACACATTTGGTGAGTGGGGAATAATGGTTGGGAGTTGGTTAGGTTTTTTTAGTGTGGGGTGATTGAGTATAATGGCGGGAGAGGTTGGTGTGTATTAGTTGAGTGAGAGAGTGTGGGGGGTTGGTGTATTGTTTATTGTGGTTAAGTGTGTGTGCGAGTAGTGTGGGGGCGGGAGGTTTGGAGTGATAGAGAGGGAGAGACATGTATCTAGGAAATGAGGTTTATTGGTAGGATGTTTGAGTGATGTTAATTGTTTTATGTTATCTCATATTGGTCTATAGGGGGAGGCAGAATGAGGAGATATGATAGTTATCTATGTGTGAAAGGTATCAGTTATGTTTTGGAGGTGTGTGAGTGAAGAGTGGAAGGAGTGTGAGAACAGGAGGGTTTTGGTGGAGATTGATGTCTCTGAAGTAGGGTGAGTGTCTGTTTTGTTTAAGGTGGTGAGTGTATATGATGGAGCGCAGATGTATATGATATGAGTTTGTGATTGGTGAGGTTGGTGGAGGTGTGACTCTATGAAGATTGAAGGATGGATTAGAATGAGTGTTATTAGGTGTAAGTTAGGTTTGTATGGTTGGTATAGCTGTGTGTAGAGGGGATGAAAGGTGCGTCTCTATAAATATTTGTGCTGTTAGAGTTTTGGTTGTTGGAAATTGAAAATTAATAGGATGGTTACATCTCTGTGAGTGATTCTGTGTGATCATTATCTATCTTATTGAGTTAAATTATAGGGTGAGGTGTGGGGGAGGGTCTAGGTACCATACATTTATTTGAGTGGAAGTGGAGTAGGGGGGGTACAAGATATAGATATCTCTAGAGAGAAGGATAACTGAGAATTGAATCATGCGTAGGTTTGTTTTTTTTTTTATAAGTACAAGGGGGGGGGGGAGAACACAGAGATGTATGGGGTGAAGATCTATATTTCAGAGCTGAGACTATCTGCGGGAGGGGGAATGGTAGAGATTGTCGGGGGGGGGGTTGGTGAGAGAGGTTAAGAAAATAATATTAATTCTAGACGCTGTTAAAGTTGATGTGAGAGCGCGGAAGCAACATGTCTATATGTTATATAGAATGTGTGGGAGGGGGGTTGAGTGGACAAACTCACGAGTATGAGTTGGGACACTATATACAGGTGAGGGGATAATATTAGGGGGGGGGGAATTAGCAAGTAAAGAGTGGTGAGGGTTGAGGAAAGGGGGGGGGGTGAGTATAAGTAGTGACAAATAATGAAGGAGGGGGGGGGGGGGGGGGTGGGGGGGAAATATTTATAGTGAGGTTGTTCTCTTATATAGGGGTGCTATATGGAGGGGTATTGTGAGTAGATAGTAAGGTTAGGAGAGAGGTGTGGTGATGGTGATCGAGATTTGGGGGGAGAGTGAATATATGTAGAGGAGAGACTGAAGTTGGGGTGGTGGATGTTGTAGTATATCTTATATATTTTTGGAATGGGGGTAGGGGGGGGGAGTTTTTGGCAGAGATTACTGTGTATATCTTCTTCTCTATGTAGGGTGTTTGATGGTAGGAATGCGTGATACTATATATATTAAATAGGTAATGAGCGGTGGGGATATCTAGAAATGAATATATGGTTGGGGAGGGGGGAAGTGTGAGTTTGTGAAGTCTGTTTTCGCTTTGGAAGAAGTATGTAGTATTTTGGATTAATATTAATAATGTATAGGTTGGGGGGGGAGTGTGAGGCGGTGGAGAGAGGGTAGGAGGAGCGGGTATATGTGTACACACACAGTCTCTTAAATGCGCGAGTAAAAGAAAATTTAGTAGAAGGCAGATGTTAGTAAAGAATTATAAATAATATTATATGAGAGATATATGTGTTATAAGGGGGGGAGGGGGGGGTGGGGATGAGTAGTTAACTAATTATATGTATTTGTTTAGTTTTGATTAGTTGTGATAAAGAATATCACTTTTGTTTTAGGACTACCGGAACCCTGAAAAGGTATATCCAATTTCCGCGCAAAGTCTGTAAGCGTATTTGACCAGCACCAACACTGGTATCAAGATCCACACTACGTGCTTGTGCGCCCACTCATAATTGCTACCAAATTGTCCCAAAGTACCAAGCTGCGTTTGCCGAATCGGTATGTTGGAGGGGGGGCGCGGTTCCTGCTCGTGTGCTAATCTTCGGGATTCGGTTCCTAATTCCCGGTTCGGGCGTGTCCTAACCAATGAGACTTATACACTTGATTCCTTGGTTCGCTTCCTAGCCTGGCACTCAGCATTAATAGGATAGGACAAGAACTGGTTAGCTCAGTGTCAGGATAATGTGAGTGAGTGGGATATTGGGTCATGATTCCAACAGCCTGATTTCCCAGTGGGGCAGCACTATAAAGTCACCATGAGTGTGCACTGTCACAAGTCAGTACCTGTCCTGACATGACCTTAGATGTTTCCAGGATGTAAAACTTCAACAACCAACCAACCAACCTTTGAACCAAAGAACCTACAGTTACATGTGATCAAAGCAATGGTCACCATCCTCTTTGCGACCATTTTGGTCACAAGGTGGTTTTAGTGCAGCAGCTGCAACCTCCTTGTGACTAAAATGGTCAAAAGCTCGGCGACGACAGGGGACCATTTTGCAACCATTTTGCGACCTCTAGAACCAACCTTTTTTTTGTGGTCGCAAAGTGGTTGCAAGCGGTCGCAAGCAATAGTGTGACTGGGGTATTAGCAACACCGACCCCACCACCTTGTTATTGCCGAGGTCCAAGTTGAGTAGCGCACATGTTATTAAATGGTGCCATGCCTGTCTACATCAATCTATAATTCACTTTAGACGAGTGGTTCACTCGCTGTTTGCATAACCAGGGCATCGATTTGACTATGTTCTCAGCACCCACATACAGACTGCACTATCTGCACTGTTCCACTGCCGGCACTGTCAAGCTGTACCTATATTTTCTACAGCAATATGTATTGGGCGTTACTGTATTATTTTGTCTTTACAGATTCATCCGTTAATTTGATTGTTTACGTAGGATAAGTAGGTCTAAGCATCATGTTAAAAAGGTTACTTTTTTCCTGCTATTGCTAAATGAAATGCCTGTATCCTTTGGATGTTTAAAAATAACCCAACTAAGTTGTAAATATATCATTCTGTGGTATTATTGTAGTTCTTTAGGCACCCTATTAACATGTATATTATTATTATTAGTTTTAGCAGTAGTTTTAGTTTTAGTGGTCATCATCATGCTGTCGGTCGCGATGCGACAAAGACTGCTTTCATTACTTGACTGCCGCTCTCCATTTAGCTCTCTGCTGTGAGAGTTGCGTCCATGAGTCAGTCTTAATGTCTCTCAGTTTCAGGTTTCTCTTGATGGTATCCTTGAACTGGAGACGAGGGCACCCTCTCTTTCTGTAACCATAAGACAGTTGAGAATAGAGGATCTGCTTTGGTAGCCTGTCTGATGACATCCTCATGAGGTGTCCAGTCCACCGGAGATTCTTTTTGATCAGAAGATCTTCCATAAAGGGCAGCCCCGTCCGTTCGAGTACATTTCATGAAAGCTGCCTGCAAAAGTGTTGAAGTGCTGCTGGCTTTTGCAAGTTACCAGCGGCACTCTCTCGGGGAGCAAATAGAGGTGTCACACCGGCAAGAACATGTCAAGACAGGCGCAAAACTATTTGTCCCTGCAGTGGCTGGTCAGGAGATGTTGGGAGTTCCATATATCAACCGCCCTTAATGCTGCCAGAGTGACATGGTTTTCTGTTTAGGGTTTGCTCCCTTAGCCTTCGGTTCTGTCAAGAACCTGTACCACAAGGCAGTGGTTTACAACTCTGCAGGGCAGGGGCATCAAACTCCCTGAGGTGTTGCAATACAATAGTTTTAGTGGTACTAAGAGTAATATATCATTACCATTGTTATTTGATGTAAAATTAGGTTATAGTGGGCAATCAATTACTGGAACTAATCACAATAAATACTAACATTACTACAAAATCTCCATCTCAGTGTAGTACGCAAATATATGTTTATTGCAAGTTTGAGCACAAATTACTCCTTTGTTTAAAAAAAAAAGAAGAAGGTTTCAGCATTATGTTGACTGTAGACGTCATTTCATAAAGGCCCTGTCACATTACGGCGTATGGCGGGAGCGTATTGAAAACCTACGTCGAAAATGGGGAAAAACTGCGCGGGACAACGTATCGTGACCTTTGGTGACCTCTCGGCTGTTTTTGAGCATATGCGTTACCTATGAGGAGCGTACGAGGAGCGTATGAGAGCGTACTGTGACATTTTTTGATGGTTTTGATTGGCATGTGGAGCGTATGAGGAGCGTATGCGAAGCGTATGCGAGACCTATGTTATCTCTCCTCGGTCCGCCACCTGGTGGCTCCTGGGTATATAGTGCGTCGCCTTTATATACCGAGACCATAGGTTGGGCATACGCCGCCATACGCTACTCATACGATTTGCATACGCTACGAATACGCTCCCATATGCAACTCGTAGGTTCTGCGTACGCTTCATATGCCAGAGATACGCCCGTGATGCAAGTTGAGCATATGAGTAGCGTATGCCAGCATACCCCCACTGTACGCTGGCGTACCCCTCGCATACGAGGAGCGTATGCCGGCGTATGAGTAGCGTCGAGATTTTTTGAGCATGCACAAAAAAATTTGGATGGACGGATGTGAGAAAGCGTATGGCAGCGTACGACGGCGTAAGCCGGCATACGCCGGCACATGATGGCGTATGCGTAGCGTACGCGTAGCGTATGCGTAGCATATGGCGGCGTATGCCGACGTATATGACGTAACGCGCCTACGCCGCCGTACGCTCCCGCAAAAAACCCTAATGTGACAGCCCCTTTAGCATCTACTCTATATATCTGGTGTGCATACCACACCAACATTATAGGCCTACACCTTTACTGACCCAAGTCATGAGATGAGAACAACTGGGTCTACATACCGAGATGGTCTTTGCTCACGAATAACAAAACACCACTAAACAACAAAAATATCGCAACAACAAAGAACTGTGTGATCAAACAGACCATGTGGATGTGTCATATATTGTTAATGTGTACGAAAAAACTCCGTTATTTCTCTGCAAATTTGGTATATTTATAGTGCTGCCCCACTGGGATACCAGGCCACCACCACCATAACCAAATATCCCACACAACCACATTATCCTGATACGGTGCGAACCAGTCCTTGTTCTATCCTATTAATGCCGAGTGCGAGGCTAGGTTGATTGATTGGTGGTTGCTTTAGGTAGGTAGCGACAAATATCAATTTAGTACGGCATTGGCTTGGATTCGAACTCCCGACCTTCCGCACGGGAAGTCCGCTCTCTACCGATTCGGCCACCGCGTCCGGTGTCCTGTGTGGAAAATAAATATAAAGTAGTAGTGTAGATAGGTGGAAATTCATTTTTTCCAAGAAGCTCACTCATCGACATGCGGTTCTGGGAACAAAGTAGTCCAGATTACCGAAGGTTGACTGTGACATCATAATGGAGGACATCCGATTTTTTAGTTCAAATTCCTGCCGTTGGCGTCGCCACTGAACTAGTGGGCCTAAACGGCACACTGTCACACTGCAAACTCAATGGCTATGAGCAATATTCATAGAGAACAAGTGAAATATCTCTAGAACCACACCACCTAGAAACAAACTGCCTGGTACACATATAGAAAACATATTCAACGAATAGATTATATTAAATTTATAAGGCTATGGTTCTGCATTTCTATTAATTTTGAATAAAATAAACGTTTTGCACTGCGCATACCGGCAAACTCAATGCATTGTCAATGGCCGTGAGCAATCTTCATATAGAAAAAGTGAAATATCTCTAAAAATACACCACTTAGATACAAACCATTTGGAACTCATACAGAAAATATATTCAACAAACAGATTATATTAAATTTATAAGGTTAGGGTTTTGAATTTCTATTAATTTTGAATAAAATTGACGTTGTGAACTGCGCGTATCGGCAAACTCAATGAATCAATGCATTGTCAATGCCCGTGAGCAATCTCCATATAGAAAAATGAAATATCTCTAAAAATACACCACTTAGATACAAACCGGTTGGAACACATATAGAAAACATATTAAACAAACAGATTATATTAAATTTATACGGTTAGGGATTCTGAATTTCTATTAATTTTGAATAAAATTGACGTTTTGAACTGCGCGTATCGGCAAACTCAATGCATTGTCAAAGGCCGTTTAGGCCCACTAGTAATGACGTGCCACCAAGTGTCTGAAAAATTAACTATGCCAAATGTCCCCCATTATGACACTCGAGTCAATTGATGGAAATGAAGGCATATCAATATCATAGTAACAACACGTCTGCAATGAATTGTTACCTTGGTGGCTAGTTTTACTTTGTTTTTATTAATGTAGTCCGTGCTTACCCCGCCTCTCCACACACACCCCGTAATACTGGTTGGTTGGTTGTTGAAGTTTTACGTCCTGGCAACATCTACGTTCATATCAGGACATGTACTGACTTGTGACAGTGCACACACGTGGTGACTTTATAGTGCTGCCCCAATGGGAGACCAGGCCACCAGCACCATGACCTGATATCCCACTCAGTCACATTATTCAAAACGAAACACTTACCTAGATTTGATTCTACATATTTATCTTAGATACTGGTACAGTTATTAAGCATTTGTTGTCACATAGAAGGGCATGGAACTCAATTTAATAGAAGCTGTTACTGCATAACCCTATGGTGTCAGAGTTTTGGCGTGCTTGCCAAAATTGAGTCAACCAGTCCTTGCCATATCCTAATAATGCCGAGTGCCTGGCTAGGAAGCGACAAGTATCAATTTTAAAGTCATTGGTTTGACTCGACCAGGGTTCGAACCCATGGGTTCGAATCCCATGATCTACCAAAACGGGAAACGGACGCTCAACTCATTCAGCTATCCCCATAATACTTTAATAGACCAAAATATAGTGTGTATGTAAAAAAAAAAGGCTGCCATATGAAGTTTGAAATGAGCAGAAAGGCCTTATGTGGACTTTAAATTAAACAACTAATAAACGATCTATTGCTATTACTATAGTTATGTCAGCAGTATTATTTACACATATATCTAATGGAAGTAAAGTGTATTTATTAACTAAATGGTGTTAATAACACAATCTGTGTGATGATATTGACGGCAATGCCTGGTGATCTGCCAAATTTGCCACTGCCCGTATAAATAAATACCCCCACCCACCTGGTATCGGATGAGCTGCAATCCCAACCATTATATTAGTTTTTTTAATAACTTTTCTTCATTTAATTTTTTTTTTGACAGTTATGTAAAAATACATTGAAATACATTGAAATATTAGTTTCTACTAATCAATATGGCGATGGTTTGAAAGATGATATCGTGTAGTAAATACCTTACCACGCTAATTTGGGGTTTTTCGTCCGTTGAAACCCTGAAATACATATTAACATAAGCTAACTGCTCGACACTGTTTATGTACAGTCCGTATATAGATAATGAACAATGCAGATACAATTAATACATGGTAATTAAAATAAATGATCTCTCTCTCTCCCCTCCTCCCTCTCTCTCTCTCTCTCTCTCTCTCTCTCTCTACATATATATATATATATATATATTTTACCTCGGTATGCCGCCTCTGGCTAGCCGTAGGCTAGGGAGAAGGAAGCACATCCGGGTCCAGCAATTAGCATATATATACAACTCACGACTGGATAACGTGTCGTTGGGTTGCTCCGGCAAAATTAGTCTACATACAAGCAAATACGCAGTAAGTATAATAAAAACTGTGGTTAGCTTAATTATGATGCATTAGAGCATCATTATGGAAAGTTTAGACTTTCGTTGGTCCAATTTGGACGAGTTATTTGGTTATAAACAACCAAGGATAGAACACTCGAGTGGGTTTCTCGAAGGAACCAAACCGGTCATTAGCGGTTCTGTCAACACCCGGGTCACCGTGTGACTATGGGTAGAGATGTGGGTTTCGCCCTATCTCATGTGGAAATTCTCTCGTACTCTAATAGAGAGTAATGTTGGAGATGCTCCTGGGTTTCTTTTATAGACTCCCCTAGACAAAACTTTTTCAGGCGTTTCTCCGAGTTTCGTAGCATTTTCTCCAACTTGTTGACGTAGTAGTCACAGGTGGGAGAAGTGTGCGGAACAGAGGGATGGGCGGGCCGATACACTGGTCCCGACCCCGCGTAAGGTTTGGGCTTGACCCACAACCCACGCACAAATTTAGCTTATTACGCCTGTGTTATAACGGTATAAACACGTTCTCTAACACCACCAGATGTCCAATTGAGTTTGAAACAACCAAATTGTGACAAATATATATACCAGGACTGACCAAAAATCTTTGTTTACAGTTCCCGATGGCCACGAAGCGGAGTAAGCGCGGTGCAGCAGCAGCCGAGGGGCGTGTTCCGAGTGGAGTGGACGAGGAGTACGACTCCTCACCTGTGTTGTCGGCAGGGCCGTCGACACAGCCCCGGGCGCATATCCTCTCCGACCCGGACGAGGACGCAGTGCCTGATGTGCCTGCGCCTCCAGATTGGGAGGCTCGCTTTGCAAGATTGGAAAGCCACATCTTGACTGCCAAATCGCCTGTGTCTCGGAAGCGGCGTAGGCCGAGTGTCCAAGAGGATTCGTATGAGGATTTCTTGGACACAGACTCGGCGGTGGAGCTTAAGGCTCCTCCTCCTCCTTCTCCTAAACGGAGGAAGAAGAAGAAACAGGTGATTTCTTCGGGTGATGAATTCACCAAGGAGCGGGCAGAGACTGGTTTTCGCAAAAAGCGGAAGACTAAGTCCAAAAAGAAGAAGAGGAAATATTCTTCTTCTGATTCGTCCACTGAGTCTACTTCTACGGAATCAGACTCAGACACCATATATGAAGGGGTCTATGCGGACATTGGCACTAAAGTGGCTAAGAAGGTGGAGAAGCCAAAGGCTAAGCGGGTTAAAACCACTACGCTTATGCGCGAGACCGTGAATGGTCATTTTCGCACGTTCAAACCGGCGGAGGTTATCTCCAAGTTAGGAGATGAGTTAACAGGCATAAAGGGTGTTCCCAACTCCATCATTAAAGAATTGTATCGGGATGTCAATATGACGGATGACCGTAAGAAGTTTGAGGATGTGTTGCACACAGTGCATAAGGCAGTGTTGGCTACCCTAACAGCTATTGTTCCTGTGGCTAATAGGATGCAGAGTGAAAATAAGTTCTCGTCTTTGGCTAAGACAATGGACAAAGGCATTGCAGTGCTAGCGGCGGCAGGTAATTACCTGTCGTTTCGAAGATATGAAAATGTCTTCAAGTCAGTTTGCACAGATGCTGGCAAAGAAGTGGCTCGCTCTAAGAAGGTTACCGATAATGAGGGGAAGGAGTTTACGCTCTATCTTGCTCCAGAGCCGATTAAAGGGAAACCTTTAGATAATACCAAGATGTTTGGCGGTCAACTACAATACCTCTATAAAGAGGTAGAGACTGCAGCCAAGAGTGGCAAAAACATGGATGGCAAGAAGAAACAGGAAGTTCCTCGTTTCAAAAAGTCACGAGGGGATTTTCGTCCACGACGGTTCACCAGAGGAACCAGACCGAGTTCAAACTTCGGTCAAGGGTTTCGGGGCCGGGGCGCTCGCCCAGGCTGGACCGACAACACCGCACGGCCAATAGGCCGAGGGGTCAACTCGTCGAGACCTTTCCCCAGGGGCGGGTCCAAGTAGAGGTCCAAACACAAACTTTACAAGTCCCTGCAGCCTCTAAAAACACACAAACTGTAAGCAACTTTGTGGCTGGTAATATTAGTAATCATATTTCTGAGTGGCACAAAATTACTAGTGACCAAGAAATTTTAAAAATAGTTAGGGGTGTTCACATTCCCTTTACACAAATTCCTGTACAAAGTATAATACCTTTTCCATATAACATTCAACCAGTTGAACGAGAGGCACTAACTAAACAGGTACATAAATTCTTTGAGAAAGGAATTATACAAAAAGTGACACACTGTTCAGGACAGTTTATTTCAAACATTTTCTCGAGACCGAAGCCTAATGGTGATGTTCGAATGATCCTGGATTTAACAATCCTTAATAAAAGGGTGGAATATCGACATTTTAAAATGTTCTCTCTAGATACGGCACGAGATCTGATTACACCAGATGCGTGGATGGCTAGTGTTGATTTACAGGATGCATATTATACGCTTCCCATAATGGAACAATACCGAAAATTTCTTCGATTTATTTGGGATAACCAACTCTATGAGTTTACCTGTATGCCGAATGGCTTAGCTTGTGCGCCACGTTTATTTACTAAATTGCTTAAACCTGTTTTCTCGGTAATGGCGAGGAAGGGTCATATAATGTTTCCATACATAGATGATTCTTTTATTATAGCATCAACACAAATTGGTTGTGTGAATGCAGTTTTGGATTTATGTGCATTACTCACTAAATTGGGGTTTTATGTACATCAACAAAAGTCAGTGTTTAAACCAACAAAACAACTCAAATGTTTAGGGTTTATTCTGGATACACAGTCCCTTACAGTGTCGATAACAGAACAAAAACTAATTAAGTTTATGACTACAGCGACTCAGCTTATTAAGTTATCAAAGCCAAAAATTAGACAGGTTGCTGTTCTTATTGGCATAATGACCTCATATGCACCTGCTGTGTTATATGGGAAGGCCCATATTAAGTCGCTAGAAATAGATAAAAATTTAGCGTTAACACGAACTAAAGGCAATTTTGAGCGAAAGATGTTTATTTCGCAAGAAGGGTTACAGGATATTGGATGGTGGATGCAACATATAGCAAGTTCACCAAATCCAATCCGCATGGCGGAACCTAATACAGTAATTACTACTGATGCTTCGTTAGAAGGTTGGGGAGCTCATCGAGATGGGGTCACAACAGGAGGTAGATGGCTTGATGATGAAAAATCAGACTATATTAATGCACTAGAATTGCGTGCTATTTATCTGGGCTTACGTAGTTTAGTAAAGATAAATAAATCACAGGTTAGAATACTAACTGATAATACTACTGCCATGGCATATATTCGTAACATGGGTGGAACCAAATCAAAGTCTTGCAATCAGTTATCTAAACTGATTTGGAACTGGGCACAGGCTCAACAAGTCTGGCTGACTGTAGCGCATATTCCAGGGTCACAAAATACACTTGCAGATTATAAAAGTAGAAATTTCCATGACCATTTAGAGTGGTCTCTCTCTACACATTTGTTTAACTTCGTTTGTGAAAAATGGGGTACACCTGAAGTTGACTTATTTGCATCACGAAATAATAACAAGTTACCCTGTTATGTTTCTTGGCATCCTGAACCGGATGCTTGGAAAGTAGATGCGTTTGCTATTACCTGGGAAAATAATTATTTTTATATTTTCCCACCATTTAGCATTATCAGCCGAGTAGTGAGAAAAATCGGCTTGGAAGGGACACATGCGATACTGGTGGTGCCCGATTGGGACACGCAACCTTGGCTGCCAGCAGTTTCACAACTGGCAAAAGATCATATACGATTCCCAAGAAAACTCGGGAATCTGACACACCACGGACCGCTAGTGGTTCACGGCGACGTGTCAACGACGCCCCTATTGGCATTCCTTTTCTAAGGAACCAGCTACAGCAATTTGGATTGGACAAAATTACTGAGAATAGGATAGTAGCTGATGCCTGGAGGCCAGGAACTGTCAAAATGTATACAACCTATTTAAAGAAATGGGTGTACATTGTTTGTTAATGAAAGTTAAGCCAACAAATCCAAAGATTTCACAAGTAGCTCGTTTTCTTCGTTCTCTAGAGGATGAAGGACTTTCCTTTGGATCGATTAATGCGGCGAGGTGTGCGTTATCAATTATATTACCTAGAATTGATGGCGAAACAGTTGGAAAACATTATGTTATTTGTTATTTACTTCGTTCAATTTATCAAAGGAATCCTCCAAAACCAAAGTATAGTCGGTTTTGGGATGTTTCTATAGTATTTAAGTTGTTTCAGGCTTGGCCTCACAACTCGTGGTTAGATATAAAACAGTTAGGTTTTAAGGTCGCGGTCCTGTTATTGTTAGTAACCGGACACAGAGGACAGACGATTGTTGCTTTATCCTTAACTGGATTAGAAATAGACAAGCAACAAGCTACGTTTGATTTAGAAAAATTGCTTAAATCGAACACGTTAGGTGACCCTTTATCAACGGTTCACTTAGACTGTTTTCCGAATGATCGGAAATTATGTGTTGTGTCGGCCATACGGGCTTATATATACAAGACAAAGGATTTACGTGCATCACAACAACTATTAGTGAGCTTTATAAAGCCACATAAGGCGATTTCACGAGACACACTTGCCAGATGGACAATTACGGTGTTGAAATTGGCTGGAGTGGATACGAGTAAATACTCTTCCCACTCAACTAGAGGAGCCATGGTCTCCAAGGCACGGGTGCTTGGTATTTCTGTGAAAAGAATACTAGCGCATGCAGGCTGGAAGACGGCTAAGTCGTTTGCAAAACATTATAATAAACGACTAGAAAAGCCTACCGGCGTTGCAAAGCGTCTTCTCGCCAACTAACAAGAATAGGTGAGAACAAAAATTTAGAATGTTATAATAATAAGAAAGAATGATATTAAGGATAAAAATGAATTATGTAAAGGTCTCCCTAGCCTGAGGCTAGCCTGAGGCTGTTTACCGAGGTAAAATAGTATAGTTATACGAGTCTTACCTTGGTACAGATGATGGATAACTGTTGTTTTACCGAGGTATAAGCCTCGGATAGATGTGGGCTAGGGCCCTCCCGCCACACCCTGCCACATCTATTCCGTTGGTGTACCTTTTCGGTAAAGTAATAGTATCCATTGTTTGAAAGTCATTTTTATCCTCAATAAGTAGGTTAAGATTGCTGGTACCGGACGTGCTTACCTCTCCCTAGCGTCTTATGGGTGGGTGGGTGGGTGGGTGGAGATTTACGTCCTGGAAACATCTAAGCTCATATCAAGACGCGTACCGATTTGTGACAGTACATACTCATGGTGACTTTATAGTGCTGCCGGACCAGACGGGATGGCCGAATGAGTTAGAGCGTCCGTCTCCCCTGCTGGTAGATCGTGGGGTCGTGGGTTCGAACCCTGGTCGAGTCAAACCAATGACTTAAAAATTGTACTTGTCGCTTCCTAGACAGGCGCTCCGCATTATTAGGACAGGGCAAGGACTGGTGTGCTCAGTATCGGGATAATGTGACTGAGTGGGATACCAGGTCATGGTGCTGGCAGCCTGGTTTCCCAGTGGGACAACACTATAAAGCCGCAATGAGTGCACACTGTCACAAGTCGGTACCCGTCCTGATATGACCTTAGATGTTGCTAGGACGTAAAACAACAAACAAACTATAGTGCTGCACAACTGGGAGACCAGGCCACCAGCACCATGACCCGATATCCCACTCAGTCACATTATTCTGACTCTAAGGCAACCAGTCATTGGCCTATCCAATTAATGCCGAGCGCCAAACTAGCAATCAACAATTATTAATTTTGTATGTCATTGGTTTGACTCGACCGGGAATTGAACTCCCAATCTCCCTCACGAGAGGGCTTTACTCTACCGATTCGGCCATCACGCACGGTAGGTACACAAACAAGGCTGTGGCGATGCACTAGCCGAGTAGTGTTGGTCAGTGCTCGCAGGTTGTGGCAGAGGAAGTGTGTGTGTACGTGTGTGTGAGGGTGTGTGAGTGAGTGAGTGAGAGGGTGTGTGAGTGAGTGAGAGGGTGTGTGTGAGTGGGAGGGTGTGTGTGTGTGTTCAATACGACGTCTTATGTCCGCTGACGTCACGTCAGTCAATAACCCATATTGACTGCCTGGCTCTGGGACGGCTATATTTGGGGCTGCCCGTTTTATATGGGCCATTCTTATTGTGCCCATGTAGATTTGTATTGAATGGTAACTCGGTGGCAAGTTATATATGCATATGACGCGAAGTGTGATCGTTTTTGTGTCTCTCTCGAGTATTCGTTATTGTTTTCCTGCTGTTGCTGTGTTGGTTGGTTGTTGGAGTTTTATGTCCTGGCAACATTTATGGTCATATCAGGACGTGTACTGACTTGTGACTGCGCACTCATGGCGACGTTATAATGTTGTCCCACGGGAGACCAGGCCGCCAGCACCATGACCTGATATCCCACTTAGTCACATTCCTGTTGCAGTGTTATTTATGTTTTAGTGTTGCGGGAATGTAGGTTATGCATCTTAATTTTTTTGTTGCTCTACGGTTAACATTATTAACGTAGTGGATGTATGGATGTGGATGTATACATGCATTT
>CM059189.1:62561195-62563695 GCA_030323885.1 Branchipolynoe longqiensis
CTGAAATCGGCTTGCTCCTCCTACGGATTATCAACGGTTGTGTAAGGTTGGAACAACCACGACCGGGCGCCCCCCGGACTGTGTGTTGGTACCATAATTACACTGCTAACCGGTCATGTCCACGACACCACAAAGGGAATTTCCACGAATACTGCGGTTACCCGTGTTAAATTAACACCCTAAATTTAGTAAATATTAGTTCGCAAGAGGCGACTAACCAACCGCATTGGAATTAATAGATTGCACGTTAAAACCATTAAAAAAAATCTTTAACTTAAAATATTCTGGGTCTTGTGAAGCATTGACTCACTAAGGTTCTAAAATATTAAATATACATTCTACACCCATTAGGCCGATTCTCGGCGGGTATTTAACTCTTAAAAAATTGTTATTTCTTTTGGGGGATTTTATTCATACAGTTAACTTTTTTAGATCTTTCTAAGCCGTCTTTAGGCAGGTAACCAACCATTAACCAAAATTTAAATTGCAGGTCAACAAACTGTTCTTGTAAGGGTTATTCATCCATGGCTGGGCACCCCACCCAACAACAATTGTGTAATCGAAATAGTCCTCTTGAATAACGAGAGCAACGGCCACCCGCAGCTCGACGCAACATTGCACGAGTTGCCGGAGGTCCGTATTTTCATCTCCATCTTATTTTTTTTGTAAAGTACCCTATTATTTTGCCCTTTGCCAAGTGCGAAGCTGGTCTCATGTACAACTATTGCCTTATGTTGGTCACCGTATTACAATTATTGTATACTGTGGTATGGTAGATTTCACGATGGAATGTTATATACAAGTCATATAGGTGTTGACTTTAGTCAATCACGATGCGACTACGGTGGTAGCCAGGGGTCGACTGGGAATGTAGCAATATTAATTTACGGTCGCACGGGAAAATTATAAGGTAGTTATTCGGGGGCCATAGGGGGCACCAACTAGTCCGGGTACTACACGGGGGAAGCCGAGAAATAACTAGCTTCATCACGGGAACTGGCTAGAGTTATTTCCTTCCCCTGGGGAAGATGAGAAATAACTGGTTTCAACCCTGGAAATGGCCACGTTATTTTCTTCCACTAGTCGCTAGTAGGGTTAGAATAGACTAATTATTTTCCCGGTAAACTGAACTACCCAGTTCGACCGGCTCCGACCGGGTCGACCCGTGATATGACAGTTGCATCAATTACAAGGAAATAACTCAGGTTCACTGTAACAAGACTTTCTCAGGTAAAAATATGGCCCGTAGCTGTAGGCACACTTGCGTGCAAACGTGTTTATAGAATTCTATTGGAAATCATGTCGTTATCACGACGTGCTCAGGTATAGATATTTGTATAACTCACAGGTATTTGTATAGCCCACAGGTATTTGTATAGCCCGCAGATATTTGTATAGCCCGCAGGTATTTGTATAGCCGGTGAGTTCATTACTCTTCGTGCCTATGTATTTAGGCTTTAGTTATCACTACGTATTAAACACAAACGACAAACGTAATAATACAATAAAAAAAAAAAAAAAACACTGTAACTTAAAGTTACTCCTTCCTGCAGGTAACTGGTGCCCGCACAATAACGGGCGACCGCATATGGTCTTTTGCACCCGTTCTATATAAACTGTAAAAAATTAGTTAATTATTATTACTCATTTAGCGTAGTCCCACCGTGTCTAAGTAGAGCACTTCTGCCAAATGTGCTGCTGAATGTATAGCTTAGACGGCACGGTGGGAACCGATTGTTATATAGTGGATGGCCCCTTTGCACCGAGTTGCAGGGGTTATTGTTAATATTAAGTCGTTACCCGAGCTCACGGCTCCCCGCTATATATATATCCTCGAATATTTATAATAAAAAAAAAAAAAAAAAATATATATATAGGTGTGAAAACAACAAAGTACTACACACCTATTAGTGCACCAAAATGGTATACTAAAAGAATATATAGGTGTGAAAACAACAAAGTACTACACACCTATTAGTGCACCAAAATCAAAAGAATATATAGGTGTGAAAACAACAAAGTACTACACACCTATTAGTGGACCAAAATGGTATACTAAAAAAATATATTGGTGTGAAAACAACGAAGTACTACACACCTATTAGTGCACCAAAAACAAAATAAAAAGAAAATGGTGTGAAAATAAATTAAAAAAAAAAAAATATTACACACCTAAATGTGCACCAAAATATAATACTAAAAAAAAAAAAAAAATGGAATATTTAATGATGAGCTGTATACCCTCGTAGGGTCGAATACATGCTGAATTTATTCCATTATAAAAATAAAAAAAATAAAAATTTCAATTTGCTCTTAAAGCTATACCAGTACTTTCATCGCTTAACCAATCGTTACCGATGTCACTATACTAGGAATAATCATAAATCAGGATATACAGGACACACATAAAAATCTCTTTTATAGTGTAATAAAATATGTCAATTCTATGTGACCAGGTTCCTGGTCTTTCTTTTCAGGTACAAAACACAACGAGAGGTCG